>JAGDYQ010000242.1:775114-1233786 GCA_021962125.1 Bulinus truncatus
TTGGCAATTTGCCATCTCAAACACCTGCTAGTGCTAAGAAAAGAAGAGGCAAAAGCCAATTCTAACACCTCGATTAACAGCTGTACTGGATCGAACAAAAATGTCAAGCAATTCAGCAACAGTTGTGATTAAAGAGACAGCCACGTCCCTTGGTCACGATGTTCTAGATCTGGCTCTGAACCGTTGGACAGTTCGCCGTTAAAGAATGCTACACAGATCCCAGTACGCAGAACATCTCAAAGCCGAGTTCTAAGCTAATTATCCTATGGTTGTGCATTGGGATGGAAAGTTGATTCCGGATCTCACAAATAAAGAAAGCATCGACAGACTTCCTGTAATTGTTTCTGGGAAAGGAGCATCACAGTTGTTAACTGTTGCGAAACTGCCTTCCAGAACTGGTGCTGCACAGGCCGGAGCTGTCTTTCAAGTTCTGCAAGACTGGGGTGTTAGTGATAGGATCAGAGGCATGTGCTTTGATACTACTAGTTCCAATACTGGTCGGATTAGTGTACCTGCATCTCGCTGGAGCAAAAACTTCAGCGAGGTCTTCTATCACTTGCTTGCAGACATCACATTATGGAACTGATTCTGGGCGCAGTCTTCCAAGTCTGTCTAGGTGCCACTTCATCTTCTGAGGTTCTGCTATTCAAACGCTTCAAGGATCATTGGCAGTTCATTGACAGAGCAAACTATGAAACATCTCTGACAAATTCAGACGTGTCTACTACGCTAGAAGATGTGCGCAACTCTCTGATTGAATTTGCTCAGAAGCATATTCAAGAGCAGCAGCCAAGAGATGATTATCGAGAGTTCCTGGAACTTGCTCTGCTATTTCTTGGGGTTGTGCCTGACAGAGGAGTGCACCATGCTGGCTGGATGTCGAAGGTTCTGTACAGCCTGAAGATATGGATGTTCAAAGGGCAATTCAGGCTGACAACCAAGGAAGAGAGAGGTCTTCAAGAGATGTGCATCTTTATTGTACGTGTCTACATGAGAGCCTGGTTCACTGCTAATCTGGCAGCCGCTGCTCCATACAATGACATGCTGTTGATCCAATCAATTCTCAGCTACTCCGGAATCAACAGAGCTGTTTCCAGAGCTGCATCCAACAAGTTTTCAAAGCACCTCTGCTTTTTTTAGTAACTTGTAGTGCTTTTTGATTTTTCTGTCATATGTCATGAGATAATGAAATAACAACAAAAACTGAGTCATTCTATCATTATTTACTACTGCCTCATGAGGATTAAAAATGGTGATAACTGCCGATTTTTTCGTTTTTTGTATCTGTCCCCTGAATTGGTTGGGTTGGCATTCTTCGATGATCAGGTATCGGCGGAAACGAAAAGACGCATGGTAAATTCAATGAATGAAAGCGGTAATGAGAAGCCAGATGACATCAAGCTAATCTCTGTTGATTTGGACTCCTTCAACAACAGGAGTCTCGAGGACTTCGTGTCGCCAAAGTCTAAGAGATTCTTTGACATGATGCAGCTTGATACTGGATTCCTGGATGCTGACCCAGATGAGTGGACCAACCATGAAGATTATCGGTGATCTTTGGAGACCGTTAGGCAGATTCAGGTTGTCAACGACCATGCAGAGAGGGGTGTAGCATTGATTCAAGAGTACAGTGGAATCCTCACCAGAGATGAGGAGCAACTTCAGTTCCTGCTGCAGACTGTTCAACTGCATCGACAATCCTATCCAGACACTAAGAAACAGACATTGTCAAAAAGACTTCTTATCGGACTGATAACATTGAACTATAATTACAGGTAGAATATTGTAGATGCAGGATTGCTTGTGCTTTTTTAATAATTCATTCTACTTTTTAATGTTGTGTTTGAGAAACTATCTTTGATTAAAAAAGCCAAAAATTCCAAAAGCGTGATCTGTTTACTTGTTGAACGTGGCCTACCTAAACTTTGGCTTCATTGAGCTACCTCTAAATATTAAGATATCAGCACTAATTTTTTTTCTAGATGTTTCTACATCCAAAGGAACAATTTAAAAGGGTGAGACCTAAAGAAATCAAGTTTTTAATTTTTAGTGGTTCCTAAGCACCACCCTAATATATATATATATATATATATATATATATATATATATACTTATAAGAGGCATTTGTTGTCTGTCTGTCTGTCTGTTCCCTTATAACTCAAGATCCAGATAACAAAATAATGTGAAATTTGTTACACATACACATAATTACATGGGGAAGGTTATAGGACATGTTTCGTTTCATCTCGATGGGTAGTTTAATTGTAATAAATTATTTTAGTATTTTACTATATTAATCTCGACGGCGCCATAGATAAAAATTCCTCTGTGACGTCATTTCCCTATCATACATTTTTAAAAGAGGGGTAACTACCGGAAACTCCAATTGTAAACATGATGAAATCAATAGTCATATCTATTTACCTATCGTTTTATGTATTCGGAAGATTAAAATTAAAGGTGCACTTTAATAAACCGAAATACGTTAATTAAAATGTTTCTGTGACATTATTAACATTATTAATACAATCTCAATGCGTAGTTTAATTATAATGAATTATTTTAGTATATATTAAAGTATTCACGGTATGGGATCGCCTTCACTATAAATAAAAATCGCGCACCAAGTGAATGTGTAATTGAACGGACGGTGAAGAAAGGGCTAGGGACGGGAAAAAAATGCTGCAAGTACCCGACTTTGCCCGGGATTAAAATAAGGTTTTCTGCTTATTTAAGAAGCGTAATTTGACGTTGAATTGTACAGAGAGAGGGAGGGGGGAGAGAGATAAAGAGAGAGGGGGCAGGGAGGGAGAGGGAAGGAGGGGGCAGAGAGGGGGAGTTAAGGAGGGAGGGAGGGAGAGAGGTGGTAGGGAGGGAGATTAAGGGGGAGGGAGGGAGAGATAAAGAGAGAGAGGGGGGCAGGGAGGGAGAGAGGGGTGAGGAGGAAGGGAGGAAGGTGGAGAGAGGGGGGACGGGGGTGAGAGAAGGAGGGAGGGAGATAGGGAGAGAGAGGGAGATGGGAGAGTTAGGGAGGGAAGGAGAGGAAGGGAGGGAGAAAAGGAGGATGGGAAAGAGAAAGGGAGAGAGAGGGGGGGAGGGAAAGAGGGGAAAGGGAGAAAACAAAAGGTAAACAGAAAACCTTATTATAAACCCGGGCAAAGCCGGGTACTTGCAACTAGTATACTTATAAGACGCATTTTTTGTCTGTCTGTCTGTCTGTCTGTCTGTTCCCTTATAACTCAAGATCCAGAAAAACAGATAATGTGAAATTTGTTACACATACAAATAATTACATGGGGAAGGTTATAGAACAGGTTTCGTTTCATCTCCATGGGTAGTTTAATTGTAATTAATTTTTTTTTATTTTAGTATTTTACTAAAGTAATCTCGACGGCGCCATAAATAAAATTCCTCTGTGACGTCATTTCCCGATTCGAATAGAACTTGCGCGCTGGTGCTGTATTGTGCCTTTGTGATGCAAAGAATTGTTGTTGTTTTTTTTCATGCTCCCTGATTTGTACAGTTTGAGAAAGATAAAGGAATGAAGAAGGATTTTAGAAGAAGTGTGAAGCCATAATAATAAGCATATATATATATATATATATATATATATATATATATATATATATATATATATATATACAGAGAGAGAGAGAGAGAGAGAGAAAGAGAGAGGGAGAGGGAGGGAGAGAGATAAAGAGAGAGAGAGAGAGGGGGCAGGAGGAGAGAGAGAGGAAAGGAGGGTAGGAGGGAGGGAGGGGGAGAGAGGAGGAAGGGGGGTGGAGACAGGGGGGGGGAAAAGAAGGGGGAGAGAGGGAGAGGGAGTAGGGGGAGATGGAGAGAGAAAGGAAGGGAGGGAGAGAGGAGGTAGGGAGAAAGAGAGAGGGGAGGGAGGGAGAGAGAGAGTGTGGGAGAGAGGGAGGGAGAAAGATAAAGAGTGAGAGGGGCAGGGAGGGAGAGAGAGGGAATGAGGGAGGGAGGAAGGGGGAGAGAGGGGGGAGAGAGAGAGGTGGAAAGGGGGAGGGAGGGAGAAAGGAGGGAGAGAGGGGGTTAGGGAGGGAGAGAGGGAGGAAAGGAGAGAGGGAGGATGGACGTTGGGAGAGAAGGAGGGGGAGAGGGGAGAGAGGGAGATGGGAGAGAGGGGGTAGGGAGAAAACAGAAGGTAAACAGAAAACCTTATTTTAAATCCGGGCAAAGCCGGGTACTTGCAACTAGTATATATATATATATATATATATATATATATATATATGTGTGTGTGTGTGTGTGTGTGTGTGTGTGTGTATTAATGTATACATAGATGTTTGGTGCAGAAATATATAGATATACATAAATAAATACACACATATGTTGCAAATATACAAAGATTTAAAATTTCAAATATAAATATAATCAATGTTGCAAATATAAATATATTCAGTGTTGCAATTATTAATACAATTTAAAGCGCATACAGAGAGATTCTTAACAAATGATTATATAAACATATTTATCGGCATATTTTCACTGATTACTTTGATAGATAGATATACTAATGTTCTGATTAGTTAGAATCTCTTACTTAGATATACTTTGTATGTCACTTTTTTCTCATAACTACTAGTGGTACTAATAAGTAGGGAGCGACCGATAATCGGTATCGGACCGATATTGGCACTATCGGTTAATATCGGATAGGCCAATTTTAGTAAGGAGCGACCGATAGTCGAACCGATATTGACACTATGAGTTTTATATCTCATATGTGCCTTTCCTTCCTAAAATAATAATATAGCAAGAAAGTAATCGCTCCCTTATTATTAACGCGGTTTTTTACCCCCCCCCCCCACCCAACCCAGTTTCATTTTAGACACAGCAGTACAAACGTCACTTACCAACAGGGTCGTTGAATTGAAGGACACATTTTACTTTTAACCTTCTTTTGAAGATTTTGCTTTGCGCGTTTATGTCTATAAATGTTACTCTTGTATTCTTTCATTCATTTACTTTCTTACTATCAACTATTCGTTAAATGTTTTAGTGAACAACAGAAAAGAAAATTGTATTGTAAAATGACACTCTTTGATGTTACCGCATGGCAATTCAAAGCAAAATTTTGATCGGTCGGCTTTCATTTTTCATCTTCTTTCGTGTGTCAACCTTAAAAATTATTTCTTTCGTTTCATTTTGGTTATAGCAACAGTCGTATCAGCGACGAGGCGTGAGTGTTTGCCGGTTTAACTCTTAGAGAAAAATCTTTTGATGTTTTTATTGCTATGTACAAAGCACAAACGAAAGTATGCCTTTCCATCATATCGACATCGCTAGTTGCAGAACGTTAATTAATTAATAGACTTGTCAGGCAATAAATGATGCCTAGCTGTCGACAAACATTGACAAAACAATTGAAACATATATTTTAACATCGTAGGCAGCAGTTGAAAGATAAGTTGGCTTCAATTAATACTATATTTACAACTGCCGATTACTGAACGTCCATACGAAGTTTTATTGGTGTTACATTACATTGGTTAGAACCTGCGTTATTCTCTCATGATAGCTGAATCCCAGGATAGGTCCCGGGGAATTTTCTTCTCCCGGGATATTGTTGGGTAAATAAAAGGAGGCTGGGAAAGGTACCACACATACAATCCCATACAATAGCCGTGGCTACAGAATTATAATTATAAACGGGTTCATTATACCTTCAACAATACGCTATAGTACCTTCACCAATACACTGCAGTATATGATGTTAACCAGTGAATGAAAGTTTTCTCTTTTTACACTGACAGGGAAGGGAGCAGGAGGTTTACTTGTCGAAGGGCTAAATAAACAAAACATCTTCATTATATATTACAGGTGGGGCTTCTGTCGACATACCAGGGGGTAAAGGTGTGTGCAAATTACGACAGGGTGGGGGTGGTAGATCTACTTAATAAGTGGACGGAACTTAAACTTCAAATGGTTGAGTTAAATTCTGTTATTTATCGATTTGGTGAACTTTCCGCATTTGATCAAATTAACGCATTTAAGTGTTGCGTTAAAAATTTTAATCGCAAATTTTTTTTGGCGCGTTAAACGCAAATTAACGCAGATTAATCAGCACTGTACTTTTTTAGTTTGACATTAATTATTTACAACTTTATCTTACTTTTCTGTTTGTGAACAAGTAAAAATTAAAAACAACAAATTGTTTGTTATAAGTTTAATTTTAAACTATAATCATGCAGATTTCTGAGATTATGCAGGCATGGTTTGTGTTTCTAACTTCAGCCTTTCGGTCTGTCTTTTCAAATCTTTTGTTTTTCTAATCTTCTAATCATCTGCAAGACACCCTTTATTAATAGCAAAATATCGGTGTCGGTATCGGCATCGGCAAAAATGCTGGGGAAAAATATCGGTATCGGACTATCGGTAAAAAGGCATATCGGTCGCTCCCTACTAATAAGTCGCAATTAATATAAAATTATATGATACGTTTTTTCTCCCTCCGTGCTAGCTCTTCCTAAAGTCCCTATTTCTATTAAACATACACATATCTCAATGACACATACATCCACTGACAGGAGATACTACTTACACATACATCCACTGACAGGAGATACTACTTACTAACACATACATCTACTGACCGAAGATACTATTTACTAACACATACATCTACTGATAGGAGATACTACTTACTAACACATACATCTATTGACAGAAGAAACTACTTACTTATAGATCTACTGACAGAAGATACTACCTACTAACACATACATCTACTGACAGGTGAAACTACTTACTAACACATACATCTACTGACAGGAGATACTATTTACACAAACATCTACTGACAGAAGATACTACTTACATATACATTCACTGACAGAAGATACTACTTACTAACACATACATCTACTGTCAGAAGATACTACTCACTAACACATACATCTACTGACAGAAGATACTATTTACGAACACATACATCTACTGACAGGAGAAACTACTTACTAACACACACATCTACTGACAGAAGATACTACCTACTAACACATACATATTTTGGCTTCTTTTCAACTATACATAATATTTGTCGTTTTATCTCACTAGCTAAAAAATAAATAAATCGAAGATTTTATAAAGATAGAAATACGTTACCGAGTGTATTATTGATTAAAACAATTGTACTATAAAATCGGGAAATATGTCTGCTTAATGCTTTTTTTTCTGGAATAACTTGAAATACTTTAAATTAACAGGTTCTGAGATCTAACTGTTTTCAATGCCTGGCCAAGTAAAATTTGTTTTATTTCTTTATCACTAAAAATATTTCATGTCTATATACATTTATCTAGTGCAAACATTCTAAACATTCTTGAGCACACGCTAAAATTTGTTTATTTCTAGAAACATATATCCATTGCTATCCAAACTTACACATATTTTGTACCATTGGCGTAAGTGTAAGTTCCTTTTCCATGACGCAATCCTTTACTCCAGTCTCCTGAATATAAGTCACCATTTACGTAATAATATTTCCCTTGACCTTCTTTCAAATCGTCAACCCAGTTTCCTTCATATCTGGAGCCATCGGGGTAAATAAATCTTCCCTGATTAATTGAAGCAATAAAAAAGCTAGCAAACTAGTCTTCTCTGATTATTTGAAACTATGGGAAACTGGTAGGCTAAATACGTGTCCTCTAATCAATTGAGTCAAAACAAACAACTATAACAAGTAAACTACTCTTCTATAAGTAATTGAGGCAATATACAATCGGCAAAAAAGTCTTCGCTATGTAATTGAGACAATAAAAAAATGGTAAACCATATTCTATAATTAAATGAAGCAATAATGAAAAAAATGTTTAATAGATCTTTTACCACCTTATATACCTCTCACTATCTCATATACCTCTCCCAGTCTCTTATACCAGTGGTCCCCAACTCCCGGCCGCGGCCGCGGTCCGTGGAACGAATGGTCACAAGAAACATTAAATTATTTCCTTTTTATTTATTTATTTCGTGATTGACTTTCCATGGACCGTAAATAATCAACGCCCCCCCCCCTTTCCAGCGGGCCGTGTTGAAATTATCAAACGCTGACCGGACCGTGGGGAGAAAAAGGTTAAGGACCACTGACTTATGCCTCTCTCTGTCTCTTATTCCTTTCAAAGTCTCTTTTACCTCTCCGTCTATTAAACCTTTCACAGTCTCTTATACCTGTCAGTCTCTTATACCTGTCAGTCTCTTATACCTCTCACTGTCTCTTATACCTCTCACTGGCTCTCAAACCTCTCACTACCAGGAGTGGAGCCAGTAACTCACATGAAGATATTCGGCACACTAAATAAGCGCCATCCAGTCACCGTCAGGTCGTTCTTTTATTATTGTTTTTTTTTTTTGCAGTGCCCATATCACTTTTTGATCACAGCAGAGAGTACAGTGGTCAAAGAGGCACCACGGAAGACAGAGGAAATATTTACCAAGACCTGAATACTTCCACTGATTTTCACAGATGATTGAACCTGGAATCCTTAGGTTGACAGTCGCGCTTTTGATCTCTAATACAGCTGAAGTGCGCAATAATCATATTTTAATATTAATTAGTTGTCCTTAATAGGGTACGCTGTTTTATGTGTATTTTTTTGTTGTATACATACACTTTCAAAGCTATACACGAACTTCGTGTTTCAATTGAATATTTAGTGAGACATATAAACAGACATAAATATTCTGTTTTAATTGATTAATTAGTGAGACATATAAACAGACATAAATATTCTGTTTTAATTGATTAATTAGTGAGACATATAAACAGACATAAATATTCTGTTTTATTTGATTAATTAGTGAGACATATAAACTAACATATATATGCTTTTTATTTTTAGCTTTTATCCACTGTTTGATGCAGTTAAACTTTTAATTATAAGTCTAAAGTTTGTTGTTAGTTACGTCTGTACATTAATTTTGACTTATTGAACAGTTGTCATGAGACATCGCGAAGTCCGTATCTAGTTCGCAATAATTACACTGGGTAGCAAAAAAATATATTTTTTTAAATCATCCTGGGTTTTCCAGTTGAATTAGACTAATTTTGATGCTCTGAGTCCGAAAATGACCTTGGTTTTACTCAATCAGGTCAGGATTATTTGCTACAGAAAATTTAAAAAAAATCAGTTTTTTTGTAAAAAAAACATTTTTGCGTATCATCAGCTGACGATTTTTTCCATTTTACTCAAGAAATAATGTCAACGTATTCAAATTCATTCAGTTTTTATTTATCCACCAAATTTGATAAGCATAATTATCATAATAAATACGTTATGTGAAACAAAAGTTCAGAGTTCAAGGCATAAATTTGCGTTTCTTCGATTCCCGTGTCTGAGCAGCTGCTGGGTTGTCTCTCTTCAGCGACCAGCAGTAGTCCGCCAGCATGACTGCGTCCCACCTCCCTGGTACCTTTCCTCCATTTTGCGGATGTCCTGATGGGACCTTCCTCCCTGCTCATCGCCCCAAGGTTTTCAGGAAACTTCTCCATGTGTGAGAACAGGAAGTGCATCTTTATACTCATCAAACACCCGAGTTTTTGGAAGTTCTCTATCATGCTGCTGATGAGTCTGGCGTGGTCTGCTGCCTTCATGTTCCCCAGGAAGTTGTTCACCACCTGCACAAACGATTTCCAGGCGGCGCACTCAAACGTGTTCATTGAGTTTTGGAACTCTGTGTTCTTTATGAGCTGCCATATCTAAAGGCCGTCGAAAATGCCGGCCTTCAGCTTCTCAATGGTCAGTTGTAGAAATGCTCGGCACACGTCATTGAAGCACCTCCCATCCTTGTCCAAGGCGCGCGTAAACCCAAACTTAATGTGTAGCGGTGGGATCAATATCTTCTCCCGGTCAACAAGAGGTTCGTTTATGATGTTTCTCGCCCCAGATACTAACTGCTCTCGTGCCGGCCACTCTTTCTTTACATAGTGCTGGGCTCTGTCACGACTGTCCCACATACATATAAGGCATGGGTACTTCGTAAACCCGCACTGCTTGACCAAGTAGAAAGTTCACCATCTTCAAGTCGACGCACATGATGCATTGGTGCTGCTCATATTGGATTTTGTCGAGCACATACTTCACTGCTTCATATTTCTCTTCAAGAGTTGTGGAGTGCGCAAGGGGGATTGAGGCGAACTGGTTCTCCCGTTGTAGAGGAGGACACACTTCAAAGAGCACTTGCAGCTGTCAATGAAGAGTCGCCAATCTCTCGGGCGGTGCCCAGGATTTATCTTGGTCACCCAGAGTGATTTAAAAGTAAGCCTGGTATGCGTGCTTCACAAATCTTGTGATGTTCTTCCTGTCCGCTGACAGCGTGTATTCCCCGCAGATGTAGTAGAAAACGTCAGGATTATTCCTGCATGACCGTAGCGCTGAAGAGATATCAATAAACTGAAAGTAATAGTAGGATGCAACTGAATGTAAGCCAGTGAAATTTAGAATCAATTTGATTGGCTTATTTAACCCAATCAAGTGCTGATGCATTAAATAATGCAGTGATAATCCAGATTGATGATTTATAAATAAAATATAATTATCTCTGTTTTTATAATTGTGATTATTTTGCTGTTTATTTTTATGCAGCTAATTTAGAGAAATGATTGAACTCAAAACCCCTGATATTAGAATACGTATAGCTCGTCAGGTAGGTATATGGCTGTATCGCAAGAAGTTGACCTGACAGAGCAAAATCAATTCGGACTCAGAACACCACAATTAGGTCTAAATCAGTTGAGAAACCCCTGACGATTTTTCGGCTGTTACCCAGTGTTATATACTTATAGATTAATGTAAACTATGTTTTATTTTCTTAGCAGCCTTTTTATTCTGTTTATCTTTGTAAAAAAATACAACATCTGCAAGACGAAAACAATGCAAACAGCAGAAATTAGATCTTCTAAACATTATAAAATTGTTTTCTTTACATTAGGCAATTTATTTTAAAAAAATCGATCATTAAAATTAACCTTCATCTTAACATTTAATATTTCTTATTTCAGTTTACATTTGAGTCTGACACATTAAATTAAGTGTTGACATTGAAAGGTTACAAACGATACAATCAATAAATGTCTTTTAGACTTACAAATCCCTGTTTTTTCCCCTGAACGTAGTTTCCAATATAACGGGCATTTTTCGCCAGTTTGTTTTTAAATTTATACACTCCTGGTCCATCCCTTTTACCGTACATATACATGCCCTCGTACACGTCACGATTAGGTAGGATGGCTCGACCTTTCCCGTGACGTTCATTTTTTTCATTTCTGTCACCTGGGGGATGTAAATTATTCAATAAGTACAGCAAGTAATCTTACAAAAAATACAAGTATATTCATTAAAACATTTCAAATTATTTAATAAGACGGTAAACATTATAATAAATATATCGAATATGGAAAAATAAAGAAAATTATCAAATAGTTACACCAATAAGTAAAAAATCTAATTATCCACAAAGTATATCAAGAAATACAAACAATCAAGATATCATTGAGACAGAACATAAAGTAAGACAAACAAATGATCAACTTTGACAGAACATTATGAAATACAGTCGAATAATCAACATAATCAACATAATCAACATTGAGATTTGGATTAAGGACGTCGAACAGTAAAAAAAGTCAAGGTTTAGCTTTGTAGTTTTAATTAAACATGTCAAAAAGTGAATGTTCAATGGGGTGGGGGGTGGGGTCAAATAGTTACCGAGTCATGGTTAAAATTTGAAAATTTAACTGTGGGTGTGAAAAAAGTGACCAGTTCATGGTTGAAGTTTATAATGTTTATCGGGGGTGGGTGTCATGATTGAGCTTTTGTAGGTTTAATTAATAATAACAAACAGTAACCAAGTCAAAGTTCTTTATTTAATGATTAATGAAGTTATACAAAATCGTAATGTCACGTGGGTAAAACAACCTTACCCAGATATTCTCCCAATGTTGGAAAATCATCATCCACGTCTCTATCATCATCGTCCATTATCTACACAATTATATACACAATTATCTACACAATTATCTATCCAACGAATCTAAGTTATTTGCAAAAATAAATGACAATAAAGTGCATAAGAGTTGTTGCCCTTGTCGATCAAATGTTATTTTTTGTGAATAGGTTGTTATTAGAGAAAATACTAATTATTATTTTCGTATGTCTCATATAAGTAAAAATAATGAGCACATTTTCATCGTTTTAACTCTATATTTAGTAACAAAATGTCAATGAAAACTGATGTCGTTGTACATTACTGTAATACTCATGATATTAAACTTAAAAGTGTCTTTGCTTTTTAGATTTACGATTATACTGTATAATACTGTTGTCGTGTCTCTGCAAGTTAAATTACTACTTTACATCTTGTGGCCTTGTTATTTTTATGTGATTTGCAGGATGAGACTTCCAGGTTGACGTATGTGCTCATTAAAGAAAATGACACTAGTCATAATTTTATGATTTATTATTTATTAAACACCAACATAAGAATAGTAACAAAATAAATCTACATAAAGTGAAAAGTATTTCAATCACTGCCATTATTCTTATCTACCTTCTGAAAAATATCCTACTGTGTCAACAGTCAACCTCTTTTTCACCCCTACTCAGCATTCTCACTTGTCCTTATTTATTCCACCACTAGCACACTTTTTCATAGTGAACCCAACTGAACACATCAAGGTTAAAACAGAGTTATGACAACTGTATTATACTGTAGTCACTTTCTCGAACTTTCTCCAAAATGAAATTTCCAATCATGTTATCATTACACTGTTTTGGTAGCGATGTTCCATCTGCAGTATATCTTGATGAAAGCGCCCCCCTTACTTCTCAAAGTGTACGCCGTTAAAATTTCCTTAAACTTATGGAGGCGAGCTAACATTTGAACCTTAATGGACACCAATTTCGCGGTACTTGCATACAAGAGTGTGATAAGCCTAGAGAATAAAAGGATATTTGTTCCAATTATGTAGCAGCCCTCAGATCTCTAGATGATGTTGTCGTCACTTTTGCGGGATTAAGACAATTCCATTAGCACATAGTAAACCTGTTGTAGCACAGACCTTGATTTAAAAAAAAAAAAGTAGCAAATGTCCGAAGCCGTTTCCAAGTCCCATCACTACATCACTCCAAAAAGAAATGCCAGCCAAAAATCAACACCAGTCAGACCACCAACCAAGCCAAAAAACCAGGAGTTCATAGCAAGGCTGGGGGAACTGCAAAGCTGCAAACAAGAGTCGAATGCAGAAGATATATGGAATTCGCTCCGGAACACTATCTACAGAGCTGCTGCTCTGACGTATGGTACAAGGGAGCACATGAATACCGACTGGTTTGAGGCAAACGTTGTTGAATTAGAGCCCGTCATTGATGCCAAGAGAAAAGCACTGATAATCTACAAACGTGACCCAAGTCAACACAATCTTCTGGAGCTGAAGGCTGCTCGGAGAAAGGCCCAGCAGACTGCCCGTCGCTGCGCAAATGACTATTGGCTTCAACTGGCGTATAGCATCCAGCAAGCGTCGGACACTGGCAACATAAGGAGGATGTATGAAGGCATCAAACAAGCAACTGGCAAATCATTAAAGAAGACTGCACCCTTGAAGTCCAAATCAGGGGAGAATATCACTGACAAAAGCAAGCAAATGGGCAGGTGGGTGGAACCCTATCTAGAGTTCTACTCCAGTGAAAACTCTGTCACACAGAGAGCATTGGACGCTATAGAGGACTTGACCGTCCCGAAAGAGCTGGTTGCTGAACCTACCATGGACGAACTCAGTAAAGCCATTGATGCCCTGAGCTGTGGTAAATCGCCGGGTGAGGATGGCATCCCGCCTGAGATCATCAAATGCGGAAAACCTGCCTTATTAGAACCACTCCATGAGCACCTCTGCCTATGTTGGAAGGAAGGCAGAGTTCCGCAAGACATGCGCAACGCCAAGATAGTCACTCTGTACAAGAATATGGGGGATCGCAGCGACTGAAACAACTACAGGGGTATTTCATTGCTGAGCATTGTAGGCAAAGCCTTTGCACGGGTGGTCCTCAACCGTCTTCAGGTTCTCGCAAACCGCGTGTATCCCGAATCACAATGCGGCTTCCGACAAGAAAGATCCACTGTCGACATGATATTCTCAGTGCGTCAGCTCCAGGAGAAGTGCAGAGAACAGCAGATGCCGCTGTACATCTTCTTCATCGACCTAACCAAGGCGTTTGACTTAGGAAGCAGAAGCGGCCTGTTCCTGTTACTGAAGAATATCGGCTGTCCACCCCAGTTGCTCAACATTATAACCTCCTTTCACGATAATATGCAGGGAGTAGTCAGCTACGTTGGGGACACTTCAGAATCCTTCACAATCAAAAGCGGAGTCAAACAAGGCTGTGTTCTAGCGCCTATACTATTCAGCATATTTTTCTCTATGATAATGAATTTGGCATTTAAAGACCCTACAGAAGGTGTCTATCTACATACCAGAAGTGATGGGAAGCTGCTGAACATGGCCCGCCTAAGAGCAAAAACCAAGATCCGCACTATCCTTATCAGAGACATGCTGTTCGCTGATGACGCAGCCCTGACAGCACACACAGAGGAACACCTACAGCTCATGATGGATCGCTTAGCTCAAGCATGCATTGAATTCGGACTGACCATCAGCATCAAGAAAACCAACATCATGGGTCAAGGCATCCCAGCTCCACCCTCAATCACCATTGACAACGAAGTTCTGGAGGTCACCGACAAGTTCACATACCTGGGCTCCACCATCACCAGCAATCTGTCCCTGGATGACAAGATCGACAAGAGGCTTGCCAAAGCAACCAGCGTCATGGCCAGACTAAGCAAACGAGTATGGACTAACAACCATTTGACACTGAACACCAAGCTCAAGGTATACCAGGCATGTATTCTCAGCACTCTTTTGTATGGCAGCGAAACCTAGACTACCTATACCAAACAGGAAAATCGTCTCGAGAGCTTCCACCTCCGCTGTCTCCGACGCATCCTTGGCATCATATGGCAGGACAAAATCACCAACACTGCCGTACTCAAACAAGCCAGCTCACTGATCATGCATCTCCTTCTGTGCCGAAGACGTCTACGCTGGCTGGGTCATGTGCATCGAATGCAAGATGGACGCATACCAAAGGACATCCTATATGGCGAGCTTGCCACTGGGCATCGCCCCGTTGGTCTCCCGCTACTGCGCTTCAAGGATGTCTGCAAACGCGACCTCAATCTGACCGGCATCAGCCTCGACAATTGGGAACAGCTCGCCGACAACCGGAGTGGGTGGCGACAGGCTGTTCACAAAGGCATCCTTAATGGTGAACAATTAAGGAACCAACAGCAGGAGACCAAAAGACAGAGAAGGAAGATCGCACGGCAGAAACAGGCCCTCGGTCCTCCATCCAGCTTCATTTGTGGCCACTGCGGAAGAGTCTGTCAGTCCAGGATCGGTCTGCTGAGCCATTCAAGAACCTGCTCTCAAAACACGACTAGATGACTAACCTAGAGCGCTACCATCATCTTTCGAGATGGACGGTTTGCCTACTATGGAAAAATGATAATATAGTAAACAGGCTGGCGTTTAGAATATTCTAGCTACCTCTGTACACGGCTATAATGACCTAGACATTAGAATTTTCAAGAACAGTATAGAAAATATTCAACGATAATTAAAATATATAGTTTCAAATGAAAATATACAAAAGATAACATTATGAAAACAAAAATATAACAAAAATAAAAAAAAAAACAACAACTAAAAAATGGGCGTGTCCCTTAATTTAGAGCATTAGATATTTGCAATTCGTACACTTGGGATAGCGCCGTTGTTTTCAAATTGTTTAAACTTTGTTTTTTTATTCCTTATAAACTTTCTGAATTGCCATATTGTCCAATAGGAGTAAAGGTGAGAAAAAAAATTGTTGTCTATTGACACAATGAAACACAATCTTTTACAATCCCAACGTTTGTACTATTACTGTTTTTTATAATTTATTTACACATAAAAAACCAAACATGGTGTCATTGGATACCATTTATTTACATACACTTTTATATTCACACACAAACATATATTTACATACACTTTTACATTCACACACACACATACTTATTTTTCTAGATATATGTATGTATGTACAAATAAAAAAAAAACTATCTATGAAAATTATTTTTTGTCTGTCTATCAGTCCGACTTCCGTCTGTCTTTCTATATATCTTTAATGTTTTTAGATAACTAATATATTCATTCCGTACTTTATTTTAATGTATACATTGCTTGTTATTTTTATCCTCTCATTTACCTACACACACAAACACATACACACACGCATTCTCATAGCAACCTTCATAAATATAATTCCTCACATACTGGCTTCCAATACTTGTATAGCTAATTGGTTTAATGAACATAAACCCAATGACAATATAAAGCCATTATGGATGTATTCCGTCATTGGTGTCAGCTATAATCTTTTCATTAGACACATCTGTTGAAATATGTTTTTCCAGATAATTATTGATTTATTTCGTTAATATAATTTAAGGCCACCTTTTCATTCTAAAAATGCATAACCAGTGAAGTTCAATTTTTTTACCTTTTCAAGGTTTCCAGTAGCCTAGATTGCGTTGTATCCGAAAAAGAATGTAAAAAAAAGCGAAAACAATGTTTAAAAAATGACGAAATGTACGAATAGACATAGAGCTTTTCTGACTGGCGGGAAACAATTGAAATTAAATTTTTGTCAAAACGATCGCGTTTGATTGTGTTTGATTGTGCTCTATTGTGTAATATTTAAAAAAACACACACACACACACCGAGTTCACCATTGCCCTAAACCCCTCATGAGCAAATATCCTGTTTTCTAGATTTTTTTTGGCCGATTTTCTGAACTCCTTAGGGCGAAATGACGCAAGTCCAGAGCAAAATAATTTTACAGCAGGTCAACTTGGGCTGTCTAGGAAAAAGAATTCACACAAATTGGTTTAGATTTGTTTTTGTAAAAAAAATATAAAAAATTTGGTTTTACTATTTGTATGCGGCCTTAATATTTCAACAATTAAGAAAATTAATATTATTGTCTTAAATTTTCGCCTACATTTTCTACTCAATATTCACACTGGTGTAAACTATACTTTTCCTATTAATTTAATAAAACATTTTACCTTTGTCAAAAAGCTTAACTTCAACCGTAAATAGCAACCCCTTTTTAGTGTCAATAGAAGTAAATTATATTAATGTGCAGTCTATACCAACGACGTTACGTTTCAAAAAGTGCTTTGGAAACTAAAATATCGGGAAAATCCTTCGATCAAGATCAAGGCATGCCTTTAGAAGCTCCATTGGTAACATTTTTTATGGTTTACCAGGTTCACTTCGAAGCAGTGGCGTAGCGAGCTTAAGCTTAACATTTTAGCGCCCACCACCCATCCCCCCCCCGGTCATACGAAAACTATATAATATTAAATGCAAAATATAGCATTTGGCGCCATTTTGTGAGTATATAGTCCTCATTCCATGATAAACCATAGTCCTCATTTCATGATAAACCATAGTCTTCAAACCATGATATAGTCCTCAGTCCATGATATAGTCCTCAGTCCATGATATAGTCTTCAGTCCTTGATAAACTATAGTCCTCAGTCCATGATATAGTCTTCAGTCCATGATATAGTCCTCAGTCCATGATATAGTCCTCAGTCCATGATATAGTCCTCAGCCCATGATTTAGTCCTCAGTCCATGATATAGTCCTCAGTCCATGATATAATCCTCAGTCCATGATATAGTCCTCAGTCCATGATATAGTCCTCAGTCCATGATATAATCCTCAGTCCATGATATAGTCCTCAGTCCATGATATAATCCTCAGTCCAAGATATAGTCTTCAGTCCATGATATAGTCCTCAGTCCATGATATAGTCTTCAGTCCATGATATAGTCCTCAGTCCATGATATAGTCCTCAGTCCATGATATAGTCCTCAGTCCATGATATAGTCCTCAGTCCATGATATAGTCTTCAGTCCATGATAAACTATAGTCCATGATATAGTCTTCAGTCCATGATAAACTATAGTCCTCAGTCCATGATATAGTCCTCAGTCCATGATATAATCCTCAGTCCATGATATAGTCCTCAGTCCATGATAAACTATAATCCTCAGTCCATGATATAGTCCTCAGTCCATGATATAGTCATCAGTCCATGATATAATCCTCAGTCCATGATATAGTCCTCAGTCCATGATATAGTCTTCAGTCCATGATAAACTATAGTCCTCAGTCCATGATAAACTATAGGTACCTTGTTGTGTTGGGGCGGTAACTGCCTCAAAATCTGAGATTATTCCGAATGTATATAGTACTAATTACAAAATCGGTTTTGTATGCGTTTTCCCCCATTTTCAACTATATATTCAAAAATTTAATTCGCTATATATACCTCGAATATCACTAAAATAAAAATAAAAACATTAAACTTTTCTAAACAACAGTTTGTTAATTTTCGACTAATGTGATTAAACAAAATTAAGCATATTGACATTATTATGAATGGAATATGACACAAAACTACCTGCCAAGAGATTTTTGTTTAGTTCAAGTAACAGGTGTGTTGTTTGAAGAAATTGATTTTCTAATTCACAATATTATAGTAACTACTATTTGAAAGATTACTGAAACATATCTAATTGTAAATTATTACAGGCTGAAATAGATGATGGACGTGAAGCCCTGTTAAGAAACCCTTGCTATAAATACACAAACAACAAGGATAACAGATTACTATAGATATACAAACTACAAGGATAACATAACTATATATACACAAACTACAAGGATAACATATATCTATCGATACACAAACTACAAGGATAACAGATATCTATAGATACACAAACTATAGGGATAACACACACAAACACACACACACACACACACACACACACATATATATATATATATATACACACACACAAACTACAAGGATAACAGATATCTATATATACAAAAACTACAAGGATAACAGCTATCTATAGATACACAAACTATAGGGATAACAGATATCTATAGATACACAAACTACAATGATAACATATATCTATAGATACACAAACTATAGGGATGTCGCATTCTGTGAGTTTGTTGTAATGAAATCAAGACCAAGCCTTGACCTGCGTCATCGACTCAGGGATGGGATGTAACAAAAGAGGATAGTATAAAGGCTTTGTCTTCCCAGGTTTTCGCACTGTGGTCAGTGTCTGGCGCCACCTGGGAAAGTCTATGCCCTTGTTATATTCAAGCGGGAGAGGGATGGGCTCTTTGTCCTTTAATCCCCATGCTTGAAAGCGCCACTGATCACGTGTGATGGGTGTAACGTACACGGTCACATGCCGCGAGATCCTATGTGCGTGACGGAACTTCCGGTCAGTTGGAGTGGCAGTCAGTCAGCGTTGATCAGTCGAACGGTGAGGTCAATACGAGTGGGCCCGGGTTGGATAAACCAGTCTGGGCTGGTTTCGACCGGCTCAGTACTGAGTTACTGTGAGAACTATCCAACCAAGGTAAGGGACATTCTGTATATGTGTATTAGGCTGATGTATAATATTATCCTGTAGTAGCTGATAAAGCCAGGCCCTTTTTAGGGCCCTCTGATGTTCATTCTTTTACTGTAAATAAATACTCGCTGTATCGTATTTACATTTGAGTTTTTGCTCAATTTATCGTTGTGTTGTGCGTCCTGTGTAACTACGTGGCTGGGACAAATATAAATGCTGGCCAGAACTCAGTAGGTGATCATGCCATTAGACAACGACCGCAGGGACCCCGCAAGGGGACCATGGCAAGGGATAACAGCTACCTATAGATACACAAACTATAGGGATAACAGATATCTATAGATACACAAACTACAAGGATAACAGATATCTTCATATACACAATCTATAGGAATAATATATATATATATATATATATATATATATATATACAAACTACAAGGATAACAGATATCTATAGATACACAAACTACAAAGATAACAGCTATGTATGGATAAAAAACTACAGGGATTACAGATATCTATAGATACACAAACTATAAGGATAACAGATTATATATAGATATACAAACTATAGGGATAACAGATATATATAGATTCACAAACTACAAGGATAACTATAGGGATAATATATATATGTACATATATTAGGGTGGTGCTTAGAAACGAACTTTCGAAAATCTCTACTCTCACCCCCTATTTGTGTTCGTTTATATATAGAAACTCTTAAAATAAAATGTTAAGGTATTCAGTTCATGTCTACTGGTAGCTCAATGGCGTCAAAGTTTAGGAGTATTGAACCATGATGAAAATACATAATGTACTGCACTGTTGTTGTGTGTGTAACACTGTATAATATTAATTCAAGTTATGTGGATTGTCCTACACTGCTGTACTAAGCAGGCCTGGAAGTGGTAATTTAATACACAGAAGGCCTAGTAGGCCTAGACAAAGAAACTATTAGCAACACAGTATAGGCCTACCTACACCACCTAGAAACTATTGGCAACGTGCCATTTTGGCAATTTGCCAGCAAACAAATAGTTAAGAGATACATTTTATAGCATAACATATACCGTTGGACACTTCGCGGTCAAAGAATGCTACACAGATCCCAGTACGCAGAGCATCTCAAATCCGAGTTCCAAGTTGATTATCCTATGGTTGTGCATTGGGATGGAAAGTTGATTTCGGATCTCACAAATAAAGAATGCATCGACAGAATTCCTGTAATTGTTTCTGGGAAAAGAGCATCACAGTTGTTAACTGTTGCAAAACTGCCTTCCGGAACTGGTGCTGCACAGGCCGGAGCTGTCTTTCAAGCTCTGCAAGACTGGGGTGTTAGTGACAAGATCAGAGGCATGTGCTTTGATACTACTAGTTCCAACACTGGTCGGATTAGTGGTACCTGAATCCTGCTGGAGCAAAAACTTCAGTGAGGTCTTCTATCACTTGCTTGCAGACATCATATTATGGAACTGATTCTGGGCGCAGTCTTCCAAGTCTGTCTAGGTGCCACTTCATCTCCTGAGGTTCTACTATTCAAACGCTTCAAGGATCATTGGCAATTCATTGACAGAGCAAACTATGAAACATCACTGATAAATTCAGACGTGTCTACTTCGCTAGAAGATGTGCGCAACTCTCTGATTGAATTTGCTCAGAAGCATATTCAAAAGCAGCAGCCAAGAGATGATTATCGAGAGTTCCTGGAACTTGCTCTGCTATTTCTTGGGGTCGTGCCTGAAAGAAGAGTTCACTTCATTGCTCCTGGAGCAGTGCACCATGCTTGCTGGATGTCGAAGGTTCTGTACAGCCTGAAGATATGGATGTTCAAAGGGCAATTCAGGCTGACAACCAAGGAAGAGAGAGAGGTCTTCAAGAGCTGTGCATCTTTATTGTACGTGTCTACATGAGAGCCTGGTTCGCGGCTAATCTGGCAGCCGCTGCTCCATACAATGATATGCTGTTGCTCCAATCGATTCTCAGCTACTCCGGAATCAACAGAGTTGTTTCCAGTGCTGCATCCGACGAGTTTTCAAAGCACCTCTGGTACCTGTCCCCTGAATTGGTTGGGATGGCATTCTTCGATGATCAGGTATCGGCGGAAACAAAAAGACGCATGGTAAATTCCATTAATGAAAGCGGTAATGAGGAGCCAGAGGACATCAAGCTAATCTCTGTTGATTTGGAATCCTTCAACAACAGGAGGAATGAGGACTTCGTGTCGCCAAAGTCTAAGAAATTCTTTGTCATGATGGAGCTTCAGACTGAATTCCTGGATGCTGACCCAGATGAGTGGACCAACCATGAAGATTATCGGGGATCTTTGGAGACCGTTCGGCAGATTCAGGTTGTCAACGACCATGCAGAGAGGGGTGTAACGTTTATTCAAGAGTACAGTGGAATCCTCACCAGAGATGAGGAGCAACTTCAGTTCCTGCTGCAGACTGTTCAACAGCATCGACAATCCTATCCAGACACTAAGAAACAAACATTGTCAAAAAGACTTCTTATCGGACTGATAACATTGAACTATAATTACAGGTAGAATATTGTAGATGCAGGATTGTTTGTGCTTGTTTAATAATTCATTCTACTGTTTAATGTTGTGTTTGAGAAACTATCTTTGATTTAAAAAGCCAAAAATTCCAAAAGCGTGATCTGAATACTTGTTGAACGTGGCCTACCTAAACTTTGGCTTCATTGAGCTACCTCTAAATATTAAGATATCAGCACCAATTTTTTTTCTAGATGTTTCTACATCCAAAGGAACAATTTAAAGGGGTGAGACCTAAAGAAATCAAGGTTTTAATTTATATATATATATAATATATATATATATATATATATATATATATATAGATACACAAACTATAGGGATAACATATATCTATAGATACACAAATTACAGGGATAACAGATATATATAGATAAACAAACTGCTGTGATAACATATATTTATAGATATACAAACTACAGGTATATCATATATCTATAGATACACAAATTAAAGGGTAACAGATATCTAAAGATACACAAACTGCAGTAATATCATATATCTTAGTCAAGGGAGAAAAATGTTCCTCATCTTGAGGACCTATGAAACTAGTCGTAGTGAAAGCCGAAATGAAGCTATAAAGTATACATTCCTTCTGACATCCAGGAAAACCAGCATCGGCACATGTAGTTTATTAGGAAAGATGGCACAGGTAGCAGCCGATATAAGGAGAGATGTAACTGTACTTCGGACACAAAACCACAACACTCACAGAGAGTCGGCCTCATGCTGTCTAAGCAATCAAAAGCTTCACTGAGTGGAAATGAAGTACATGATCCCAGGATTATCACTGCCTCCTTCCGTACCAATAATCCAGATCAAAGATCTCAAGAAATATAGTCGAGTATTAAATGCCTACAAACGACAAAATATAGTCGATTATTTACGTGCTAACAAATGACATCGATGAAGATAACAAAGAACAGTTTTACAGTAGAATGCATAACATATTTGAGACCTTTCCGGAAAAGGTGGTCCCTATCGTCATGGGATATTTCAACTCCAAGATTTATCCCAACTAGACAATGCAGGAATGGTGAATGAGAATGGATAGAGATTGCAGACTTGTATGCACTCAACAAGATGGCCATTTGAGGGAGTATCATTCTTCACAAAAGAATTCACAAGAATACAAATCTTAATGAAGCAACATAGAACCTAATAGCAAGATAAATCATGAATGCATTAACAAGTAATTTAAAAGATCCTTACAGGATGTAATGGTGTAAAGATGGTCAGGTGTAGCATCTGTTTATCATATAGTGGTAGTTAAACTGAGACTTAAGCTGATGAGAAATGAGACAATCACATCAGACAGAATAGTCAAGTACAACAACAACCTTCTCAATTATCCTAAGATAAAAGAACAGTTTAACTTCTGCTGAAGAACAAATAAGAAGTGCTGCTGGAACTGTTGGAAAAGGAATATAGTGTACCCAAAAAATTGCAGAAAGGAAAAGAGTCATTCAGATTAGCATGCCATGAGGTACTGAGGCCCCAGAAACATTATCAGAAAGGGTGCATAGAAGACTGGAGGAAGAATAAGGCAGCAGTTTACAAAAGTAAGAGTACGCAGAAGAGCATAGAGTAGTGTAGAGGAGGGGTAGAGGAGTATTAGCAAAGGCAAAAGATTTTCGAAGAATAAGCAAACCTGTCAAACAAGCAAACGAAAACTATTGACAATTTAGATCAACAGTTGAACAGACGGAACACTTTGAGAAACTTACAATCATCACCGACCCCCCCCCCCCCCGGTCATTGAAACATCAATAGTAAATCTGCTGATTAACTGTAACAAGCCAACCAGAGAGATAAGCAAAAGAAATATCTACCTGGGCATCAATTACTATCTGTCTATGGTTAATTCTTAAGTCTGGCCCCTCATTGAGATGATGAAAGAGAAATTTGACTAACATATGCGGGACTAATGGCAGGTATTCGTCAAAAAAGATCATGCACTGACCAGAACGAAACGCTCCGCATCCCTAATTGAGAAGTCACTATACATCAATTTTATTGAGTTATGCGAGAAAGCGTTGGATAGTGTGGATCAAGAGACTCTCTGGAATCTCTGTCTACACTTTGGATCAAAAACACCTTTCATGTGCGAACAGGAGTCCGACGAGGGTGATTGGTTTCACCATTTATAAATAATTGTTAAAGATGGATTATGAAGAAATTCACCAGGTGGAAATCGGGGGTGGGGTGGTGGTGAAGAGAATATACTTAACATGGGCAGCAAGTAAAATTTATAATAATATTGGGATATAATATAAATGCTCACCACACAGGCCTGGAAAGATAATACAGAATATGCAGCGGATGGAGATAGAATCCAAAATTTGAAAGTAAAAAAAGGTAGGCGTTGGAGACTGAATATGGAGGAAGAGGAAGAATATAAATAACGACCGGCAGGGTACCGCTAACGGAGAGGGTTGAATGCCACACTCCGCCGCTGGTACCTGGCAGGAGAATGAGATGCAGGGCGGACGGTTGTCGACCTCTACCCCTGGGGAACCCTATCAAGGGCAACCCAGTCATTGTGCGCATCACTAGGGTGCAACCCGACAGCACGGAAATCGACTCTGGCAGGGTAACAGAGAGGGGAGACGCGGACAGCCGACCCTCGCCGAAGGTACCCTGTGCGACAAAAGAGACTGGGAACTGTCAAGCCCAGCCCTCGGCGAAAAACGCTGATTGCTCTGTCAGCGGGAAGTCGAAAGTCATGGATAGCAGGTCACTGTTTTCGGGTGTAGCGGAAAGCTCCCCGCCTGAGGTGGCCGGCACCAAGACTGACATTGGCAGGGCACTGCCAACGGGTGTAGCCGAAAGCTCCCCGCCTATGGTGCCCGGCGTGACAAAAGTGACTGGGAACTGTCAAGCCCAGCCCTCGGCGAAAAACGCTGATTGCTCTGTCAGCGGGAAGTCGAAAGTTGAGGAGAGCAGGTCACTGTTTCCGGGTGTAGCCGAAAGCTCCCCGCCTGAGGTGGCCGGCACCACAACAAGACTTGGAAAACGTTCTGGTAAGGTTCAATTCAGGATTGTCCACCTGAATGTTCGGGGTCGATTGAAAACGGCTGAGGCGCGCCGTGAGTACAATAAACTAACTGAGCAAGTAAAAAGGGCGTCTGCCGAGGCCAAAAGGCAGAAATGGACTGATACATGCGAGAAGTTGGATCTAAGGGAATGCCAAAAGACGTGGAAACTACTGAAAGACTTGACCCAGGCTGGGACGATCAGAACTGGCGCCCCGTTGCAAACGGACTCAGGCCTGACGGCTAGCGATAGCAAGAAGGCCGAAGTGCTTAACAAGCACTTTGCAGAGATCAGTAAGTCGAGTAAGAAGAGTACACTGTCCAAGGCACTGGATAAAGTCCGACGGGTCAAAGAAAAGGCTGAGTTTGGTTCGGAAAATCGAGACACGTTCAGAGCCTCATTCTCTGCCAACGAATTGGCATACGCAGTCAGGAAGTGTCGCATGAGAAAGGCCCCAGGTAGTGATCAGGTCAGCAATGAGATGATCACACACCTCGGGGCAGCGAGACAAGCAAATCTTCTCCAGTTTGTCAATCGCACGTGGTTGACTGGGGAACTCCCTCAGAGGTGGAGGGAGGCTGTCATAGTGCCGGTACTTAAAAAAGGGGAAAAGACTGACCAAGCAGAAAGCTACCGTCCTATTTCCCTCACTTCATGTGTTAGGAAAGTAGCTGAACGCATGATCAACCGAAAGTTGATGTGTTTAATAGAGGAAAAAGGGCTCATTACCCCAAAGCAAGGCCGCTTTCGGCGGGGTAAGAGTGCGATGGACATGAACACGCTTCTCGTCCAAGAAATAGCCCAAGTACCTAGGAGTTACACTTGACTGAAAGCTTACTATCTGCAACATCTTTCGGAGGTTGCCCGCAGCGCCTCTGATAAACTGAGTATTGTCAAAAAGTTGGCGAGCACGTCCTGGGGTGCTCGAGCTGATGTCCTGAGGTCACTGTACATGGGTGCAATAAGGTCTCAGATAGATTATAGCCAGTTAGTGCAAGTCTATGGGTCTAAGTCCTCTTTAGAGGCCCTGGATGTTGTGCAAAACCAGGCTCTCCGACTGATCACAGGCACTTTTCGAACGGCACCCACAGCAGCGGTGGAAATCATGGCAAATGTGCCACCTCTGGGTATCCGTAGAGAGCAGGCCGTTCTGACCACGTATGAGCAGGCCGTTATAACTGCGTATGAGCGGTTCGAACGGCAGGAGGAGACCTCTGTCCTAAGGGAGATGGTGGATTGCTGGGTGGGAAGGAAGCGGCTCTCGATGCAGTCTTTTATGCACCACGCAGTAAGACTTGCCTCCGAGATCAAGCTGCCAACTGACCACCTAATGCTGAAGACAGTCTCTAGGGTCCCTCCTGGCGAGGCTTTCTACATAACCCGAGGTACGCACGACCCTGGTCGAAACCAATGCTGGGAAAGCAAAGGATCGCCGAACCATCATTGATGTGGCTATGGAAATGATTGGATTCTATCCGGGGGACGCTATACTGGCCTATACTGACGCATCTGTAACCAGTATTGAGGGTCGGACAAGCTCCTCGTTTGGGGTCCACATCAGTCTCCCACAAACTGGCTTTGTGAAAGACCATGCTGGCCTATGTGGGACGCTCTGTGCTTACGAGGCAGAGATGACAGCCATTACTGAGGCAGTGGACCACATAGGAGAGCAAATTGGTGAGGGTACTTTGCCTGCTGCAGACATTGTCATCTTCACTGATGCGCTCTCTGTTCTCCAAGCTGTAAAGGGGACGGGAGAATGGCCGCTTCTCCTGGAAGTCATGTTGATGGCAATACAGGGTCTTGCGTCCCAACATCGAGTGCATGTGACCCTTCAATGGGTTTCCGGGCATGTGGACGTACCTGGAAATGAACGGGCAGACTGTATTGCCAAGGCAATCCAACAGTCGACAGATTCTAAAGTGCAAGAAAGAGCTCATTTGAGGCAGCACGTGCCAAGATCTGGCTTTTTGGACAATCGAAGTGGTTCTCGAGCTGGGCCCATGGGGTGAACGGAGTTAACGTCCGTAAGTTTCTGGAGCGGCCGTCCAAAATTGACCCGTGGTGGAAGCTTAGGCGAGTCGAGCAGGCGCTAATTGCCCAGTTCCTTACTGGGCACTGTCCTATTGGCGCGTACTTTGGGAGGTTGAGGCCCAATATCGACACCCTTTGCACAGACACTGCAAGGAAGTGGAGGAAACCGTAGATCATTTGCTTTTCGAGTGTCCCGGACTGGCGGACCACAGGGTGGACCAGTCCGGAAGCCTGCAGTCCCCAGATGTTGAGAGACACAGCAGGTCTGATCTCACGGGCTCTAAGAGACTAAGTCTCAGCCCGCAGAATACTGAGAGAGTTCAAAGAGAGAGAGAAAGAGTGATGTGTCCTTTTGAAGTTCTCTTTTTTTTAGCCAGTGCAAATTATAATATAAAATTGATGACCACAGATTCGTCACCTGGGGGTAGAGTTAGGTTCAAATATCTGTAATAATCATTGTTGCATTTCTATAAAAACTCTAAAAACTATAAAGCGTTTTCTTCCAAACTCAAAGCGATATCTCTGCCACCATGGGGCAAGTAATGTTACAGGGAGGCATCTGTTAAGCTTAAATACAACGATAGTACCTCAGAATCCAAAGTTAATTTGTATTGAAATCGTATTTCAAATCTTGCAATCTTTGAATCAATTTTCTTCCAATTTATAAATGATATAAATTGACATACTCGATTCTGGATTGCCTAAAAAACTCAAATATGTACATTTGTTTTTGCTGTCAGCCAGGGGTGGCATCTGCTTTACTTGTGTGCAGAAATGACATCTGCCGTATTTAACTTAATGGTGCGCATTATTAAAGTTTATAAGAAAATATACTTTTATGTTAAACGTTATTCCTTAGTAAACATAAATCATTGAATATTGTATCATATAGTAATACTATCTCTAAGTTTCAAGGTTGTTACTGCCGGGGGATGGTAGCGGGGATGAGCTCCCACTAACAAATAAAATGCTCCCAATGGCGTGCTTCTCCAATAGCCTCTGACAACCAAGTCCAACTCCTGGCCTTCTCGTGCGGCGAAACTGTTTCCATTGACAGGAGAAGGGGCGAAGGCGGTTCACTGGCGGCTCACAACAGACGGCTCTGAGAGATTACTAATCCTCCGACAGTCAACGTCCTCTGGCCCAGATCACATTTTCAGCGTGTGTGCTCCAACCCTCTGCTCCACTGCCGAGGATAAAGATTAATTTTACCAGTCCCTACATGAAGCACTATTGAAGATTCCTAGCACTGATAGCCTTTATCTCCTTGGTGATTTCAACGCAAGGGTAGGAGCTGACCATGTGGCTTGGCCCACCTGTCTCTGAAGCTTTGGGAGGGGAAATATCAATGAAAATGGCCAGAGACTGCTTGAGCTCTCGTGCCACCATGGCCTGTGCGTGACCAACACCTTCTTCAAGTGCAAAATAAATCTACATAAAGGATAACAGATATGGGCAGATAAAGAATGGACGCAGGCCGCATCCCGAAGGACCTACTCTATGGCGAGCTAGTTACCGTCCAGAGGAAAACAGGGCGACCTAAAATGCGCTACAAAGATACCTGCAAAAAGGATATGAAACAGTGCTCCATCAACCCCAACTCCTTGGGAGAGCCAAGCAGCCGACCGCCAGTCCTGGAAACTCGCTGTCCGGCAGGGTTCATCGCACACAGAAGCTGAGCGACAGGATAATGCTGCCCTGAAAAGATAAAGGCGGAAGCGGAAAAAAGAACAGCTACACAACAGCTACAACTATCTAATTTCAAGTGCGACAAGTGCGGCAGGGATTGCCACTCCCGAGTCGGGCTGCACAAACATTCCCGGCGGTGCTTGTAGACTCAATTTAGCTACACCATCGTCTCTCGAGACGGACGGATGCCGACGAATAATACTAGATATTAAGCCCGGCGTTGCCCGGGAAATCTAGGTGTAATAAGAAACCCCTTCCTAATCAATTTAACTACTTAATTTTTAATTACGGTTAATTAGGTGCTGATTTATGCCACCTTCCTAATGTGCAGAAATGACCTACATTTTATACGTCGCAAATTACGTTTTACTCGTTTTAGCAACCAAACCAAACAACCAACGGAACCAACCAATCAAAACAAAAAAATCAAACAACCAACCAAAATAACTAACCAAACCAGCTAACCAATCAGCCAAACAAACCAACCGATCCAACACACCAAACAACCATCCAAACCAACTAACCAAACCAGCTAACCAATCAACCAAAAAAACCTACTGAGGCAACCAACCAACCCAACCTAGTCAAACCCGTCACAAATTACGTTTTACTCGTCAACGCTAACAAACCAAATCAACCAAACCAAACAGCCAAACCAGCTAACCAAACCAACCAACCGAACTAACCGATCAACCAACCAAATCAACCAAATCACCCAAAGCATACCTACCAAACATACCAAACTAAACACCATTAGGTGCTAATTTATGTCACCCGTTACGTTTTACCCTTAATTCTCTCAATATTAAAATCAAAACGAAGCATTAAAAAAAGCTTTTATAAAAATGAACTAAAAAGTAAAAAAAAAAAAACTACTTTATTATGCCATTCTGCAGCACAAAGGCATGTTGATGTGGCACGATACATCACCCCCGCGCAATTTCCATTCGGCTTTATTAGTAAAAAATGTTTAAAAAATGAACATCGGGAAATGACGTCATAGAGGATTTTTAATTTATAGCGACGGCGTTCCCATTCTGCAAAAAAAATTTTTAGCATCGAGAAATGACGTCATAGATTATTTATAGCGACGGCTTTCCTATACCACACAGACAAGATAAGCACTTTATTAGTAGTAGTAGGCATCCGTCCATCTCGGAAGATGATGGCAGCGCTCTAGGTGAGTCATCAATCGTGTTTTTGAGGGCAGGATTTGGAATGGCTCAGAAGACCGATCTTGGATCGACAGACTCTACCGCAGTGACCACAGTTGAAGCTGGATGTAGGGTTGAGGGCCTGTTTCTGCTGTGTAATTTTTCCTTTTTTGTCTTTTGATTTCCAGCTGTTGATTGCGTAGTTGTTCTCCATTTAGGATGCCGTTGTGAACTATCTGTCGCCACCCGCTCCGGTCGTCGGCGAGCTGTTCCCGATTGTCGAGACTGATGTCAGTCAATTTGAGGTCGCGTTTGCAGACATCCTTGAAGCGCAGTTGCTGGTGACCAACGGGGCGATGCCTCATGGCCAGCTCGTCATATAGGGTGTCCTTTGGTATGCGACCATCTTGCATTCGATGTACACGATCCAGCCATCGTAGACGTCTTTGGAACAGAAGGAGATGCATGCTCAGTGAGCTGGCTTGTTTAATACGGTAGTGTTGGTGATTTTGTCTTGCCATCTTATGCCAAGCATGCGTCGGAGACAGCGAAGTTGGTAGCTCTCGAGACGATTTTCCTGTTAGGTATAGGTAGTCCAGGCTTCACTGCCATACAGTAGAGTGCTGTGAACACATGCCTGGTATACTTTGAACTTGGTGTTCAGTGTCATTTGGTTGTTGGACTATACACGTTTGCTTATTCTGACCATGACGCTGGCTGCTTTGGCAAGCCTCTTGTCAATTTTGTCATCCAGGGACAAACTGCTGGTGATGGTGGAGCCCAGGTATGTGAACTTGTCGGTGACCTCCAGAACTTCGTTGTCGATGGTGATTGAGGGTGGAGCTGGGATGTCTTGACCCATGACGTTGGTTTTCTTGATGCTGATTGTCAATCCGAATTTTCTGCATGCTTGAGCGAAGCGATCCATCATGAGCTGTAGGTGTTCCTCTGTTTGTGCCGTCAGGGCCGCGTCATCAGCAAACAGCTAGTCTCTGACAAGAATAGTGCGAATCTTGGTTTTTACTCTTAGGCGGGCCATGTTCAGCAGCTTCCCGTCACTTCTGGTATGTAGGTAGACACCTTCTTTAGAGTCCTTAAATGCCAAATTCAGCATCATAGAGAAAAAAATGCCGAATAGTGTAGGCGCTAGAACACAGCCCTGTTTGACTCCGCTTTTGATTGTGAAGGGTTCTGAGGTGTCCCCATCGTAGCTTACGACTCCCTGCATATTATCGTGAAAGGAAGTTCTAATGTTAAGCAACTGAGGTGGACAGCCGATCTTCTTCAGTAGTCGGAACAGTTCGCATCTGCTTACAAAGTCGAACGCCTTGGTTAGGTCGATGAAGGCGATGTACAGAGCATCTGCACTTCTCCTGGAGCTGACGCACTGAGAATAGCATGTCGACAGTGGGTCTTTCTTGTCGGAGGCCGCATTGTGATTCGGAGTACACGCGGTTTGCGAGAACCTGAAGACGGTTGAGAACCACGCGTGCAAAGGCTTTGCCTACAATTCTCAGCATTGAAATAACCCTGTAGTTGTTACAGTCGCTGCGGTCCCTCTTATTCTTGTATAGAGTGACTATCTTGGCGTTGCGCATGTCTTGCGGAACTCTGCCTTCCTCCCAACATAGGCAGAGGTGCTCATGGAGTGGTTCTAATAAGGCAGGTTTTCCGCATTTGATGATCAGGGCATCAATGGCTTTGCTGAGTTCGTCCATGGTAGGTTCAGCATCTAGCTCCTTCAGGACGGTCGTCTTCTATGGCGTCCAGTGCTCTCTGAGTGACAGAGTTTTCACTGGAGTAGAACTCTAGATAGGGTTCCACCCACTTGCCCATTGGCTTGCTTTTGTCAATGATGATCTCCCCTGATTTGGACTTCAAGGGTGCAGTCTTCTTTAATGATTTGCCAGTTGCTTGTTTGATGCCTTCATACATCCTCCTTATGTTGCCAGTGTCCGACGCTTGCTGGATGCTATACGCCAGTTGAAGCCAATAGTCCATTTTTGCAGCGACGAGCAGTCTGCTGGGCCTTTCTTCGAGCAACCTTCAGCTCCAGAAGATTGTGTTGACTTGGGTCACGTTTGAAGCTTTTTAGTGCTTTTCTCTTGGCGTCGATGACTGGCTCTATTTCGAAAACGTTTGCCTCGAACCAGTCGGTATTCTTATACCATACGTCAGAACAGCATCTCTGTAGATGGTTTTCCGGAGCGAATTCCATATATCTTCTGCGTTTGGTTCTTGGTTGCAGCTTTGCAGCTCCCCCAGCCTTGCTATGAACTCCTGGTTTTTGGCTTGGTTGGTGGTCTGACTGGTGTTGATTTTTGGCTGGCATTTCTTTTTGGAGTGATGGAGTCTCTAGCTTTATTTCAGAGACAATGAGGGAGTGGTCTGTATCGCAATTGGCGCTATGGTAGGCTCTGGTGTTTCGATTGTTATTCAGAGAGTCGCGTCTGGTAATGATCAGGTTCAACTGATACCATTGATTTGATCTTGGGTGTCTCCAAGACGCCTTGTGACATGCCTTTTTCTGAAAGTAGTTGTTTGTCACGCATAGGCCGTGATAGCAGCAGAGTTCGAGTAATCTCTGGCCGTTTTCGTTCATTTTCCCCATGCCATGGTAACCCAGCACACGTGGCCAAGAATCATTGTCAGAACCAACACGAGCGTTAAAATCCCCCAGAAGGTAGAGGTGTTCCGAAGCAGGGACTGCGGCAATGACGCTGTTTAGTAGCTCGTAGAACTGGTCTTTAGTCTCCGTGCTGGCTTGCATGGTTGGTGCATAAATGCAAAGGAGGTTGGCGGTACCAGATGCTGTGAAAAGACGCATGGTGAGGATTCTCTCCGTGTCGTGGGAAGGAGGTTCAATCATTTGGAGCAGGGTTTCTTGATGGCGAAGCCGACTCCGTGTTCTCTTGATTTCTCGACGTCTTTCCCCTGCCAAAAAAAGTGTAGTGTTCTTCCCTCAAAGATCCAGTCTCTGGGAGGCGCGTTTCTTGTAAGGCTGCCACATCGATGTTAAGTCTGTGCAGCTTGAGATCAATGACTGTGGTCTTGCGGAAGTCATCGATCTTCTGTAAGTCATCGGTGAGTCCATTGCGCATAGTGCGTATGTTCCAGCTTGCAATACGGAGAGCTGGAGACTTCGTCTTTTTCTTTGAATGTCTTCCTGGTGCATGTGATAACGGTCTGCCTGTTGAGCTGCGCTCTAAGCTTCAGGCACTCACTGAAGCAGGCAGGCCGTGGCGGGTCAACACTTTATTGGCCGGGGGCTGCCCAGCTTGAGGCGGGCGGTAGTTGAACAGTGGGACTTCTTGTTTGTGCTTCGCCGTGAAGCGAGACTGGAGTAACGTCTCCAGAGCGCAGGCCTGGGCGATGATTGTGGAGGCCTTGCGCTGCCCAGACAACAAGGCCTCCCTATCGGCTTTGTCGACGGGGTCCAAGGGGGTGCAAAGCACCTCGCTTGGAGACGACTTGGCTGCAGGAGTTGCCGGAAGGACATTAAGAGTGACGTACATCCGCCTTAGGGAATCAGACTCCGGATTTTTCCTCGGGGTTGATTCCCGAAGCCTTTCCCATGGGTGGGTGAGCCTGCAAGGCAGCAGCAATTGGGAATCAGGGTTTTCCTTCCCCTAGATGGATCGCCCTCCTAGGCTGACGAACCCCATCTGCCCGAAATACGAAATATGACGCTCACGACTAATATTTCTGCTTAGGACCAACAATAATGTCAGAACGTATATGCATTACAACTGGAGTAAAGCAGGGATGCCTCCTTTCACCACTTCTGTTTCTTCTGGTTCTAGACTGGGTAACCAGAGAGGCTTATGCTGACTCTGGTAAAGGAATCCAGTGGAACCTGGTGAAGAGGCTAGAAGACTTAGAGTTCGCAGACGACCTGGCCATACTGTCCCACAAATTACAAGACATGCAAGAGAAAGTCTCAGCCCTGGATAGTACTGGACAGAGAGTTGGTCTCAAGATAAACCAGCAAAAAAACAAAGATTCTGAAAATCAACCAACAACAAGATGGCACAATAGAAGTAGGGAATCAAAGTCTACAACAGGTAGAAAACTTTGTATACCTAGGGAGTGTGGTCAGTATAACAGGAGGAACAGACGAAGACATAGAACGTAGAATAAACCTGGCACGCCAAGCATTCGCTAATCTAAAAGCCGTCTGGAGATCCACATACATTTCTTCTAAAACCAAATTAAGAATCTTTAACACCAATGTGAAATCTGTCCTACTCTATGGGTCTGAAACTTGGAAAACAACAGAGACAACAAGTAATCGACTACAGACCTTCATCAACAGATGTCTAAGGAACATAATGAAAGTAAAGTGGTATGACAAGCTAGAGAACATCAAATTGTGGGAGAAGTGTGAACAGAGATCCATTGTGCAACAAATTCTAGAGAGAAAGTGGAAATGGATTGGACACACTCTTAGAAAAGATACAAACAACAGAACCAGGCAGGCCTTAGACTGGAATCCTCAAGGCAAACGTCACAGAGGAAGACCCAAGCGCACATGGAGACGCAGTATACTAGATGAGACCGGGCGATCTGGGAAGAGCTTAAAAAACTTGCTAGAGATCGTGACAAGTGGCGAGCTTTCACAGAGGCCCTATGTTCCACAAGGAACTAAAAGGAAACATGATGATATGCACGTGCCCTTTGGCGTAATAGCACACTGATACAAATATGGCAGCTTCCGAAAAATAAATCTAAATTGTATATTCTGTAGGCATTTTATCAAAACTATTTGAAAGTTCGAAAGATCCTGATTGTTTGAACAATTTTTATTTTAACCTCGGGTACTTTTCTTAGTGGGACGGTCTTAACCTAAACCTAGTACAAAGTCCTAGAAGACCTTACTTTACTCCTATTCCAATGATTCTTATTACAAAATGTGAATTTCAAAAACGTAAACACAGCCGATAACGACACATCCTCCGAACGCCATTCAACTGGAATTGAACTAATATTAGTAGGGAAATTTTAAAAAATGTACATCGGGAAATGACGTCATAGAGGATTTTTATTTATAGCGACGGCGTTCCCATTCTGCACAAAATTGTAACATCGGAAAATGACGTCATAGATTATTTATAGCGACGGCTTTACTATACCGCACGGACGGCAAGATAAGCACTTTATTAGTAGGAAGTGAGAATCTAAATGTTGAGCATAAGAACAATTATAAAATCTTGTTTTATAGATTTGTTGCCGTATGATAATTTTTCGCTTCTGCGGAACAAAACACAATACTAAGTGACTAAATAGTAAGTAGCTTAAAAAACAATCAGATAAATAAATGATTTTAGACCAAGGCGATTTAGTAAAAATTCATCTTACAGTCACAAAAGCAGACATTTTTTTTCATAATTGTATATAACATTGTTTGATTATAACAATGAGAAAAATAAGTACCATATAACATTTTATCCTATATTTGATTTAAGCTTTAAAATTTAAAGTGTAATTTTTGAATGATAAAAGTAGAATAGATTGTACACACTTCAGATGACATGAATCAGCACCCCTGTATTTAAACTAATAGACCTCATTACTACAGTCATATATCTATGATCATTCCTATTATATTGTCAGGTATTAAGCAATAGAATTTTTTTTAGTATCAAGTGGCAGCACTGCAACATCCTGATTAACGTTTGGTACAGTGCTGGCTTATTATAGGAGATGTATGTAAGTTATGTTTAAAAACTATTTAGATAATAGAATTTATTCAAAAAAACTTCAGTTAATTATTTTTTAAATTCTGTTCTTTTTCTTAGACCTTTTTTTTGTTCCCTCTTGAATTGTTCAAGCGGCACCATTTTAGTCTTTAGATGTCACCCTGAATAGTTCGAGAATCAGTGGCCTTGACCAAGTATTGAACATCATAAAAGATTTCAAAAGTTTTTTTTTCTTCAGAAGAACTTATCGAAGTGTATTCTAGACATTCTTTAATAGTCTCAGTACATTTTTAGCGCATTTTCGAGAAGTCAAATGCGCTATTGTCCCCGTTTTGTCCGTCTGTCTGTCGTCACCCTAGTTCTCAGCAGCCATAAGTCCTAGACCCATGATGTATATACTTTTTTTTGTAGGTCTTGGCCTGCCATTCCTGCATCAAAAGTCTATTTAGCGATCTGACCTCTGAGGGCTGGGAATCAGTGTTTTTTCTTTACCGTTCTTTTACTATATAAGCTATATTAATAATTATGTCATTTTCATGGCCCCATTCTACACCTTATACGCTGCGGTGGTGCACCAAATGAATGGGTTATTGAACGGAAGTGAAACAAGATTGGCAACAACAATTAATCAAACAACAATTGACGGAGTTTTCGGACGATTAAATGACTACAATTTAGAATGTTTCAATTATGAGTCCTATTTCAGTGACCACAAACCACTTGTAGTTAGATATAAGAGAAAATATTTTTTTTTTCAAATATATAGAAACGTCTTTTTAATAATTTTTTTTTCAGTTATATGCATTACACAATCGAATTTATAAACATTTCCATAATGTACAAATATTTACTGAAAGCTAACATACGTACTGATACATAACACGAAAATGCGCTAACACGTCCTGTGTCCAGAATGGAACAGGCTTAAGATGCCAGATCAACTTGCCTTTGTGCTGCAGAATGGCATAATAAAGTAGTTATTTTTTTACTTTTAGTTCATTTTTATAAAAGCTTTTTTTTAATGCTTCTTTTTTATTTTCATATTGAAAGAATTAAAGGTAAAACGTAACGAGTGACGTAAATTAGCACCCATATCTTTATCTAATGGTGTTTGGTTTGGTTTGGTTGGTTGGTTTGCTTTGGTTATTTGATTTGGTTGGTTTGGTTTGTTTGGTTGGTTGAACGGTTGGTTTGGTAGGTTAGCGTTGACGGGTAAAACGTAATTTGTGAACGATGTAGCAGTGACGGTTTTGGCTTTGTTGCTTGGATTGGTTTGCTCGGTTGGTTTCTTTGGTAGATTGGTTAGCTGATTCGGTTAGTTGGCTTGGATGGTTGTTTGATTTTTTTGGTTTGATTGGTTGGTTCGGTCGGTTGTTTGGTTTGGTTGCTAAAACGGGTAAAACGTAATTTGTGACGTATGAAATGTAGGTTATTTCTGCACAATGCAAATATTGAATAAAATGAGGGAACAAAAAACTTTTTTTAAACGTTAATGATTCTATCAGTAAGCAGACTGTTTGTAGTTTGAGTTTCCAATCATCCCTAGCTCACAACTATTGTTTTGCGGTTGTTGACAGCTGAGTTTAATTGTATTGAAAAATGGACGAGCCTTGCTGTTCAAAAAATGTTTTTTTGTAAAAAAATATAAAATTCCGCCCGTCGTTCGATGGGCTAAAAATACTTATATATTAATAATCTGTAATTTTTAAAAGAACAATAACCACATTGAAAAATGAACAACATTAATTGATTCATTCATTTATTGAATGCATTTAGAGTACCGTTAACATTATAACATTTACCATAACACAGTGTATTTAAATATTTTTGTCTTTATTAAAACATTTAGAATGATACATGTCTACAGCATAACATATTGCATTTAAGGAACAATGTCTGGCCAATGTATGTTTAGAAAATGAAATCAGTAGATATAGTGTATGTATGATACAACAGACTATTGAAAACATAAAAATGAATTAGAAACTTGACATTTATGTTAATAGCAAGTGGCAAAGCGACCTTAACTAGCGCCAGGGGCACAATACCTTTTTAGCGCCCCCTCCAAATCGAAAACAATATAATATTATATGTGAAATATACCATTTGGCGCCCCTTTGTGAGTAGCGCCCGGGGCATGATGCCCCCATTTCCCACCCCTCACTATGCCACTGTTAAAAGAAAAACCTATGTTTATTTTGTTTCAATAAGCTCTAATGGATAAATGTATTAAAATAAAATAATGCTGGCCAATATACATAATTGTAGTGATCAAAAAGTGCATTCTTTTATTTATTAAATCAGTGTGCATGTCAATAGAATGATGAAGACATAGACAGTTTTACAAACAAACGTTGAAGTATGAACACTTATAGAGGATCCTTTTGCTGTAGTTTGAGTTGGCCTGGATATTGTGGTTTGAGTTGGGGTGGAAGATGCAGGTAATGGTGTAGTTCCTGGCAAAGGCTTGAATCTACAATCAAAATCTTTAGGCTCATCTTTCAATGTATAATTACCCTACACAATATGAAAGAACATATAATAATTTTCTACAGTGGAAAAGGCTTAAAAAATCAAAACAGAAATACAAAAGAACACTCAAACCATGGAGAACATGTCAAATTATTTGTAGTTAAATGGAGATTTCTTGAAAACTAATTCATTTATTAATTACTCCTAACCAGGCTTGCGGAGCCGGAGTCGAGGAGCCGGGAGCCCTACTTTTTGCTGGAGCCGAAGCCGAAAAAATCTGGCGGCTCCACGGCTCCCAAATGCTTTTTTTTTTTTACAGCAGAATTTTTTTTTTAGATTTAAAATTCTAAATTTGTTTGATTGATTGCCTCCTACAATTTGAAATGTTGTTATTTTTACGAACGACACAACAGTAACAGCGTTAAAATGATAGCCAGCACGCATATCACCACAAGAAATCTTTAATGGGGAATCGTTTTGTGTTCGTTTTAAATCTTGTTTACCCTCCGAAATTTTTTTTATTGGCATGTTATTTTGTTATATACAAAGTTAAATCAGTTTTATTTCATAGAATAATTGTATCAATCATTTAAAATAAAATTTTACTAAGACGACAAATAGTACGCGTCATTCCGTATTATTATTTGACCGCGAATCAGGCCCGTAGCGTGTGTGGGGGCCAGGGGGGCTTAGCCCCCTTCCCTTGCGTTTTGTCTGGCCCCCTCTGCTTATTTGCTCTACTTAGTAAAATATATTACCTCCCCCCCCCCCGCTATTGTTTGGCCCCTGTTGTAGAATGCCTGGCCCCTGCTGTAGAATTTTAACTCTACGGGGCTGCCGCGAATTTGTAATAGACTAAAAACAAAATATTATAAACAGAATATCTGAAATAGAGTAGATAAATTTATAAGGCTGTGGCTATACGGACCCGGGTCCCAATAAAATCCGATTGTTATTCGGACCCGTGGCAAAAATGTACTAAGCTTAGCTATATTTAAACCCGAAAAAATAATAATACAGAGTCCGCTTAGTGGAACCCTAGACACTGAGTAACGATTAAATCATACAATTCAAACAATTATAAAAAAACAATAATAAAGTTTATGTATAGCTAAGCTAAGCAGGCTTGCGGAGCCGCCAAATTTTTTTCCGGCTCCGGCTCCCACAAATTTGACGGCTCCGGCTCCCTATTAAGATAGTATCACACGAGACAAAAATTTTTGTAATTGCGCCACGCAAACATGCCGCTGATAAAAAGTTATGCAAATTTTGTCGCGTTCACCCCTATAGCAGGCCCGTAGCGTGCGGGGGGACAAGGGGGCCGGCCCCCCCCTGCAATTTGTCTGGCCCCCTCTGCTTTTTTGTTCTACTTAGTAAAATGTATTACCTGCTGTCGAGGAGTTAAGTTTGATTTAAATATTCATTAATTGATTTAGTTTGTGCATGTGTGCTAATCACACTTTTTAAGTAACTCTAGAAAGTATTAATTTTTATATTGCTATGTGACGTAGTTTTTTCTAGTTGACGTCAATGAAGTTTTGCTTAGAGACAAGCTTTGTAGACTGAGTTAGTTGCTGTTTAGATTATGAAGATATTAGACACTTTATTAACTCTAGAAGAAGTTAATATATTTACTTTCACATAGCAACTCATGGATATTATTTGATCTTTCTAAGACGTGCCTTTTTCATTCAACATGTTTGCTATATTAATGTCTTCGTTCAATAAATGTACCAATGAATCAGCCATGCAGTTTTAAGACTCTTATTGATGAATGTTTGTGAACATTTGTGTCAACATAGCAGACTTCACCACGCTACCATACGCCTCCAAGTCTATGCTATTTATCAGCATTCAGAGTATACCATCACTTCAACATTAACAATATATCCAACCTTTACATATTTGCCACGGGTCCGAATAACAATCAGACTTGATTGGGACGGGGTCCGAATAAAAATCGGAGTTTATTGGTACCCGGGTCCGAATAGTCACTTCGAATTTATAAATAATAAATATAAATACTGAAGTCTTTAAAATATTTTAAATAATGTATCATTTTACTATTTGCTAATTTGATCATTGAAATAACTTTTTATTACTAATGAAAATGGCGACTAATGAAACCTCGGTCGAAAATAATGATATGATTCTGGATGCACTGAAATGGTTTGTTTTTAGTAAAACCGACATGCGTATATTTTTCAAGTTCCTGCCTATGGGGCAGCCCCGTAGCGTGAAAATTCTACAGCAGGGGCCAGGCATTCTATAGCAGGGGCCAGGCATTACCAAGGGGGGGGGGGGACAGGTAATACATTTTACTAAGTAGAACAAATAAGCAGAGGGGGTCAGACAAAACGCAGGGGGGGGGCCAGCCCCCTTGTCCCCCCGCACGCTATGGGCCTGCTATGGGGGTGAACTTGACAAAATTTGCATAACTTTTTATCAGCGGCATGTTTGCGTGGCGCAATTACAAAAAAATTTGTCTCGTGTGATACTATCCTTATAGGGAGCCGGAGCCGTGCCGGAGCCGTCAAATTTGTGGGAGCCCGAGCCGGAAAAAAATTTGGCGGCTCCGCAAGCCTGCTCCTAACCATTTACTTTAGGTAAAAGGTTAACGATAAATCAAGGAAGTGTTTTCCTCATGATTAAATACCATACAAAGTACATCCCATTTACCGACTGTCGATGATAAAAAGAGCACAATTTAAATTCCACTTACCGATTGGTGGATGATAAAAAGAGCACAACTTAAATCCCACTTACCGACTGGTGGATGATAAAAAGAGCACAACTTAAATTCCAATTACCGAATGGTCGATGATAAAAGAGCACAACTTAAATCCCACTTACCGATTGGTTGATGATAAACATAGCACAACTTAGTGACAACTTAAATCCCACTTACCGATTGGTCGATGATAAAAAGAGCACAGCCTTTGTCATTCACCAGGGCAGAAACATGCCGACGTTGACCTGAGAGGATATAACTGAACTTAATGGTGTCACCTGATCTACCTCGAACAGCGACAGTTATATCAAATGTTGAATGCCATATTTTTATGACACTTTGTTCAGACATTGGTACCCACTTGCTCAGGTCTCCCAACAAAGCTATGGACTGAGATCTGTAGATAAGTCCATTTTTAATATTTCATAAATTTAGTTTTACGATTAATGAACTTCAAGACATTTAAATACATGTAAGACAATACAACAAACTATAGAGTATATAGCATGAGTGATCGCTATTTATAAATATTTAATATATATGCTCGTGCTAATTGGTAGTTATATCAAGAGACTTTTTCTGACTTGAGATCAGCGGTAACTTTTTTTCTATGTCGTCATGGTCGCCATTTTTTTATTTATTACTGTAAAAAAACTAATAACTTTTTCATTTTACAAAAATTGACTTAATTAAAAAAAAAATAGTTGAATAGTTAATGTGTGAGATTAATAGAGTTATTGTGAATAATTTTTTCATGTTTTGAAAAAAGTACTTTTTAATTATTATTATGCTTTTAAATATCCCTCTAAAAAGTATATTATAGCAAACAAATGATATTTTGCCGAAATTATATCTTTGGTGGAGTATTTTTATAAATTTTTATTGGCTTTTAATTTCAAAAATACATTTTGTAAAATAACTTATTCCAAAAATACAAGAACAAAAGTCTATTTTAAAAGAAATTGGAAAAAGGTGGCTTAACGAGCAATAAAAAGGCGGACTTTGAGAAATAAAAAAAAAAAAATTCTGAAACAATTTCGTACATGAAAAACAATCATCAAGTTATATACAGTAAAAAAACTATTAGTCTCATTGAGTTCACAAAATAACTAATATGGCTTAAAACTATAATGCTCATTCTATTTACTTATTACACTTTGCACAATTCTAGCTTACCCAAAATAAATAATTGGTGCTGTATAAAATAGACAAAACTTTTCTCCATTTGTGAAACAGGATGCAGACTGTATAGCGTAAGTGTCGCTCACATCAAAACTATGACTGTCTCCATTCAATGTGTATAATAAACTTTTCTGAAACTATTTAAGAACGGACAAAAATAAAAATAAAAACTGAAATTAAAATGCATTAAAAAAGTATTTACAAAAATCATTCCTTCATATAATTTTTTTATCATTTATTATTATTAATATAATTACAAAAATATAAGCGTGGATGCCCATTTAGATACTAATATCATTTTGTCACCATTTATCAACTAGTGTAATGACATATTTAGTTCAGCATAATGTATATACACCATCGGTTTTAATTTTAGAATTTATAATTTATATTAATACTACCTCTACCCTGTAAAATCTGTAATATGTTGGTATTTGTTGTTATTACCTTTCAATGCATTTTAATAACAGCTTATTTTAAAAAGGTTTTATTATTAAAATGGTATATTGTCAAGTAAAATCTCTTTGTGTGCCGAGTTTGAGCCTTGTGACTAAATTAGAACAGGTCCCAAATCGAGCTTCAAGACCTACCATTAAATACTAACCAAGCCACCATAAATTAACAAACCCACCTTACATTAACCAACCCACCATTTATTAACAAACTCATTAACTTCTAATAGTAAAACCTTTCCAAAAAAAAAAGCTTTTGTTAAAATCGCACTAAACAGTTAAAAAAAAACTCACTATATCATGCAAACATTTATGTAAATTATCATTTCTAAATAATTAGTCTGACTGTCTGACATATTTAGTTCAGTATATAATGTTGTCAACCAAATTTTAATATTACTTCTATTTGTGGAATAGTTATTTGATATACTTTTTGTGCACTTTAACAGAATTCATTTATTATAAGACGTAGACGATGTTTTGTTTTTATTAATTTCAAATGATAATCTTAAGGCAAACATTTTACAAACATAAACATAATTAAACATTATTTAACTTCGTTAATCTAGAATAATCTAGAATAATTCAATTCAGGTCTGAAAATTATTAAAATCGTTTTTATTCATGTGGAATCCAAATTACGAAATATTTGCTTTATCGGTAATTTTAAACAGGGCCAAAATTGAGTTACAATATTTGACAACACACACAGACAACAGCCACAAACCCGAAGGAAGTGAAATAAACTTATAAAACATATATGAAGAACTAGCTATTTATATTTATTTTAAAAAAAAGTTTATTTAAGGAGTGCACTTAATATTATGGATACATTTTAAGGAGAACATTTTTGTAGTTTCATTAACGTTGCCTATTACTGTTGATTTTCCCAGCTTAAAAATGTTTGCTTTGTTTTACAATAACCTATTTCTAGATTCACCCCTACCCCCCCCCCCCTTTTATTTTTTACTATAGGTCCACAAGTTACGTTGACCAGGCGGCCCCATGAGTTCTGCGGGCCTGGGACGTTTCTTTAAATTAGATCATTGCATTTAAGAATGTTAACTGATGCAAAAATAAACATTTTTTAACACAAGGTCTAAATTATCTTCTAAAAGGATGTACATTAGGGTGCATCACCACAATAGAGGAAAAAATTGATTGTTTGTTTTTGAGCTGTCTATGTTTCTAATTTGTTCTAATATCATTAATAATAACTTGTGTAAAATATTGTTGCGAGTTGCAAAATTCTCAAGGTAGGCACTAAAGGACACGTGGGTTCGCTAGTTGAATAATAATATTTTTTCACAGTCTACAATGCACAGGCCATAACAGTCCAGGCTAAAACAAAACAACAAAGTCCATTATGCGTACAACTAATCCATTTGAAACGAGTCTACGTGTTGTCTATCGCTGGCGATGTGCTGATAACGAACTCGCGGCATCAACAGACCTGGTCTCTCGTTGTCCCTACCTTCTTCCTTGATCTTCGCTCGTCCTTCTCCTCTCGAACGTTCGACCTGTTCGTCCGTACCTTCTATTCACATCACAGTTCCTTTTATAGGCAGTCTCACCCACGCTAAATCCATCGAACGGGGGGCGGGGGTTGTGAAGCAGAGTTATAACACTGCCCCCCTCTTAAGTCTGTTCGTCCCGAACAGATAATTCGCGGACGTGATATTTTGCAGGGTGCTGAGTAGCTTTGAGAATTTAGATCCCATCAACCGAAGTACAGTTTTCACGTTGTAAGGGAAAACGCACACGCTTATGCTCTCAGTGTGATAGTAAAGGTCTTGCGTCAGGTAGAAGACGATGACGTTCAGGTCGGTGCGGACGTGGATGTTTAAGTCCGTCCACATGTATTCTGCATTTGTTCATTCTCTCCTGAACACACATTTAGCCACCTGATCTCCTTGCAGCATTTAGCATCTGGTATGCCGAACGTCCCATTGATGCGACACAAGATAATCAGGCAATGGTTTTCTCGCAGGTGCAGGCGTTCGAGATACTGACCTCTATTGATGAGGCCCAAATAAATCAAGCTCTTGTTGTTGCAGAATAACATGACGATGACGAAACACACGTTCTAGCAGTAACGAAATGTTTTGCGTTTGACAGTGCTAGGATGAATGTATACTGAACTGACCAGAATAAAGTCAATGACCAGGTTCATCTCTGTCCTGCTTCGTTCTCCTCTGCTCCGATGATCTCTGCTGGTCTCCTCGCTCCTCTCTACCTTTCGTCTCTGCTCCCCAGGTGGCTCATATCGGTTCACCAGTGTCTTAGGTGGCTCTTCATGAGTCACCAGCTACTCAGGGGGCACTTCATGGGTCACCAGCTCCTCAGGTGGCTCATCACAGGTCACCAACGTCTCAGGTGGCTCATCACAAGTCACCAACGTCTCAGGTGGCTCATCACTGGTCACCAACGTCTCAGTGGCTCATCACTGGTCACCAACTCCTCAGGTGGCTCATCACTGGTCACCAACTCCTCAGGTGGCTCAACACAGGTCACCAACATCTCAGGTGGCTCATCACAGGTCACCAACGTCTCAGGTGGCTCATCACAGGTCACCAACGTCTCAGGTGGCTCATCAAGGTCACCAACGTCTCAGGTGGCTCATCACAGGTCACCAACGTCTCAGTGGCTCATCACTGGTCACCAACTCCTCAGGTGGCTCATAACAGGTCACCAACGTCTCAGTGGCTCATCACTGGTCACCAACTCCTCAGGTGGCTCATCACTGGTCACCAACTCCTCAGGTGGCTCATCACTGGTCACCAACTCCTCAGGTGGCTCATCACAGGTCACCAACGTCTCAGGTGGCTCATCACAGGTCACCAACGTCTCAGGTGGCTCATCACAGGTCACCAACGTCTCAGGTGGCTCATCACAGGTCACCAACGTCTCAGTGGCTCATCACTGGTCACCAAGTCCTCAGGTGGCTCATCACAGGTCACCAACTCCTCAGGTGGCTAATCACTGGTCACCAACTCCTCAGGTGGCTCATCACAGGACACCAACGTCTCAGGTGGCTCATCACTGGTCACCAACTCCTCAGGTGGCTCATCACTGGTCACCAACTCCTCAGGTGGATCATCACAGTTCAACAACGTCTCAGGTGGCTCATCACAGGTCACCAACGTCTCAGGTGGCTCATCACAGGTCACCAACGTCACAGGTGGCTCACAGGTCACCAACGTCTCAGGTGGCTCATCACAGGTCACCAACGTCTCAGTGGCTCATCACTGGTCACCAACTCCTCAGGTGGCTCATCACATGTCACCAACGTCTCAGGTGGCTCATCACAGGTCACCAACGTCTCAGGTGGCTCATCACAGGTCACCAACGTCTCAGGTGGCTCATCACAGGTCACCAACGTCTCAGGTGGCTCATCACAGGTCACCAACGTCTCAGGTGGCTCATCACAGGTCACCAACGTCTCAGGTGGCTCATCACAAGTTACCAACGTCTCAGTGGCTCATCACTGGTCACCAACTCCTCAGGTGGCTCATCACAGGTCACCAACGTCTCAGGTGGCTAATCACTGGTCACCAACTCCTCAGGTGGCTCATCACAGGACACCAACGTCTCAGGTGGCTAATCATTGGTCACCAACTCCTCAGGTGGCTCATCACAGTTCACCAACGTCTCAGGTGGCTCATCACAGGTCACCAACGTCTCAGGTGGCTCATCACAGGTCACCAACGTCTCAGTGGCTCATCACTGGTCACCAACTCCTCAGGTGGCTCATCACAGGTCACCAACGTCTCAGGTGGCTAATCACTGGTCACCAACTCCTCAGGTGGCTCATCACAGGACACCAACGTCTCAGGTGGCTAATCATTGGTCACCAACTCCTCAGGTGGCTCATCACAGTGCACCAACGTCTCAGGTGGCTCATCACTGGTCACCAACGTCTCAGGTGGCTCATCACAGGTCACCAACGTCTCAGGTGGCTCATCACAGGTCACCAACGTCTCAGTGGCTCATCACTGGTCACCAACTCCTCAGGTGGCTCATAACAGGTCACCAACGTCTCAGGTGGCTCATCACAGGTCACCAACGTCTCAGGGGGCTCATCTCGAGCCTTCAGCGTCTCAGGTGGCTCATCTCGGGTCAACAGCTCCTCAGAGGGCACTTCATGGGTGACCACATCCTCAGGTACCACTTCTTGGATGACCACATGCTTAGGTACCGCTTCCTGGATAACCACATCCTCAGGTACCACTTCCTGGATGACCACATCCTCAGGTACCACTTCATGGATGACCACATCCTCAGGTACCACTTCATGGATGACCACATCCTCAGGTACCACTTCATGGATGACCACATCCTCAGGTACCACTTCATGGATGACCACATCCTCAGATAAAACTGGCCGCATGTCTAAGTCTGCTTCAATGATTAACTTTGTCTCTGAGTCATTTTTTCTTTTATTGTCGTTTCATTCACTACTTTCACTTTTGGTAATTCAATCTTTGCTTTCTCGGTTCTAGTGTTGGGATCTTCCTTCAGATCTCCTATTTCGTCTCTTATTGCTTGAATTAATTCTTTCACTTCATTTCTTAACTGCCCGATTTCCGTGGTAAAAACGTGGCTCTCCGGGTCCATTCCCTCATCAATAAGAGCTTCATTAAGTCTATTAAACAGTTGTTGTTTGTTGCCGTCAGTTGGAAGGAACTTTCTTCTAATTCTTCCTTTAACTATCTAACTAAAAGTTTGTTTAATTTCTTACCGGACATTGTAAGACTGTTCCGCCTCTGACACCAGTGTTGCGACTTGCAAAATTCTCTAGGTAGGCACTAAAGGACACTTGGGTTCGCTAGTTGAATAATAAGATTTTTTCACAGTCTACAAAGAGGGACGGGTGGTCGAGTGGGTGCCCCGGGTTCGAATCTCAGTGAGAATCTTAGGATTTTTTCAGGTCCTGGTGATAGTCCCCAAGTCCACCCAGCTTTAAATGGGTACCTGACTTTAAGTTGGGGAAGTAAAGGCGGCTGGGCGTTGTGCTAACCACACAACCCCTTCATATGCCGAGGTTATAGAAACAGATGAATTCTACACTTCATCTGCCCCGATGGCCCGTTAGGGTTAAGGGAACTTTACTTTTTTTACTTTTTTACAGTCTACAATGCACAGGCCATAACAGTCAAGGCTAAAACAAAACAACAAAGTCCATTATGCGTACAACTAATCCAGTTGAAACGAGTCTGATAACGAACTCGCGGCATCAACAGACCTGGTCTCTCGTTGTCCCTTCCTTCTTCCTTGATCGTCGCTCGTCGTTCTCCTCTCGAACGTTCGACCTGTTCGTCCGTAACTTCTATTCACATCACAGTGAGACACCCACGATAAATCCATCGAACGGGGAGCGGGGGGTGTGAAGCAGAGTTATAACAATATTTTTCAAACCAGAGTTGATTTAGAGGTCCCCCCCCCCCTCCGCACAAGAAATCACAAAACATGTAAAGAAAACAAAAAGTTTATTCTGGCCTGTATAAAAATTACATTAAAGTATTAAATTATTTATTACTGTTGCATTTAATTCAGTTTCACTTTGTTGCACGTTTGTTAGGTTTACGCACATTTGAGATGTTTTTGCCGTTCATTTCTACCACTTGAAGAATGTTTTGAAAATGTTTATCCGTTCGCGCTGCTTCAACAAAGTCAGATGCCAGTTTCACTCCTCTCTCGGCACAATCGTTAACAAAGTTAATAGCAGCAACATTTTCTGCACTGGCAATGTAAGAAGCTGTTTGGCACCAATCATCAACAGGCATTTGGAGGAACCCTGTGTCCAGTTGAAGTCTGTATATAGTAAACCACGAGTCAACTCCAGCCAGATCACACAACCGAGTTTTAGAATTAATTGATTGGAATCGTGGTTTTCCCCAACCATTTCCAAATCGATTCTGTGGAGTTTGGAAGGCAACCACTGGTCGAAGCCTTAGCAGAGCATCTGCTAGAGCTTGCTTTTCCAACACAGGTACTTCATTGCTGAACAGAGCAAGTGGGATCATTTCAACAGATGCCTATTCAGGGCACGGATTGCTGACTTGGATATGTCTCTGTTGACATCGTTGTAATCCAAAAGTCGCTTGTAGAGCTGTAGATCATTCCATGGTGCATCCACACTCTTTTTGCAAGTGAGCCACCACACGAAATAAACAAGTGTTACAAATGTACCAAATGCACGAATCTTTGGCACTTGATCACGTGTGGTAATAGTACCTGGAGGCAATAATTGACTTTGTTTCTCACACAGTGCAATCTTGAGGCAATATATCAGCCTTGCCATCCATCGTGCTTTGTGCAGGGCACCTGGTCTTTTAAAGTTAACCTCATTATTTGTAGCATTCAGGTAAACAAGGGACAGCACATTGCAGCTTATTTTGTATGGCAATACAGGCAGCAGTCTGATGACCAGTGTTTGAACTTGTTGTGTCGCATGTCATATTAACGATACAATCATTACAGTATCTATGGCGTCATTCCGCCATCTTGAGTGTAAATATTGAGAACTTTGGTGTATACGTCATTTGGGAGCACATGCTTTGTTTTATAGTCAGTCGAGCTCTGTGCATCATAGGATGCGGATGCATGTTCTAGCAGAGTCTAGTTTTGGGCATCTATGTAGATGGATGCATATTTACAGTTTGCTATTGTACTCCTCCTGATTTCACCTTTATGTCAGTTTATGTTCAAGTATTAAATTATTGTTTGATGTTACTTCACTGGAGTTAACTTCGTGATTTGAGTTGTCTGAATTATTATACCTTCTACAAGAAAATGAGAAGTTAAGATTGGAAAATAAACGTCTCTAGTCAGAGAAGAAAAAAATACAGGCAGAACTGAATAAATTGATTTTAGACAGGGAAAATGACCTACGTACTAAATCAAAGACCTGCACTACATTGGAAGACCTACCAATTAGGGTAGACGCAATAGAGAGGATTGTAAATAAACTTGTTAAGAAAATAGAATCAGTCGATGTGGTTACAGCTTCTCAAACAAAGATTAATGGAAGTTTGAAGGATTAAATTAACAGATTGGATAAAGTAGAATCGTCAGTTGGAAATAAAGACGCCAGTTATATCAAAGTAGCCAAGAGAACCATACCCAGAAATAGAGATGGTAAATTAATTAATCAAGATAATAAGGCAAGCAAACACGTAAATAAAGAAATCCAACATAAATCTTATGCTACAGGTGCAATTGTAAAACACTCGGTTCCATTTACCACTGAATGTCATAGAGGAGAACTTAAATCAATGAATAACCAAACCTCAAGAATTATAATACTGAAAGAAAGAAAGAATTCTAACTGTTATAGTCAAAGAGACAAAAACTTCATTGTACCCAGTGAAAGTCAAAAGAAACAAAGAAGGTATTATGATGTACAATTCAAGAAATCTGGATGTAATGGTGATCAAACCAGAGAAACAATTAGATGGTCGTATGGCAAAGAAAATAAAAGAAATGAAAACCGTGAATGGAAGGACCCACCTATTGGTCGATACAACCATTTAACACAGTTAGATGTCTAACTTATAATAATTGCAGTAGATATCCCCATAAAAATCCCTATGTTAGACATGTAGTAAATTTTAATGAGCCAGAATTTATCCCTCATTACCACTGTTCATGTAGGACATGTTTGTTGAGATGTTGCAAGAATGACTATTATATTTATAATCAGGGTAGAAGAGCGAACTATGGTTTCATTCCAACCACGGCGAGAAATATTAATGGGAATTGGAGAGATTTTAATATTTTCTCTTAACCAAGCTATGTCCTGGCAGTAAGAAATTTGGTTCACCATAATGTGCATGTTTACATGTATATTATGTTCACATGATGGCATGTTTACATGTATATGTGTATATGATGACATAAAATGTTTGATAATATTTGTTGATTATGATGAAAAAAAAAAAAGAGAAGTCACTCGAAAAAAAAAAAATGAAGAATCACTAGTGACATGAAAAAAAAGATCACCTGAAAAAAAAAAAGATAATAGAAAAGAAAAGATATACAAGTGACATGAAAGAAAAAAAATTAACAAGTCTAATTTAAAAAAAAATATAATAAAATAATAAATATCAGTGAAAAAAAAATGATGAGAAATTTTAATTTAATTCAATATGTTTATGCATATATGATTGATGATATTTATTATATTGTTTGCATGTATTGATTTACGCTTCCATGCAATATTGATTTGATTAATCATTGTATAATTTATGTTGTTGTTATGATGATTTGGATATGTTCTATGATTGAACTTTGTTTCATGTGGCTTCCTGTCGTCGGTATTAGTATTGGGTTTTTACATGATTACATCATGCTTAGGTAGAGGGGAGAAATGTGGAGAAATAGTATAGCCTAAGCTTGATGACGCAATTTGGTAGGCTCCGCCCACCACAGTATCTATGGCGTCATTCCGCCATCTTGAGTGTAAATATTGTGATCTTTGGTGTATACGTCATTTGGTACAAATGACGTATATTAAACCGACAGTTGGGAGCACATGCTTTGTTTTATAGTCAGTCGAGCTCTGTGCATCATAGGATGCGGATGCATGTTCTAGCAGTCTAGCTTTGGGCATCTATGTAGATGGATGCATATTTACAGTTTGCTATTGTACTCCTCCTGATTTCACCTTTATGTCAGTTTATGTTCAAGTATTAAATGATTGTTTGATGTTACTTCACTGGAGTTAACTTCGTGATTTGAGTTGTCTGAATTATTATACCTTCTACAAGTATCTTCATTATAAGGACCCGTAACAACTAGCTTTGCAATAGCCTATCTCTATGCAAAGGCTTTGCAGGGTATATCTTCCGACCTAACCGATCACGTGACTTGCTTTCGACCCGGCAGAGGATAAACACCACGAAATATAGTCGCAAATAAAATATACAATTCCGCATGTCGTTCGACGGGCTTAAAACACTTATTTAATAAAATGGTATTTTAAAGAAAATAATTATTAAATTGGAATTTTAAAGTAAATATTAAGTAAATTGGTATTTTTAAGTAAATATTTAATAAAATTCGGAACAAAAAACTTTCAAAATTTTTTTTATAAAAAATAGAAATGTCCACCCGTCGTTCGACGGGCTAAAATAAACAGAAAACCTTATTTTAAACCCGGGCAAAGCCGGGTACTTGCAGCTATTAGACAATAAACTTAGCACTTATTGGAATGTTGGCTATATAGAAAATAAACTTACAATTTATTGGAATGTTAACTATATAGACATGGATTTAACACTTTTTAAATGTTAGTCGTATCGACATTGACCAAAGTAGGCCTAAATTAAATTAATGTCAATTTTATCCACATAAAAACAATTTTTCAGTGTTATCGACATGGAACTAGTTACTTACTTGATAAGGAAGAAATGTAGATTGAAATCTAAGTTTCTTGGGTGAAATAGTGTAATCAGCTGATAGATTAGCCGCCAGTATAATACCGTACAGCTGATTGTCCACTGTAGAATATGTTGACCAAACCTCACCTTGAGCTCCTTGACCATCACCATAAGCCATCTAATTAATAAGACACTTTATTTTAAGCCTCATAAGTTATCAATGAAATTAAATGTCTTTTTTAGTTAAAATATTAAAACTTTCGGCAATATCGTATTTTAGCGATATGAATTATTTTGATATGTTTGATACTTTCCGTCTTTAAAAGTTCCAAATAATAGTATTAATTAGGGAGCGACCGATATGCCTTTTTACCGATAGTCCGATACCGATATTTTCCCCCAGCATTTTTACCGATACCGATATTTTCTTTTTAGGGGCTGTCCATTATTTATGTCAACAAATGTTTGTCGATTGTTACCTCCCCTCTTCCCCCTTGTCAACAACTTGTCAAACTTCCAGAGACCCCATCTATAAAATTACGTCAACATTTGATTACCCCCCCCCCCTAAAAAGGTGGCTTCCCAAATGTTTATGTGTCAAAATTAGTAGGAATATAGTTAGTTTAATTAAAATACTGAATGTTAAGCGAGTGTGTAACACAGAACTACAAACGCTGCTTAATTTTCCTATTTATTAAGTAATTTTATTAAATTAAAAAAGTAACATTGTTGACGTCAACTTTTCTTGACCTCCCCCCCTCCCCCTTGTCAACAATTTTCTGACCCCCCCTCCCCCCTATTTTGTTGACGTAATTAAGGTCATACATTAGAATTAAGAAATGCCTATCCTATTGTTTCAAGGTCATATCTCTGATACAATTTTAGAGACGTGACAATTTCTGTGTACGGGTTTTTTTTTCCCTTATTTTTCAATCTTGTCTGATCTGGTTATAGAATTGGGTTATTTACTGATTTTTTTTTCTGCAACTCTGTTGTGAAAAAAAAAAACAATGTATCGGCAGCCAAAAAACGGCCGGTCTGATAGTTAACCCATAGTGCCAATATCGGTTCGACAATCGGTCGCTCCCTACAATAATCGGCCGATCCGATATTAACCGATAGTGCCAATATCGGTCCGATACCGAAACCGATCCGATTATCGGTCGCTCCCTAGTATTAATGATTTTACATAATTATTTTTACTTTTAGACACATACATTGTTTATCTTTATTAGTCCATTACTAAAAATTTGCATTTTATCACATGTTTGGAGTATTTGTTTTCATTTCGTATCTTTCCGGTTTAACATAAAAAAAATCACCCAATTCCTATGACGTTGCTACCAATTTAACATTCTTAGGTTGTGGATAGATGCCATTGAAGTCCCAAGGGCTCTCATTTCTTTATATGTCATAGGCGTAAAAAAGGATCATTAAATAGAGAAAATAATAGAACATAGCAAAGTAATCTATTAAAAAAGACTAAATTAAATGTTAGTCAGATAAATGTAATTTGGGTCCATGGGCCCCTCATATTTTTATCACTACATAAACTCGAGGTTCTCAACCCCAAGGGGTACTGGAAATGTCATGCAGGAGTACGCAGCAACATATAAGTGCCCAAATTCGTATGAGAAAGTCAAGCTCATTCCATTATTAAAGTAAGTACATTTATTCGCAAACGTTCTTGTGAGAGGTATCCGCGGACATTCGCAACCTTTGAGGTACAGTCGCAAAAAAAGGTTGAGAACTGCTGATAAAACCTGTATTAATAATGATCATAATATTGCCCTTGGTATCTCAAGGGCATGCACCTACCTAACATTTAAATGGTATTTTATTTTTTTACAACCCTCTGGTGGCTGGGCATCAGTGCTTCTCATGGTAAAGTTTTTCCTATACAGCTAGTAGATAAATAATCTTGTAGTTGGCAGCTGCCTTTTTTCTAAACAATTCAGGTCATCTCGAAACTAGTGTTGTTTTAGTCCCAGGTCATATTTTAGTTTCAGTTTTTATTTCGTTTTTTCTGTAATAATTTTAGTTTTCGTCTAGTTCTAGTCTTGCTTCTAATTTTAGTTTTAGTTCTCGTTGACGAAAAGTCAACATTTTCGTCAACGAAGGTTTTAGTTTTCGTCAACGAAAACAACACTACTCTAAACATGGCTGACTGTATTTTATATAGAATATAGAGGGCCGTTTTTTCTGTTTAAAAAATGCATTTAAATACAAGATTTTTTTAACTTTTTGGATTAAATAACAATCAATACTATAACTATGATTTGGAACTGTTATATAGGTAAAGTATAAAAAAATATCTAAATAATTTCTGTCGCTAAAATACGATATTATACAACACTTTCATTGTAATATCCAAAGCCGACTTACGTCAGGAACAGTATGAATGTAATGTTAGGTTCTATAGAGTAAACACTCGAATGTCTAATTACAACTAAATTATTGTTTTTGTTTACCTCTAAAATTTGATCATCGATAGCTTTCGCTGGTATTGACGGCTTTAGGATCAAACCATCTTCATTACAACAACTGAAATACAATATGCAAATACCCAGTATATTTGTGATACAATCAAGTATAAAACTACTCAGTATATAATAAGCCAGCCACTAACCCCGCGTTTTCTGCGTGACCATTTTACCAAACCACGTGCTACAGTACAACTGTACTGTAGGTTTATAGAGGAGACATTAGTACTAGACACCAGGAGAGACAGCTTTATAGAGGAGACATTAGTACTAGACACCAGGAGAGACAGCTTTATAGAGGAGACATTAGTACTAGACACCAAGAGAGACAGCTTTATAGAGGAGACATTAGTACTAGACACCAGGAGAGACAGCTTTTTAGAGGAGACATCAGTGCACGACCCAATACACCCAGGTGAGGCAGCTTTATAGAGGAGATATCAGTGCAATACACAATACAACCAGGCGAGACAGCTTTATAGAGGAGATCTCAGTGCAATACACAATACAACCAGGCGAGACAGCTTTATAGAGGAGATATCAGTGCAATACACAATGCAACCAGGCGAGACAGCTTTATAGAGGAGATCTCAGTGCAATACACAATACACCCAGGCGAGACAGCTTTATAGAGATCTCAGTGCAATACACAATACAACCATGCGAGACAGCTTTATAGAGGAGATCTCAGTGCAATACACAATACACCCAGGCGAGACAGCTTTATAGAGGAGATCTCAGTGCAATACACAATACACCCAGGCGAGACAGTTTTATAGAGATCTCAGTGCAATACACAATACACCCAGGCGAGACAGCTTTATAGAGGAGGCATCAGTACTAGACACAATACACCCAGGCGAGACAGCTTTATGCACCGCTGAGGAATAAAATGTGTGAGGGGGTGGCGTGAAACAAGTTTTTCCGCATACATTTGTGTTGGAGGTTTAATGTCATTGTTGTAATCTGCCCATGTGAACCAGAGCTTGCTATGGTAGAGTTTAGTGATTGTGTGATTGGTAAGGAGCAAACGTTTTAGTATTAGCGGTATTTTCTTAGATGTGTAAACATTATTCAATACTGTTCAATAAAAAATTGACAAAAGACACACACATATACACACAAACACACAAATATCTGATGTCCAGGATGGTTATTTTGTTTTTTAATTTGTGGTAAATTTCACTATCATTTTTATAAACACATTATTTTAGTTTGAACGAAATGTGACAACTATTTGTCTTATGAATGTCAATTATAAAATGTGAGTTTTATCGTAAATGTAAATAAAATGTAGAAAAACTCAATACAGTGCGTCTTAACAATGCTTAGGAATACGCTTATTCTAAGTTAAATCTTTAAGCACAAACACTATTTAAAAAATAAAAGATATATAGCACATTTAGTTAAGTAATTATTAGTAAGGGTGTGCCGGAATCCGGTTCCGCCGGATTTTGCACTATCCGGTGAAATCCGGTTCCGCCGGATTTACATGTATCCGGAACAACCGGATTCCGGAATCAGGATTATACCGGATTTCGAAATTAGCCAGATTTTGTGACTCACCGGATCATAATCTGAAATAAAAGTAATTCTCTTTCCCGAATTCCATACGATCACGATACATTAATCGATTGTTTCGAGCGTTGAGCTTGTTTAACGTTTTGAACATACCAGAGGCTAGAGTCAGCACCGATACTAGTGGCCAATCGGCCCAATCCCATACATGATAGTGCGGGGATGAGGAAGTGGTACCTCAGGATGTGGTCATCCAGGAAGTGGTACCTGAGGATGTGGTCACCCACGACGTGATACCTGATGATGTGGTCATCCAAAACGTGGCGCACGAGAAGGAACTAATCCAAGAAGACCCGCCCAGCGATCTGAGCCCCAGTGAGAATGATCGGTCTGCAGAATGTCTGAAAGCTTGTTGCAACCGCTGCCCTGGTTACCTTGAATTTCCAGACAACTTAACAGAGTCTGATAAAAACAACGTCAAGAACAATAAACCACAACTAAACAAAAGCCACGAATGCATGGAAATCCACAACAGTGGAGCTGATGCTAGTGCCAACGTTTGGCACTGCAACGGCAAGATCCCTACAGGTGTTAATTTCGTGCACAATCTGCCACGCTTCGATAACAAGAAAGATTTAGTGACCTGTGATGAGCCACCTGAGATGTTGGTGACCTGTGATGAGCCACCTGAGACGTTGGTGACCGGCGATGAGCCACCTGAGACGTTGGTGAATTGTGAAAAGCCACCTGAGACGTTGGTGAATTGTGAAGAGCCACCTGATATGTTGGTGACCGGTGATGAGCCACCTGAGACGTTGGTGAATTGTGAAGAGCCACCTGAGACGTTGGTGACCTGTGATGAGCCACCGGAGACGTTGGTGACCTGTGATGAGCCACCTGAGACGTTGGTGACCTTTGATGATCCACCTGAGACGTTGGTGAATTGTGAAGAGCCACCTGTTACGTTGGTGACCTGTGATGAGCCACCTGAGACGTTTGTGACCGGTGATGAGCCACCTGAGACGTTGGTGAATTGTGAAGAGCCACCTGAGACGTTGGTGACCTGTGATAAGTCACCTAAGACGTAGGTGACCTGTGGTGATCCACCTGAGACGTTGGTGAACTGTGATGAGCCACCTGAGACGTTGGTGACCCACGAAGAGCCATCGGAGGAGTTGGTGACCCATGAAGTGCCCCCTGAGGAGTTGGTGACTCATGAAGAGCCATCTGAGACACTGGTGAACCGATATGAGCCACCTGGGGAGCAGAGACGAAAGGTAGAGAGGAGCGAGGAGACCAGCAGTGTGCATCGGAGCAGAGGAGAATGAGGCAGGACAGAGATGAACCTGGCCATTGACTTTAATCTGGTCAGTTCAGTATACATTCATCCTAGCTCTGTCAAACGCAAAACATTTCGTTACTGCTACAAAGTGTGTTTCGTCATCGTCGTGTTATTCTGCACCAACAAGGACTTGATTTTGTTGGGCCTCATCAATGGAGGTCAGTGTCAAGGTCCCCTAGCGGGGTCCCTGCGGTCGTTGTCTATGGGTATGATCACCTACTGAGTTCTGGCCAGCATTTATATTTGTCACAGCCACGTGGTTATACAGGACGCACAACACAACAAGAAAGTGAGTACACAACTCAATCGTACATACGTTACAACACCTTTATTTATCTTGGAAAAGACAAACATCAGCAGGCCCTAAGAAGGGCCGTAGCTTTACAAGCAACTACAACAACAATATAATACATACATCAAAATTAGAATAGTTACCTGGGGTGGGGTAGTTCTAAAGGAACTTAGGCTAACAGCCTATTTCCCCCACCCCGGTGCAAGAGTCTGAGTTCGACCTCTCTCTTCGATTGTCCGACGCTCACTCACTGACTGACCAACGCTGACTGAATGTCAAATTCTCCCTAAAGTCCACGCCAACTGCCCGGAAGTTGCACCACGCAAATCCGCTCTCGCTCGAGAGCGACTTCGCTGACCAATGGGCAGCGAGCCGGGTATAGCACGCTCATCGTGCGTGATCTGCTGCCCCTCACTCGTGGACAGTTCCAACCTTCAAGATAAAGGGGGGGGGGATAAAGGAACACTCCTCTCTCGCCCTTTCCGCTTGAATGCAACAAGGGCATAGGTTATCTCCCCCTGTAGACATTTCCCAGGTGATGTGCGAATTAAAGGGGGTTAATCTTATGCCAGACGCACTGACCACACCTGGGAATACAAAAGCCTTTGTCTTATCCTATATATATCTCACCCCTCTCGAGTGATACAATAGGAGAATGTTCTGGATTTCATTCCTTAAATCACAGAATGTGACAGTCAGTATCCCGAAAGCCTGCACCTGCGAGAAAACCTACCTGGTGAACAGCCAGATTGCTATGGGAACGAACACGATTCTCCCCGCCCCACCACGGGGATAATCAACCACCACAGCCTGACAAACGACATGCTCTGGCTAGCATCAACCGTCACGCTGAGGACAGAGCTCTGGTTCATGTGGACAGACTGTACAGATACTGTTGTGAGAACTGACCTGCCGGGACGGACAGATTTCTGAGGGGGGGGGCAGTGTTACGACCCTCTCAGTGCGCACCGTACAGTCTACGGAGTGAACGCGATGACGCAGTAGTGAGAGTGACGTCGAAGCCGGCAAGAGAGTGGCCATGTTGCCGTTGTTGTTGTTTTTATAGATCTTAGTAAACTCTTGGAACCCACGCCGGCCTGTGTTATGTTTTGATTTTATAAACAGAATTTTAAAGAGTTGTAACAATATTATCGTTCACTCAATTGTTAAAAATGCGTATCATTTTTGAGTAAAAATTAACATTACATTAGCGGTCTAGTATAATTTTAAAGGTCTTTGGTGATCTCTATCTCACCAAGCCCTCTTCGGCGATTCTCGCTTGCGCTATGATCTGTGCACTTTGGTTTAAACGACGGTATGACGTAGCCGCGGCCCGCGGCGCTCAGCTGTGATTGTGTGGCATCACTGGAATGTGTGGACTTGGAGTAACTTAACACTGTTAACAAACTAATAGTCATTAGTTAGTTATCAACATCTCATTCTTACTTCTTTGGGCTTGAATAATGGCTTTGTCAAATGCCAATTGAATTCATTAAAATTTGTATTTCCATTTTCAAACTTGTAAAGTACAGAAATACAGAATTATGTTCTCAAATCTCAAGTCAATTCAATCTTGTTATTTGTTTTTTCCAATTAATTATCCATTTCAATACACATCAATACACTATGGACATTTGAACAATAAGCAATAAGCATCCATCATCCAATGAGCCAATGACAAGACGAGATGAACTCATATGATGAGTCTGAATTTCTCCTCACATTCAAAACAATTAGTGCACTACAATAGTTAAATATTACACTGCCAAGTGGCAAGTGCCAAAGTAATGAAAGTAATAGACTAATAGTAAAGTTGTTTTCCTTTGACCTTGCAGCGAGTTAGAACTTAACAGCGAGTTTAGTTACATATGAAAAATAACTTATTATCAATCTGCGTTATATTCTGATTTCAGTGATTTCTGAATAATTTCTATTTTCTAATTTATTTCAAAGTTCTTCACTTCCAACTTCCAATCAGCCAATGTCATTTAGCCATTTAGGCCAACTGTTCAGAAGGCATCCAACCTCTCAGATTTACCGGTATTTGCAAAGTACCAAAATCCGGAATGATAATCCGGAATGATAATCCGGATCCGGTACCGGATCCGGTACCGGATCCGGTGGATTTCGCATAAGAAAATACGGATCCGGATCCGGTTGGAAAAAACGGATCCGGCACACCCCTTATTATTAGAGCAATTTGTTAGGACATATTTTGGCCTGTATTATGACATAAATGAATGCGTAATTCTACCTACTTTAGGTCATAGAAATCAGAGCCCTAGTGATAATGCTCCATTTTCTTGTGCGCTTGCATTGCTCGAGGGAACCTCAAAAAATGGACCGGTTTTTCGTGAAATAGAAAAGACGTGTTAACGAGGTGTTTGTGAGTAATACCGAGGTGTTTGTGAGTAATATCGAGGCGTTTGTAAGTGATATCGAGGCGTTTACTAAAGTGAGTGATCCAGAAGATGTTTGGGCGTCATTTGATATGACAGGCCAAAGAACATACGACAAAAATATACGACAACATTCTGCGGAGTATTTGTGTTATGGAAATGTCAAAATGATTATCTGTGTCATATGAAAGGAAACTGTGTGCAATCACAGCATGTGTCAACATATACAGTGTAGAATGACATTAGGAGGACATGCACGAGGCATATAGGAGTAAATTAGAGGACATGTAGGATGATATTTAGGAGGAAATGCACGAGGCATGTTAGTGAAATTGTACGAGGAGATGTAGTTGGGCCCGTGGTGTCACTACAGGGCTACGGGCCGCACCGGGTGACATTATTTTAGGGTTGACACCAAAAGGAACAGTTGTAAATTTCATAACAGAAAAACAAACTCGGTATAGTGGGTTTTATAACGATCATACTTAAAAACATGAGCAGTCCCAACATGCTGAGCAGTTGCACATATTGTCACCATATAGAGCAGTAACACATGCAGAGCAGTAGCACAGGGTGTCACCATATATGCCAGTAGCACAGGGTACCACCATATATAGCAGTAGCACAGGGTGTCATTATTTATAGCAGTAGCACAAGTGTCACCATATAGAGCAGTAGCACAGGGTGCCACCATTTAGAGCAGTAGCACAAGTGTCACCATATAGAGCAGTAGCACAGGGTGCCAACATTTAGAGCAATAGTACATGTTGCCACCATGCAGAGCGTCTGGAGCTAAGGTAAATGTATACTGTTCAAAACTGCTAGGGTCAATCTAGAGTTTTTTTGCAAACGTTCTAAACAAAGGAAGCATAATATAGTCACGTGGTTTCATGACATTGGAGACGTAGTTTACAAACCTAGTTTAATGAAAGTAATACACATCTTTCTGAAATACAGTCAGTAATACTATCGTTTTTTATCGCTAAAGTATTTAGCGTCACCAGAGTGACACCAACCATATTAACGCCACTGAGTAGGACTTGGAGGAGGATTCGTTGTGAGTTCAGAACTTACATAAGTTGGGCGAGTGGTCATCCCCTATTTATTTATCTTTAACTGTACTTTTTATTTGTATTCATGTAATGTCACTGTAAATAACAGTTGTATATCCACCAATGGGGCGATTTATGTAGTAGGCCTACACATCTTTCATCCCGACAATAGTCGAGATTATATTGTGTGGCCATCAAGTAGACACGGGAGACATGTGTAGGTGACTTGGCACGCTGCATGTAGATCTGATTTATTTAGATTTATCTAAACACAAAAGAGTCATAATCTTTCAATTGATTGACAAAGTGCACTTTAATATCTCCAGGTGATCTTCAAAGTGAAATTTAACAGCATGTTCTGTAATGCTTAGTAATTTATTTAAATATTTCATTGAAATAAATTACTCACCCCATTAGTACATTTCTGTTAGTTGCATTTATCATATCACCTGGTCCTACGGGTCCCCTACTTAATGTTGCGACCACAACTTGTAATGTTGGATTCTTTTCTTCTTTATCTAAGTAAGACACACATACATAGTATTGATAAATTGACACCAAATTCTATCTATCTATCTATCTATCTATCTATCTATCTATCTATCTATCTATCTATCTATCTATCTATCTATCTATCTATCTATCTATCTATCTATCTATCTATCTATCTATCTATCTGTCTATCTGTCTATCTGTCTATCTGTCTGTCTGTCTGTCTGTCTGTCTGTCTGTCTGTCTATCATTTATCTATCTATCTATCTATCTGTCTGTCTGACTGTCTGTCTGTATATATATATATATATATAAATATATATATATATATATATATATATATTTATAAGGTGTCTGGGGTTGTTAGTGTCATTATATTTACCCGCTAATTCTTATAACAATACTTTTTATCATTGTTAAAACAAATCAATGCGTTATTGCAATAGAAATTCCACACCGGATCGGCAATATTTTCTTATTTTATTTTCGGTACAATATATTGTACTATAACACAACGTGTGTAACAGTTACAAATATATTGTACTATAACACAACGTGTATAACAGTAACACATATGTTGTACTATAACACAACGCGTATAACAGTTACAAATATATTGTACTATAACACAACGTGTATAACAGTTACAAATATATTGTTCTATAACACAAGGTGTATAACAGTTACAAATATATTGTTCTATAACACAACGTGTATAACAGTAACACATATATTGTACTATAACACAACGTGTATACCACTAAAAAAACGTCTGTTACACGCTTCAATCCGCTCCACTAGCAGGCAATTACGTCATTGTTATATATATATATATATATATATATATATATATATATATGTATATATATATATATATATACGTCATGTTGAGCATGATAAAACCTAAAATGAAGAACTGTTGGGGAAAGAATCCTTTAAAATAAAATAAGTCTGAATAAAGATGTATCAATTATATATAGTCGGATGTTAGATTTAAAGTTAAATTAACGGGGGCTCAGTTTGTTTAAGACTGCGTACACATTATGAGGATTATTTTCTTTGGGATTAACAACAAAAAATAAGAAATTTTATGTAAGGCAATACATGTACAGCAAACGTTGAAAGCTGTGTATCACGGTCATGAATCAGCAATTATTTTCAATGTTCCAGACGTTGATGCAAAATATAGAATAGATTTACTGTTATATGATGCAGGCAAACCATTTGCTTTTTAGTTATTTACTGTATAGCTGTTGGAAGTTGAGTGAATTCTAAATCCATCATAGGCTCAAAAATGTAATAGATTTACCTCTCTCTTGTTGATGAACGTATTAGAGACGAGACATAGAAATGAAGAAATGACTACAAACAGCTACTGTCTCATTAAGACTTACATTCTACATTATTTACAATCGATATCCTTTGCAGCATTCGAATAGGTATAAAAGGTTGCTGAAAAATGCACCCACAGAGTTGATGGTTTTGAATAACTTCTAAACCAACAACTTGCTCAGCTTGATGTAGCAGAAGCTACTTACTGTTAGTTACTGTTAGTCACTATATTTCATAATTTGTCTGCAGCCATTGAGAGTAAAGTCTCCGAGCTTTGATGACAACATGGCAGCGATACTCCAACAGTATTGCGGTGCCATTGATCGTCACTAGCTCAGGACACTTGTTATTTGTGGCTAATGTTATCATGAAAAGGGATACATATTATTAAATATCTTGTAGCATATCATTGCATAGGTATCTTGAAATTAGCACACACACACACACAAAAGGCATGTCATGAAAAAGAGCTACTTGACCTGTTTCCAGAAATGTTGGACTGGTGTATAATGATACCTACTATATCTGTTTCCAGTCTGAATGGACGTTGTCCAGAAAGTATCTTTGGACGGAGCCAGACCTAATGCATCAGCAAAATGAGAACTAACTCCTATCTTCCATTGATCTTCACTCAGATGATAATCATTAGAGGCTCGGATCTGTTCAGAAAAAGAAATATATCAGTCTCTCTCTCTCTCTCTCTCTCTCTCTCTCTCTCTCTATATATATATATATATATATATATATATATACATATATAATTATATAATTATATTTATTGGGATGAACATTTTGTTCAACATATAAAGTGTGTATGGTTATCTATAGTTGTACAAACACGCTAACAATGACAGATTCTCAAGTAAGCGTCTAAAGCTGTACATACCAAACCTAGAAATGAAACCACTCATATAGCTGTGAATGTTATATAGACAACCAAATAGTTATCAAACATTATACAAACATGGCAGTATATATAATTTTATTTTTATAAAAAAACAACGTTTTTCTTGCGTACTAAAAAGCAGAAAATAATTTCTGAATAAAGTGGTAAGATTGTAATAGTATAAAAGCTTCTGATTTTTATAAAAACGCAAAACGTTGGGCGCATGTTTTATATTATGTGAATGCATTACAGTATTAGAATCATCAAATGTTAACAATTAAAGTAAAATTAATTCTAGTGTTGTATAACCTTAACTCATGATATAGAATGTAATACTTGTAAAGTCAATTGAATCAATATATTAATATAGTGAAATTATTTAATCAGGTTTTCATCTATATAAATTAGAGTATGTTATAAAGGTCTGGATGTTTGTGTTCATACGCCCAACGTTTTTCGTTTTTCTAAATATCAGAAGCTTTTATAAAGTCTATTACTATTACAATCTTACCACTTTATTCAGAAATTATTTTCTGCTTTTTAGTACGCAAGAAAACGTTGTTTTTTATAAAATATTTTTTATAAGGTAATTTTCATTTTCTACTTTTTAGTTTTTGATTGGTGAAAATGTGAAATTCAACACATTTGTTTTTATTACGCTGCGTTCGCTTTTAAAATCAATTTTGGCCTTTAATTTTTTTTTGTTCTGGAAGTGGTCTTATCACAAGAACGTATCGGAGAGCTCTGACGTCACACATTCTTTCTTCACTACTTCAGCCACAATAATTTTATTTTCGAAAAATACTTAAGAAACTCATCAAATCATAATAAAATAGTAAGAATATTGCATTGTCATCGGGTTCGGAGTTTTATTGAAAGTATCAGAGCTATAGCTTATCGGAAAGTGGTCTAAAATGGCATGCAAAATTCCGCGGGCAAACACACATACAAGAAGTGAAGTTAAGAAAAACGTTGTAAAAAATGTGCAAACTAGTGAAACTTTTTTTTAGTCTTAATTAGTCAAATTAGGCTAAAATACACAACAAACAATAGCAAGTTTAATTCTTTTAGAACTATATGTATGTAACCAGTGTAACTACACAGTGATGTATGTAATGGCGACACATGTTTTACATACACGCAAGTAAGAGTTCTCAAATGGAATACAATAAATGAATTTTTTAAACCAATTTTAATTACGTGTTACTTTCGCATTCTTAATTTTTTTTTATTTTGTCACGTGTGCTGAAACTAAATCAAAATAAAATTAACAAAAGTCAATACATAGAAAATGAAATAATACAAAAACCATTAAAAAATACGAATGAAATAAACTCGACTAAATTTTACGGTGATAAAAACTTTCAAAGAAATTTTCAGGACTAAAAATTTAAAGCGACAAACTTCCACCTCTTACTCCATATAGTTGTCGGCAGGGCTGGGGAGCCAGTGTCGGTGGTGTCGGTAGCTTTTGCCGGTGTCGGTGTCGGCATTTGTACTTTGACCGGTGTCGGTATCGGTGTCGGCATTTGTACTTGTCCGGAGTCGGATCGGTGTCGGCGCAAAAACTTCCCCCCAAAAATACTGGAACTTTAATTAAATAATCCAGAACAGCGTCAGATAGTTCTTAGCTAATCTTTAATTTAAAGTTTTCTTAAGTTCTTCTTTTCTTTTTAAATAAATACTTGGTAAATCTTTTTATCAACAAATGTGTTATTTTCCAAAGCAAGATTCTCTACATTACAACAACTTGTCAACATTAACAGAATTGTGACTGAAGGCAGATAGGAAGCTACTGGCTATGTTCACTCTGTTATTCACTCAATCATTGTAAATCATGAGAAATTTTTAGTTTGCATCTGTCTGTCAATATCCTTGTTGGAGAAAGATTACACACACACACACACACATATTCAAGTCTTTTAGAACTTCAAAGAATGATCACACTCTCCACAGCTTAATTTCTCTCAGCCAGAATGAAACATTACCAATCTACGTCGCAATGGCACTACATTGAAGTCCAGTCCGTAGCTGGAGCTGTTGAGGCGCCTTCCCCCCCCCCCACCTATTACAATACAAACATTTTCAATACATATTTCAGGTTTAATTCGGGTGTAAAATAACGATTCCTTCCTCTATTAACTGTTAAGTATGTAGTGTCTTCATACGTCTCTCTCTTCTAAAAATAGGTCTGGAAACCATCTTTTATCATTGTCTGTAGCCCTTGCCGTGATTTTATTTCAGCATTCTGCATTCTCTGAGTGGCCACTTATAAACTTCCAAGCATCATTGCTCTAGTGTTGTTGGATATTTCTGTACTTTGCAGTGACTTGCTGACTTAGGCAATCGTTAATAATAATCTTGACCAATATTTGAGCATAAGCCTACACATAAATGAGAACTAATTAAAAGTAGCGAATTGACCGCTTCAGGTTTACTATAAAAATAACATCCCGCATACTGTGGCATATCTTGAAGTAAACCATTCACTTTTGTTACTTCAATGTATTCACTGCAGCTACTCTTGATGTCCATATCTAGTATTTTTAGTGACATGCACAACTGGGTTGTAGAGCCAAGAAGATTAAATATACAATTTGACGTGCATCATTATATATATATATATATATATATATAGTATGACATATATACAGGGGGGAATACAGAATTTTCTCCCTTTGCCCCCCCCCCCCCGGTGTCGGTGTCGGCGGATTTTAGAAAACCGACACCGGTGTCGGTGTCTGTGTCGGCTGTTGATGGAATGCCGACACTTGTGTCGGTGTCGGTTTCGGCAAATATTTTGGCCGACACCCCACCCCTGGTTGTCGGAATATAAAAGGGCCATTATCAATGCCGTATAAAGAGCGGCCGTATAGCGAGGTACAATCTACTGTCAAAATCAACATCGCACTTTGGGCAGAAAGACATAAAGACAGAAAGACTGATAGAGAGACGGAGAGACAGATAGACTTTAATATATAATGTAATAAAAGTATAAAAGATAATTAAGATAGACAGAAAGGACACTAGAACGAAAGACATGACTAGAGAGACAGACATGACTATAGAGACAGAGGACTAGAGAGAAAGGGCTAGAGTGACAGGACTAGATATACAGGACTAGAGTGACATGTCTAGATAGACAGGGCTAGAGAGATAGGGCTAGAGAGATAGGGCTAGAGAGACAGGGCTAGAGAGATAGGGCTAGAGAGAAACATGGCTAGAGAAACAGGACTAGAGTGATAGGATTAGAGTGACAGGATTAAAGCGACATGACTAGAGTGACAGGACTAGATAGACAGGACCAGAGTGACAGGACTAGAGAAACAGGACTAGAGTGACATGTCTAGATAGATAGGGCTAGAGAGATAGGGCTAGAGAGACAGGGCTAGAGAGACAGGGCTAGAGAGAAACAGGGCTAGAGAGAAACATGGCTATAGAGAAACAGGACTAGAGTGATAGGATAAGAGTGACAGGATTAGAACGACATGACTAGAATGACAGGACTAGATAGACAGGACCAGAGTGACATGACTAAAAAACAGGACTAGAGTGACATTACTAGATAGACAGGACTGGAACGACGGGGCTAGAGAGACATGATAGACAGGGCTAGAGAGGCATGATTAGAAAGACCGGACCAGAGTGACAGGACTAGAGAGACATGATTAGAAAGACAGGACTAGAGTGACATGATAGACAGGGCTAGAGAGACATGATTAGAAAGGTCGGACCAGAGTGACAGGACTAGAGAGACATGATTAGGTAGACAGGACTAGAGTGACATGATAGACAGGGCTAGAGAGACATGATTAGAAAGACAGGACTAGAGTGACATGATAGACAGGGCTAGAGAGACATGATTAAAGTGACAGGATAAGAGCTACAGGACTAGAGTTCATGGAGATATACTGTGTATTGTAAGTGACCTGTGTAACAACTGGGATCTCTATACTTTGTAGGGCGTGTCTGGGTAGTGACATGCAGTATTGTAGTTTGAGCCCATTAGCTGCTGCTGCTGCTCCCATATTTAGCAACCAATCTCTTCCATTAGTCAAGCTGTTTGTTAAATTTGGGGTAGACAATAATTGCACGTTTAGCCAGTCCTATAGGAAAAAAGATCATCGCAATGAAATGTCATAATAACAAAATCTTTACATTAGTTGTCATAGAAAGGTAAAGTTATAATTTCAATAATGTAAGTTATATAAATAAAAGCAGAATTAAAAGAAAAAAAAGACGGTGACTTTGAAGACAGGTCTATACATTCTCGTTAGGGACACTGCAGTGGACAGGTCTCTCCATTATCGTTAGCGACACTGCAGTGGACAGGTCTCTCCATTATCGTTAGGGACACTGCAGTGGACAGGTCTCTCCATTATCGTTAGGGACACTGCAGTGGACAGGTCTCTCCATTATCGTTAGGGACACTACAGTGGACAGGTCTCTCCATTCTCGTTAGGTACACTACAGTGGACAGGTCTCTCCATTATCGTTAGGGACACTGCAGTGGACAGGTCTATACATTCTCGTTAGGTACACTGCAGTGGACAGGTCTATACATTCTCGTTAGGGACACTGCAGTGGACAGGTCTCTCCATTATCGTTAGGGACACTGCAGTGGACAGGTCTATACATTCTTGATAGGGACACTACAGTGGACAGGTCTCTCCATTCTCGATAGAGGCACTGCAGTGGACAGGTCTATACATTCTCGTTAGATACACTACAGTGGACAGGTCTCTCCATTATCGTTAGGTACACTGCAGTGGACAGGTCTATACATTCTCGTTAGATACACTACAGTGGACAGGTCTATACATTCTCGTTAGATACACTACAGTGGACAGGTCTATACATTCTCGTTAGATACACTACAGTGGACAGGTCTATACATTCTCGTTAGATACACTACAGTGGACAGGTCTATACATTCTCGTTAGATACACTACAGTGGACAGGTCTCTCCATTATCGTTAGGTACACTGCAGTGAACAGGTCTATACATTCTCGTTAGATACACTACAATGGACAGGTCTATACATTCTCGTTAGATACACTACAGTGGACAGGTCTCTCCATTCTCGTCAGGGACACTGCAGTGGACAGGTCTATACATTCTCGTTAGGTACACTGCAGTGGACAGGTCTATACATTATCGTTAGGTACACTACAGTGGACAGGTCTATACATTCTCGTTAGGTACACTACAGTGGACAGGTCTATACATTCTCGTTAGATACACTACAGTGGACAGGTCTATACATTCTCGTTAGATACACTACAGTGGACAGGTCTATACATTCTCGTTAGATACACTACAGTGGACAGGTTTCTCCATTATCGTTAGGTACACTGCAGTGGACAGGTCTATACATTATCGTTAGGGACACTGCAGTGGACAGGTCTATACATTCTCGTTAGGGACACTACAGTGGACAGGTCTCTCCATTATCGTTAGGGACACTGCAGTGGACAGGTCTATACATTCTCGTTAGGGACACTGCAGTGGACAGGTCTATACATTCTCGATAGGGACACTACAGTGGACAGGTCTCTCCATTCTCGATAGGGGCACTGCAGTGGACAGGTCTATACATTCTCGTTAGATACACTACAGTGGACAGGTCTATAGATTCTCGTTAGATACACTACAGTGGACAGGTCTATACATTCTCGTTAGATACACTACAGTGGACAGGTCTATAAATTCTCGTTCTTTACACTATCTAGTCGCCGTAACTTCACAATGTTCATGAGGCAACCATATACGAACATCCGGAGCTTGTTTGTCGATGAGATTGTGACTTTGTATGTTTTAGAGGATTTCTTAAGATGGGGGAGATATGTTTACATTAATTTCATTTGTAGCTGCCGGTATGTATGTTTTTTTTGGAGGTTGTTATATTTTGGAGGTCTCAAAAGTATTCAGTCTGATCTTTTCCTTTTGTCGGGATCTTTTTGTAAGAGGCAATCTCAAGTGTTTCTATATCTTAATTCGACAGTGAAATATTGGCACCAATATGCAACTGCAATGTCCGAATATTGTAAGCAATATACTTGTTAAGTATATACCAGGAATTAGTTATAGTTTTCTTTTTATTTCTTGTTAATAAACTAGTCAAATCGACCTTTGAAAGTATTTACTTCATTAGTACTTACTTGTTCATAAACTATCAAGCCCCAGTTATTGCGTGCACGAGCAAAGAGAAAGTCCCAAAATGTCTAAAAAAAAAAGTGAGAAAAATTAGCATCCTAAAAATGTTTAGATAAAAATAGTAAGCAATAAAGATGCAAGAAATCTCAAACGATTGTGAATGAGCTACATAAGTTATTATGTGTTTGTGAATGAGCTACATAAAGTATAATGTGTTTGTGAATGAGCTACATAAGTTATAATGTGTTTGTGAATGAGCTACATAAGTTATAATGTGTTTGTGAATGAGCTACATAAGTTATAATGTGTTTGTGAATGAGCTACATAAGTTATAATGTGTTTGTGAATGAACTACACAAATTCTAATGTGTATTGAGAGGCTTCAGATACAAGTTGTTTCGAACTACGTTAATTACAATTTTAATAGGTTACATGTTATATTGAACGAATTAAGTTAAAAGCAGTTTTTAGTTACGTAAACCATAAACTATAGTGAACTACACAGTTCAGTTCAAATACGTAAGTTATATTAGTTGTACTGAGCTACGTAAAGTAAACCAATTTTTATTGAACCACATGGGTCATTACTTGTATTGAATTACTTTTGTTATACTTTGTTATGATGTTTGTAAGTTTCTGCTTTTTTATATCTACGTAACTTTCATATTGTAAAGAAAAAATAAAGTCAAAATTATATTTTTGTTTATTTTGAAAGACACAAATGCCATGTTAGTGAAGGCTAGCAAATACGCAGAACACTGAATTCATATCCAAATGGATAATACAATATGTGAGATTGTTCTAGAACATAGAAGTGAAAATATTCAAATGAAATGTAAGTTAAAAATTACAAGCTAATAATTTTGACCTTGTTAAGAGGTAAAGAAACATTGGGTCCGATGATAAAATCAAAGTCTCCACCGTTGACTTTGGCATAAGTCGTGTTGACTGACCTAACATATTCAAATAGAAAATTATCATTGTATCTCTCTGGTCATTTAAAAAAAGAATTATGAAATCATTTCTATAAATTGATTTTTAAAAGATGTCAATGTCTGTTAAAATTTAAACATAGAGTGAAGTAAATGAACATAGAGTGAAGTAAATGAACATAGAGTGAAGTAAATGAACATAGAGTGAAGTAAATGAACATAGAGTGAAGTAAATGAACATTGAGTGAAGTAAATGAACATAGAGTGAAGTAAATGAACGAAGAGTGAAGTAAATGAACATAGATTGAATTATATGAACGTAAAGTTGATGAAAGTCTAGAGGCAAATAAATATAGAAAGATCTAAATTAACCTATTACCTGAATTAAGATAAGTTTTATAAAAGCGTAGACTCTGCAAATTAAAACACCTGGGTATAAACTTACCAGTATCTATTGTGTGCAACAAGCGGCAAACGTAAATTGTTCTGTAGATCACTGAAAATATATAAGAACTTACTGAAAGAAATGTATAATGCGTGAAAAAGACCAAAAAAAAAACAACAAATAAACCACACATGTGCGGTTGCTGAACGCTTGCACTGGTTTTAAACATGGTAGTTGCGGTGTGTTTATCATGGTATAATTATTTATTTTCAGTAGAATATCTTCTCATTGTTCAAGTACTTTTTTTTTTAAACAAACTTATCTATAGTTCATTTGTTACAATTATACATATACTGGAGATATTTTAGATTTACTGATTACTACCTGTACCACGCAAAACCTTTGCATATAGTTATATCCCCTTAGGTTTGTTCGGTTGGCTAGGTTATTTTTAGTTTCGGGCAGATCCGATTTATTTTTTTCATGATGGTATTTTAAACTGGAATACTGTTGTATTAATTCTTTACTTTCGATTTAACGCAGAACCCAAATCGCTATTATTTTATTAGATTCTTTATCTTTTACACATCCCCATTAACATTTGTATCGAGGTGATCCATCAATCAACTGTCTCTAAATGTGACAGTCTTTTCCAGTCTATTTGTAAATATTTTATGGCCATATCTTAAATTCGCTGTATGATCACAACGCTTGACAGGAATTTGTGACTTGGTAGACAGTCGTAGCTTGACAGACATTCGTGGCTTGACAGACAGTCCTTGTACATTTTCTAATGCAAAAAGACGGAAACAACTTCGTGACACTGCTACTAAATATTTGTGGACAAATCCTGGGACATGTCTCTCCTTTCTCGTTAGGGACACTGCAGTGGACATGTCTATACATTCTCGTTAGGGACACTGCAGTGGACAGGTCTATACATTCTTGTTAGAGACACTGGCATTTCTCTGTGTTGTTAAAGTATCCGGTATTGTTTTTGGTAACTTTTTTTTTAAAGCTAAGTTGTTTTTGTCTTGTTTAAGTTTTATAATGTATATTAGACTCAGTAATTTTACCGTTCAAATATATGGTGCACTTAATATATATACATATATATATATATATATATATATATATATATATATATATATATATATATATATAGATAGATGTAGGACAACAATAGATAAATAGAGGTATACATACATACGCAGGAGAGAAAGTGTCCAGATAGATAGACCAGCAGATAGATGGTGGCCAGACAGACTAGATAGATAGCCAGATATATACAGATAGATAGAGTAGATGTAGATCAAGATAACGACAGGCGTATATATATATATATATATATATATATATATATATATATATATATATATATATACAGACACACAGACAGATATATAGATAGATAGACAGATAAACAGACAGACACACAGAGCAGACAGATACAGAAAGACAAAGAGATATGAGGTGATAGATGCAGATAATAATGGATAGATAGATAGATAGAAAGATGAGATGATGTTTAGATAGATAGATATGTTTATAGAAATTGATACAGACGACTCACAATATAGAAGACAGTATACAGAAGCAGGACAGACATACAGACATACAAAAGGCCAATAGGTCTTAAACACGCAGATTAACAATATAGACAGAGAAAATGAAAGATGTTTATATAAACAGATGTTTACACAGACAGATACAGACACTAACAAAGAAAGATATTCAGAGAGACGGATAAAAATAGATCCATTGGCAGATTTGAGCAGCCAATCAATGACGTTTGAAATCGACAAGGGTTACAATTTCGTTTTTTTATGTTTATAAATAGAGTAGCAGAAGTCAACGAGATCTTCAAGCATTTAAAAAGTGTAATTCTATTTAAACTGAATGAAAATTTAATATAACATATACCAGTATTTATTCAATGGAGAATCCATACAACTGATATAATTTCAATTATGTACTTGTACAAACTTATGAATTTGAGATGATATGCCAACAATATTTGCTCCATGTCCCATGATTCTGACCATTTGTCTAAATACTACGCCAGAATGGTATTGCGGGCAGTTTCTGGTACACCAGTTGTGCTGTGGTTAACATGATCCTGTTTCCTGTCCTGTCTGTCCAGTTCAAGACCCGAGCACCGGGGGCTAAAACATTTCTTCAGGTGAGTGGTCAACACGGGTCAACTCATTGTCCAGATTTCTTCGTCTCTTGTAGAAAGTTTAAAGAAATTTATTGAAATCATTCATTTTTTTTTTTTACAATTTTAGAATAAGTCTTAAAAGTTTTGTTTTGTGCCAACATCTAATTGAACCGTCAAGGGGTCATTCTCTTATTGCGTTACGATCTCTCCCCCCACCCCACCCACAATAACACTCCATAGTGTATCACATTTCGGCATCAAGTGAACTCCCCGCCCCCCCACCCCAAACCAGGCTGTCATGCACCAATGGTCCACAGACACCCCCCCCCCCTCCAGTGGTATAGAGAGTTATGTGTTTGTCCACCTCAATGGGTGGTCAGTTGAGGTCAAACTAACCCAGGCTGTGTGGAGTTGAAAAGTAAATAAAAAATAAAGTGCGCTGCACAGAGAGTGGACGTTAACGATAAAAGGAACGAATCCCACATGTGGATCTTTCGTGTGGTTTTTGTGGCTCCTATTCAATAATTTGTCCTCCCCCCTCTTTTTATTTTCCGTGAATAAATCTTGTTAAAATGACCATGGATGGCTAATTTTTTTATCGCTCTTCACAATATGAAAAACAAACATAAAACAAGAGCAGAATGTGACTTTTATTGGCCTTAAGTGTATCCCAGTTCTACCCCCCCCGCATATTATTATCTAACATGGAAACAATTTGAAAAACTCCATGAGCACTGCTCTATATGTCATGCTAAACAGAGTGCGTTAATTTATATACAAATCAATATGTTAACACAGTAGAGACAGGGTAAAACAAGGCACTGGTCACACGTTAACATCTCTTCCATTCGGGTCATAGGGAACTATCTAAAATATTCTATAAGGGCCGTTTGTAAATCTTTGGGTGCCCCAGAGATATTCAGGAAGCCCTGACAAGAACCGATACATGTTAATAGAAATTAATTCTGGAGCCCCCAGCTTTTTTGGCAGCGGGTGTGCGTGTAAGGCATGGGGTAGCACTGTTTGCCCTATCTATAAGAACATGCCCTGCATTCTACCCACACCATGTTTAGCGGTGTACGCTTGAAACTTTTCAGGTCATCCACGCGAGGTTCGGGTTCGTCGCTCACATCGTCTTCTGCTTCTTCGCCCTCCTGATGAACCTGATGGTCACCATCTGCCTGCTGACCGCATCCACGGCCCTGCTGCAGGCCCTGGTGAAGGACGCCAGCGGGGAGTACTGCGTGCTCATCATGGCCACGCTGTTCGGTGAGTGCGACCTAGTTGTATCGGGCGGTGACTGTGACCTAGTTATACTAGGTGGTGACCTAATTTATAGGCGCGATGATCTAATTGTGCAAAGCGGTGACCTAATAGTGTTTGGTGTTAACCTTATTATTATCAGTGGTGACCTAGTTAATACTGTATAGAGTTTACCAAATTCTATGAAGTGTTGACCTAATTCTACTAAGTGGTGACCTAATTCTATAATGTGTTTTTTTCTGCCCCATACCCCCTTGAACTAAAAGTTGGGAGTAGGAAGACATCATCTATTTTAAAAAATTTACATTTTTACAATCAGTAGGACCGTAGGCAACTTTTTGAATATGTTTCAAATTTAACTCCAAAAAATTTTTTTACCCACCCTATATATATATATATATATATATATATATATATATATATAGAGAGAGAGAGAGAGAGAGAGAGAGGGAAGGAAAAAGATAAAGCGAGAGAGAGGGGGGTAGGGGGGAGAGAGGAAAGGATGGTGGAGGGAGGGAGGGGAGGGGGAGGGAGGGGGAGAGAGGGAGAGAAGGAGTGAGGGAGAGAGGGAGATGAGAGAGGGAGGGATAGAGGAAGAGAGAAAGGGAGGGAAGGAAAAAGAAAGGAAGGGAGGGAGAGAGAGAGGGAGTAGGGAGGGAGATAGAGGGGAGGGATGGAGAGAGAGGGTGGGGAGAGAGGGAGGATAGAGATATAAAGAGAGAGTGGGCAGGGAGGGAGAGAGGAAATTAGGGAGGGAGGAAGGGGAGGAAGGGGGGAGGGAGAGGGGGAGAGAGGAGGGCGGGAGAGAGAGAGAGGGGAATGGGAGAGGGAGGGATGGAGAAAGGAGGGAGGGAGAGATGGGGTAGGGAGGGAGAAAAAGGGGAAGGAAAGAGAGGGATGGAAGAAATGGGAGGGATGAGATAAAGAGTGAGAGGGGCACGGAGGGAGAGAGAGGGAAGGAAGAAGAAGGAAGGAGGAGAAAGGGAGGGAGGGGAAAGGACAGGGGGAGAGAGAAAAGGAGGGAGTGACAGAGAGGGAGATGGCAGAGTTAGGGAGGGAGGGAGAGGGAGGGAAGGAGAAAGGGAGGGAAAGAGAAAGGGAGAGAGGGGGTAGGGAGAAAACAGAAGGTAAACTGAAAACCTTATTTTAAACTTGGCAAAGCCGGGTACTTGCAGCTAGTTTTGATAATTATGCTTATCAAATTTGGTGGATAAATAAAAACTGAATGAATTTGAATACGTTGACTTCATTTCTTGACTAAAATGGAAAAAAATCGTCAGGGGTTTATCAGCTGATGATCCGCAAAAATATGGTGTTTTTTTTTTATAAAAAACCGATTTTTTTTTTTAAATTTCTGTAGCAAAAAATCCTGACCTGATTGAGCAGAACTAAGGTCATTTTCGGACTCAGAGCATCAAAATTAGTCTAATTCAGCAGGAAAACCCAGGACGATTTTCAAAAAATATTTTTTTGTTGCCCAGTGTAATTTGTTTGGCCACCCTCAAGCTGGATCTCGGGGAGAAAGAATCGTTGTGTAACTTTTATCTGACCTTTAATTAAAAAAATAATATTCCATCAATCCAGTTGAGGCCGCAGACGCAGAAAATATCAGGCCTCTTAAAAAAGAAAGAAATATCAAAGCTTTAAACATTATGTTTCTGTGAAGCCAGTGCCGAACCTAGGGATTTTGGGTTTGTCCTCTTCGGGGGCCCCTGCATGTTGACAAGAGATAATGTACTTAACATTTAATGTAAAAAAAAGATTTTCTGGGGCACCCGTCAAGCTGGGATAATACTTAAATCTCATCTATAAGAGAATATTCCTCATTATGGGTTCAGAAGCTTAACAAAAACAACCCCCGACTATGAAACGTTGAATCTAACATCCAACTATAGCCTGCATAATTTGCGCACACAACACCTTATCATTGATAAATCTTAAATCATTCATAATATTTTGATGGAATCCTTTCCAAAAGTTCTTCATTTTATGTTTTATGATGTTCAACATGGAGTATTTTAAATAAAAAAAAGAGAGAGACGTGAGTGCCTGTAAGTTAAGCAAAGCGCTACATGTTTAGCAGATGGTTTACTTACTGTTATACACATTGTAATATAGTACAACATATCGTACTGAGATTTTACTAAGATAATACTGCCAACCCGGCAGTGCCAAATCCTATGTATTTTGGGGCCGGTGGGCTTGGCCTCTTTAGAGTCCTCTGCACTTGACATAAACACCATGACATGAGATAATTAACTTAATATTTAATGTAAAAAAATTGGGGCAACCCTCAACTGGGGCCCGGGGAGAAAGAATCGTTGTGTAGCTTTTATCTGACCTTCAATTAAAAAATAATATTCCATCAATTCAGTTGAGGCCGCAGACGCAGAAAATATCAGGCCTCTTAAAAAAGAAAGAAATATCAAAGCTTTAAACATTATAGTTCTGTGAAGCCTCTGCCGAACCTAGGGATTTGGTCCTCTTCGGGGGGGGGGGGGGGGCTTACATTTCGACATGAGATAATGTACTTAATATTTAGTATAAACAATATTTTGGGGGCCCTCTCAAGCTGGGGCCCTGTGGGACTTTTGAAATCGGAAAGCCTTCACACACCCTCTGTGTGAAGCCCCCATCATAAATGGGTTAGTTTGCATTGTCAACATTGTGTACGGCGCTACTCAAACTCAACCTTTATACAATTCATTCATGTGACGTATTAGTAAAAATAAGCAATTTAAGTCTTTTCCGTTTCGGACAAAGGACATTTTAGAGCATTTTCGCCGGACGAAATCCGTATTTTTTTCCGGGTTACAGCCATAAATATTGCGCCACGCGCATGAATTTTGATAAATTTAGAGGTGGAAGTAATCATGTTGAATAACTATTACAAAAATAAATAATGATTACGCCCCTTTGATTAGCTTTTATTATTTATATTTAAAATATAAGCAAAACGGTACATAATAAACTCTTATATTTGGCTCTGGAGAGGTCAGATTGCTGAAATGGATCTTTTGATGTACACTTGGTAGGCCTAGACCTACAAAATGATATATACATCATGGGTCTAGGACTTATGGTTGCTTAGATATAAGGCGCTCCATTGTTAATATAGCTTATATAGTAAAAAACGGTACTTTATAAGCCCCCTTTTACGGCCCTCAGAGATCCTATCGCGAAATGCACTTTTGATGTACACATGGCAGGCCAAGACCTACAAAATAATATATACATCATGGGTCTAGGACTTATGGTTGCTGAGATCTAGGGCGCTACATTGTTAATATAGCTTATAAAGTAAAAAACGGTACTTTATAAGCCCCCTTTTACGGCCCTCATAGGTCAAATCGCGAAATGAACTTTTGCTGCACACATGGCAGGCCAAGACCTACAAAATGATAAATACATCATGGGTCTAGGACTTATGGTTGTTGAGATCTAGGGGGATGACGGACAGACAGACAGACAGACAGACAAAACGGGGACAATAGAGCATCTAAAAATGGAAAAAAAATATTATGACATAGTTTTTGGTTAGTAATAAAGGGAAATAATGGCACATTAGATATACATATTTTAGAAATAATAACAAACTAAACAGTATAATTATTACATTAGCTTGATATATCCTTAATAAAAAATTCGTTTGGTTTAAAATTTAGATTGTGGAAAATAATACAGAATATTAATTAAACGATTTCTGTAGATATTTCTCCTGGCTTTTCATTTAATAACAAATTGAACACCATAAATATATTACATTATTGTAAGATATGAAATTGTATGTGTGAATTATCATTAGGTTGTCACAGTGGTATACCCATATGGAAAAAAAATGAAGTTTCTCACATCTAACGGGGCACCCTCTTTTTTTAAGTTCCGTTAGTCTTACTTAGTAACTGACAACAATTTCAGCTTCCTACTGCTATTGGAAGGGGATGCTCAAGAAACACAAAATTTTACTATAATAATAAAAAAACACATTTTCGTTGAATTTTTTTCATTTCATTTTAAAATCATGCCATTACTGTAATGTAACTGTTAAGTAACGAAAATGTCAACATAAAATGTACATTGTAGAGTACTGAAGAGTCAGAGTACATTGTCTAAACATTGTCTACACCGAAACAGCACAGATGGCAGACTTCTTTGTAGTTTGTGTAGGGATGACTTTTCTGTTGGCTTCAACAACTTGCAAAATAAATTGCTTTTCTTCCTCGTTTTTTGTCAGCAGTCTATTATATTCCTCAGTATTGTTGACCACACGCAAGTTGTTAATGCGCTGCTTACCCTTCTGGTATTCAATATTATCATTCCACTGAGGAAGAACTAGAAAGGAGTTGCCTATGTGTAGCTTTGTAAGCAGGTTCTGTGAACGCCTTGGGGGAAAGTGACCCAAGCTGACGCCTTAATTTTGGAGCAATGATGGATCACCTTGAACACGTCGCTCACTAGGTTCTATTCCAAAACCTGTTATTGTTTTATGTTTCTCAATTAGTGACACTTCATATGAAAACAATGCCAGGCTGACAGTCTCATTCGACAGATACCACATGTGATTCTGGAGAATTTTTTGTGCTGCAATACTGATGTCGTGATCAACAGACTGATATTGCTGCAGGTCTATACAGAGCAAAAGATCTCCTCCAGGTGCTTCCGCTGCACAGGGTGCTTGGATCCAAGACTTTGTGTACAACAAGGTTCCAAACTGTACAAATCGTTTGAGTTGGCTCTCTTCAAGAACATGATGACGACATGCCAGCCACAATAGTTCTCGACCAATACACAAGCAGTACACAAACGACCAGTGTTGACAGAAGTGGTGTCGAAGCTCATAGCCTGAATGCTTTCTACCAGTGCCCACTGTTCCAACTGACCATAAATAACATCAGCAGCATACTGTCCTGTCCCTGATGTTAGTTTAAGGACACCTGGTAATTTTTCACTGCCATCACCAGAAGCCAGCACCAGCAAGCTGTCAACTTCTCCAATACCCAGGATTTCAGGTAAGATTTCTCCATCCCAGTGTAGAACTACTGGATAGTCAGGCTTGAATGAAACCTTTATATCTGCTGCTTGTTTACAACTGATTTTCTTTCTGGCTCTTTGCATTATACTTCATGAAACTGTCAATGATGAAGGATCATGTCCCAGTGCTGCAGTAATAGGAATCATCAATCGCATAGCTTCACGATCAGACGTTTGGTTGCGATCCAAGGCACTGGTACATGCTTACTGAACTAGGAAGTATGATACCCAATCTCCGTCTTGTTTGTCCGTTTTTTAAATGAGCTTGAACGGTTCATATTCATCTAGGACTTCAAATTTATTGGATGATTCACAGCTCTATGTTGTTTCATTTTCACCTGATTCACCTTCAATAGTTTGTTGCTGTTGTTTTTCCCCTTTTTGTTTACGAAGTAGCTATTTCTATTGTTTGTGTTGGACTCGTTTCTGCTGTGCTGCCATCTCGTTATCTTCACCCTCATGAACATTATATTTGTTGATTTTCCGTCTGCACAATGTTCATAAAAACAACAGGAAGTCACGTATCTAAAATGAGAACTAAGTCAGCATGGAATAATTCATAAGTGTGAAAAAACGTTGTACTTCCACCAGTCAACAAAATCGAGTAAAATGCCGTAAAAGGTAAAACAACGAGGCCTGTGAGCATCCCTTCTACTTGGAATTTAGTTGTAAAATTTTAACAGTATACTACTTAAGGCAAAAGGAACTTAAAAAAGGGTGCCCCGGTATGTGGCACGAAGTTGGATTTTTTGGGCCACCCTAATTATCATATCTATGTTTCGGCATGATTTAATGATACCTCTCCTAAGATCGCTTTCATTGCCTCATGGTGATGATCGCGGCGGTCGAAATTAATTTAATGTTGTGATAGCCATTAGGCTTTCACAACCATTCCTGCCGTATGATAGTGTAGGGTCTTGGTCACCTCGTCACTAAATATGGCTGTTTCAATGTCATTACTGGCAGCCAAGTTGGAGACTTTTTACTCGGCCGACCAGTTGGTAGTGTATCATGCCTGTTCAATAAGGTAAATGTCTCCGCTATATTTGTATTGTTTATGCCGCCATCTTGTGTGATAGACGCAAGTGCGACAGACACCGGAACACATGATGTATTTTTTGTATTATAGATAGATTTCTTATTAAGCGACCTTAATATAATATTTGTTTCTATTGTTTATTGATCTATTCTGTATAATTCTGCCGTTTGTCTATTAATTGACGGAGTTGTACATATATTTGACATTTTTCTTTTTACAAAAAAAAAAAACCGAAACAATTGATATTGTGTAGTAAGAAACAATTTAGCATCCTAGACCTTTCTGAGTGCATACTTCACACTCTAAGAAACCATCACACACTAAAATGAGTTGCAGTAATGGAACTCACCTTGTTATCTCTGAAACGGTTGCAGTATTTGTATTTGCAGTAATGGAACTCACCTTGTTATCTCTGAAACGGCCACAGTATTTGTAGTTGCAGTAATGGAACTCACCAAACCCTTCCCATTTTCCTTTACACCAGGATCCACTTAAAGAAACAAACAATCTTCATGAGTATATCAATACCGACATTTAAACTTTTGTATTGTATTACAATTGACTAAATACATGTCTGTAAAACATGGTGAAGATAAATATATATATATATATATATATATATATATATATATATATATATATATATATATATATATGTGTGTGTGTGTGTGTATTAATGTATACATAGATGTTTGGTGCAGAAATATATAAATATACATAAATAAATACATACATATGTTGCAAATATACAAAGATTTAAAATTTAAAATATAAATATAATCAATGTTGCAAATATAAATATATTCAGTGTTGCAATTATTAATACAATTTAAAGCGCATACAGAGAGATTCTTAACAAATAATTATATAAACATATTTATCGGCATATTTTCATTGATTACTTCTTGATAGTATTTGATAGATTTACTAATGTTCTGATCAGTTAGAATCTCTTACTTAGATATACTTTGTTTATCACTTTTTTCTCATAACACTTCTACTAGTGGTACTAATAAGTCACAATTAGTATAAAATTATATCATAAGTTTTTTCTCCCTCTGTGCTAGCTCTTCCTAAAGTCCCTATTTCTATTAAACGTACACATATCCCAATGACACATACATCCACTGACAGGAGATACTACTTACTAACACACACATCTACTGACAGGAGCTACTACTTATACATACATCCACTGACAGGAGATACTACTTACACAAACATCTACTGACATGATATACTACTTATACATACATTCACCACTAACAGGAGATTACTTACTAACACATACATCTACTGACAGAATATACTACCTACTAACACATACATATTTTGGCTTCTTCTCAACTATACATAATATTTGTCGTTTTATCTCACTAGCTAAAAAATAAATAAATCGAAGCTTTTATAAAGATAGAAATACGTTACCGAGTGTATTATTGATTAAAACAATTGTACTACAAAATCGGGAAACATGTCTGCTTAATGCTTTTTTTTTTCTGGAATAACTTGAAATACTTTAAATTAACAGGTTCTGAGATCTGATTTCAATGCCTGGCCCAGTAAAATTTGTTTTATTTCTTCATCACTAAAAATATTTCATGTCTATATACATTTATCTAGTGCAAACATTCTAAACATTCTTGATCACACGCTAAAATTTGTTTATTTCTAGAAACTTATATCAATTTCTATCCAAACTTACACATATTTTGTACCATTGGCGTAAGTGTAAGTTCCTTTTCCATGACGCAGTCCTTTACTCCAGTCTCCTGAATGTATGTCACCATTTACGTAATAATATTTCCCTTGACCTTCTTTCAAATCGTCAACCCAGTTTCCTTCATATCTGGAGCCATCGGGGTAAATAAATCTTCCCTGATTAATTGAAGCGATAAAAAAAGCTAGCAAACTAGTCTACTCTGATTACACTGATAAACAAGTTTTGGATTTCTTATATGTCATTAACGTTTTCGGAATCAGTTTTTGATACTGATTTTGAATCTGTAAATTATTTTGCTCTATCAGCTCAAATTATTAAGATATTGCCGAACAAAGTTTAGTATGCGCCCAAACAGGAATAGACTGCTGACAGCATAATTTTATGCACACAAACGCACGCACCTGCGCGTACACACATGTTCACAAACACACATACCTCGTAATTATATACGTATATTGGCAATGTTCTTTTTTTTCTGATGATGTCAGATGTTTGTAGGGTGAGTGTTGATTTGCAGTTGTGTTATGACTTGCATGGTTGGATGAGGAAGGCAAAGAAAAACAACCACATGGCATTCGGAGTTCCTATGATATGGCGTGAGCAAAGCAATCACTCCACAGATTGTTATTTTTGTTTGGCAAACATCAATGGAATTTGTTATAAAACTCGTACAACTGTCAATTACCCAAACGTTCCATCAGTTTCAAAACCAATTCCACACGATCCTGTCATTTGTCCAGTACCACAATCGCCTGTAGAATACACAATAGACGAAGAGAAGGATGAAGAAAGTGATGTTCCATCTTGTGCCGATGACTCAGACCCTGACTACAAAGCTGCCGGAGAAGGAATTCATTTGATGAATTATGCTGAACTTTGCGACCTTGTGCGAGATCTGGCGCTAACAAAAGGCCAAGCTGAACTTCTTGGTTCACGGTTAAATTAATTTAATTTGCTTGCACCAGGTACAGCTACAGCAATACACAATAGACGAAGAGAAGGATGAAGAAAGTGATGTTCCATCTTGTGCCGATGACTCAGACCCTGACTACAAAGCTGCCGGAGAAGGAATTCATTTGATGAATTATGCTGAACTTTGCGACCTTGTGCGAGATCTGGCGCTAACAAAAGGCCAAGCTGAACTTCTTGGTTCACGGTTAAATTAATTTAATTTGCTTGCACCAGGTACAGATACAGCAATACACAATAGACGAAGAGAAGGATGAAGAAAGTGATGTTCCATCTTGTGCCGATGACTCAGACCCTGACTACAAAGCTGCCGGAGAAGGAATTCATTTGATGAATTATGCTGAACTTTGCGACCTTGTGCGAGATCTGGCGCTAACAAAAGGCCAAGCTGAACTTCTTGGTTCACGGTTAAATTAATTTAATTTGCTTGCACCAGGTACAGCTACAGCAAACTTTCGTCACAGGCATAAACAGCTTGTTTAATACTTTGATGTGACTGGCAGTATTTACCACTGCACAGATGTTGACGGCCTTATGAGAAGTCTTGGTGTCGAACACATTGTTGAAGATAGGCGACTGTTCATTGACTCGTCAAAGACTAGCTTAAAAGCAGTATTGTTGCACAATGGAAACAAATATGCTTCAGTACCAGTTGGATATTCTGCCCACATGAAAGAGACATATGAAAACATGTCGGAACTGTTGGAAACAATACGTTATCGCGTGTACAACTGGAATATCTGCGGCGATCTAAAAGTAATAACTATTTTGATGGGAATGTAGACAGGGTACACGAAGTACATGTGCTTCATATGAAAATGGGACAGCCGAGATAAGAAGCACCACTATACAAAAAAGAATTGGTCGATCAGAGACAGAATGCAACCAGGAAACAAAAATGTTCTTCATCAACCGTTGGTTGATCGTGACAAAATTTTCATGCCACCGCTTCATATAAAATTAGAACTGATGAAGAACTTTGTCAAGGTATTAGACAGCAAATCGGATGCATTTATATACCTATGCAACAAGTTTCCAGAGCTCAGTTATGCTAAAGTCAAGGAAGGTATTTTCATAGGTCCACAAATAAGAAAAATCATGGCCGATGAAGACTTTCAAAACACTTTAAGTCATCCTGAAAAAGATGCGTGGGTAGCATTCAAGTCAGTTGTAACCAATTTTCTTGGAAACAAGAAGTCTGTCGACTATGAAACAGTTGTAAAGAAATGAATTAGTGCCTACAAACACCTGGGATGCAATGTCTCTGAAAATTCATTTACTCGATTCACATCTAGACTTCTTCCCAGAAAACCTAGGCGCAGTAAGCGATGAACATGGCGAACGCTTCCACCAGGACATTTCTGTGATGGAGTCACGCTACCAGGGCCGGTGGAGTGCAGCGATGTTAGCTGACTACTGTTGGACTCTACAACACGACTTGCCAAGTACTCAGTACAAGCGGAAGTCCACAGCCAAGAAATTCAAACCATGAACACTTTAAACATGCATTTGACTTTAAATGGAATATATTTTTTACATATAATTTTATTAGTTAGAACTGATTTCATGCTTGTGTTTAATATTTTTTTACATTAACTGCAAAAGAAAATATATGGTTTAAAAATTTCATTTGTATACATATTGGAGTATTATAACTATAATAAAAAAAATTAAGATTGCGGATTTCTTAAAATTGGAGGCTGATAGAGACAAATGGTTTGCATATTCCAAATCAGCGTGTGTAAATTGAGTATGATTAGATGATGGGTACCAAGAAATCCACGATAAATTATTTTTTGTTTTCCAGTGTTATTTGAAACTATGGAAAACTGGTAGGCTAAATACGTGTCCTCTAATCGAGTCAAAACAAACAACTATAACAAGTAAACTACTCTTCTATAAGTAATTGAGGCAATATACAATCGGCAAAAAAGTCTTCGCTATGTAATTGAGACAATAAAAAACTGGTAAACCATATTCTCTAATTAAATGAAGCAAAAATAAAAAATGTTTAATAGATCTTTTACCACCTCATATACCTCTCATTATCTCATATACTTCTCCCAGTCTCTAATACCAGTAGTCCCCAACTCCCGGCCGCGGCCGCTGACTGGTCCGTGGAACGAATGGTCACAAGAAACATTAAATTATTTCCTTTTTATTTATTTATTTCGTGATTGAGTGAGTACAATGGTCAAAGAGGCACCACGGAAGACAGATGAAATATTCACCAAGACCTGAATACTTCCACTGATTTTCACAGATGATTGAACCTGGAATCCTTAGGTTGTCAGTCGCGCTTTTGATCTCTAATATAGCTGAAGTGCGCAATAATCATATTTTAATATTTATTAGTTGTCCTTGATAGGGTACACTGTTTTATGTGTATTTTTATGTTGTATACATACATTTTCACAGCTATACACCAACTTCCTGTTTTAATTGATTAATTAGAGAGACATATAAACAGACATAAATATCCTGCTTTAATTGATTAATTAGTGAGACATATAAACAGACATAAATATCCTGCTTTAATTGATTAATTAGTGAGACATATAAACAGACATAAATATTCTGTTTTAATTGATTATTTAGTGAGACATATAAACATACATAAATATTCTGTTTTAATTGATTAATTAGTGAGACATATAAACAGACCTAAAATTCTGTTTTAATTGATTAATTAATGAGACATATAAACAGACATAAATATCCTGCTTTAATTGATTAATTAGTGAGACATATAAACTGACATATATAAGCTTTTTATTTTTAGCTTTTATCCACTGTTTGATGCAGTTAAACTTTTAATTTTAAGTCTAAAGTTTGTTTTTAGTTACGTCTGTACATTAATTTTGACTTATTGAACAGTTGGCTTTGTTTACTAGGACGTTAAATTATGGTTAAGTCCCGAATAGACCGAAATTTAGATATCATGAGACATCGCGAAGTCCGTATCTATCTCGCTATAATTACACTGAATTAAAAAAAAAACAATTTTTTTTTTAAATCGTCCTGGATTTTCCAGCTGACTAATTTTGATGCTCTGTTTCCGAAAATGACCTTGGTTTTGCTCAATAAGGTCAGGATTTTTTGCTACAGAAATAAAAAAAAAATCGTTTTTTTTTTGTAAAGAAACACATTTTTGCGGATCATCAGCTGATAAAACCCTGACGATTTTTTCCGTTTTACTCAAGAAATAAAAGTCAACGTATTCAAATTCATTCAGTTTTTATTTACTCCACCAAATTTGATAAGCATAATTATCATAATCTTAGTATAAGAATGAGCGTTACGTCAAACAAAAGTTCAGAGTTCAAGGCATAAATCGGCGTTTCTTCGATTCCCGGGTGTGAGCAGCTGCTGGGTTGTCTCTCTTCAGCGACCAGCAGTAGTCCATTAGCATGAATGCGTCCTACCTGCCCTGGTACCTTTCCTCCATTTGGCGGATGTCCTGATGGAACCTTTCTCCCTGCTCATCGCTCATCGCCCAAGGTTTTCAGGGAACTTCTCCATGTGTGACAACATGAAGTGCATCTTTATACTCATCAAACACCCGAGTTTATGGAAGTCCTCTATCATGCTGCTGATGAGTCTGGCGTGGTTTGCTGCCTTCGTGTTCCCCAGGAAGCTGTTCACCACCTGCACAAACGATTTCCAGGAGGCGCGCTCAAGCGTGTTCATGGAGTTTTGGAAGTCTGTGTCCTTTATGAGCTGCCGCATCTGTGGGCCGTCGAAAATGCCGGCCTTCAGCTTCTCAATGGTCAGTTGTAGAAATGCTCGGCACATGTCGTTGAAGCACCTCCCATCCTTGTCCAGGGCGCGCGTAAACTGTTTGATTAAACCAAGCTTAATGTATAGCGGTGGGATCAATATCTTCTCCCGGTCAAGAAGAGGTTCGTTTATGAAGTTTCTCGCCCCAGATACTAACTGCTCTGGCGCCGGCCACTCTTTCTTTACATAGTGCTGGGCTCTGTCACGACTGTCCCACATACATATAAGGCATGGGTACTTCGTGAACCCGGACTGCTGACCAAGTAGAAAGTTCACCATCTTCAAGTCGACGCGGATGATTCATTGGTGCTGCTCATATTGGATTTTGTCGAGCACATACTTCACTGCTTCATATTTCTCTTCAAGAGTTGTGGAGTGCGCAAGGAGGATTGAGGCGAACTGGTTCTCCCGTTGTGGAGGAGGACACACTTCAAAGAGCGCTTGCAGCTGTCAATGAAGAGTCGCCAATCTCTCGGGCGGTGCCCAGGATTTATCTTGGTCACCCAGCTTGACTTTAAAGTAAGCCTGTTAGGCGTGCTTCACAAATCTTTTGATGTTCTTCCTGTTCGCTGACAGCGTGTATTCCCCGCAGATGTAGCAGAAAACGTCAGGATTATTTCTGCATGACCGTCGCGCTGAAGATATATCAATAAACTGAAAGTAATAGCAGGATGCAACTGAATGTAAGCCAGTGAAATTTAGAATCAATTTGATTGGCTTATTTAACCCAATCAAGTGCTGATGCATTAAATAATCAAGTGATAATCCAGATTGATGATTTATAAATAAAATATAACTATCTCTGTTTTTATAATTGTGATTATTTTGCTGCTAATTTTTATGCAGCTAATTTAGAGAAATGTTTGAACTCAAAACCCCTGATATTAGAATATGTATAGCTCGTCAGGTAGGTCTATGGCTGTATCTCAAGAAGTTGACCTGACAGAGCAAAATCAATGTGATATTCGGACTCAGAACACCAAAATTAATCTAAATCAGTTGAGAAACCCCTGACGATTTTTTGGCTGTTACCCAGTGTTATATACTTATAGATTAATGTAAACTATGTTTTATTTTCTTAGCAGCCTTTTTGTTTTTTTATCTTTGTAAAAAATACAGCATCTGCAAGACGAAAACAATGCAAACGGCAGAAATTAGATCTTCTAAACATTATAAAATTCTTTTCTTTACATTATTTTAAAAAAACGATCATTAAAATTAGCCTTCATCTTAACATTTAATATTTCTTATTTCAGTTTATATTTGAGTCTGACACATTAAATTAAGTGTTGACATTGAGAGGTTACAAACGATACAATCAACAAATTCTAATGTCTTTTAGACTTACAAATCCCTGTTTTTTCCCCTGAACGTAGTTTCCAATATAACGGGCATTTTTCGCCAGTTTGTTTTTAAATTTATACACTCCTGGTCCATCTCTTTTACCGTACATATACATGCCCTCGTACACGTCACGATTAGGTAGGATGGCTCGACCTTTCCCGTGGCGTTCATTTTTTTCATTTCTGTCACCTGGGGGATGTAAATTATACAATAAGTACAGCAAGTAATCTCACAAAAAATACAAGTATATTCATTAAAACATTTCAAATTATTCAATAAGACGGTAAACATTATAATAAACATATCGAATTAATATATGGAAAAATAAAGAAAATTATCAAAAAGTTACACCAATAAATAAAATCTAATTATCCACAAAGTTTATCAAGAAATGCAAACAATCAAGATATCATAAAGTAAGACAATCAAATGAACAACTTTGACAGAACATTATGACATAGAGTCGAATAATCCACATAATTAACATTGAGATTTGGATTAAAGACGTCGAACAGTGAACAAGTCAAGGTTGAGCTTTGTAGTTTTAATTAAAGATGTCAAAAAGTGAATGTTCATTGGGGTGGGGGGGGGGTCAAATAGTTACCAAGTCATAGATAAAATTTGAAAGTCTAATTGGGGGTGTGAAAAAGTTACTAGTTCATGGTTGAAGTTTATAATGTTTATCGGGGGGAGGGGGGCTGGGGACAGAGTTCAAGCGGCGACAACGTCTTGATTGAGCTTTTGTAGGTTTAATTAATAATAACAAACAGTAACAAAGTCAAAGTTCTTTATTTAATGATTAATGAAGTTATAAAAAATCGTAATGTCACGTTGGTAAAACAACCTTACCCAGATATTCTCCCAATGTTGGAAAATCATCATCCACGTCTCTATCATCATCGTCCATTATCTACACAATTATATACACAATTATCTATACAATTATCTATCCAACGAATCTAAATTATTTGCAAAAATAAATGACAATAAAGTGCATGATTGTCTGTTTATGTAAGAGTTGTTGCCCTTGTCGATCAAATGTTATTTTTTGTGAATAGGTTGTTATTAGAGAAAATACTAATTATTATTTTCATATGTCTCATATAAGTAAAAATAATAAGCACATTTTCATCGTTTTAACTCTATGTTTAGTAACAAAATGTCAATGAAAACTGATGTCGTTGTACATTACTGTAATACTCATGATATTAAACTTAAAAGTATCTTTGTTTTTTAGATTTACGATTATACTGTATAATACTGTTGTCGTGCCTCTGCAAGGTAAATTACTACTTTACTTATTGTGGCCTTGTTATTTTTATGTGATGTGCAGATTGAGACTTCCAGGTTGACGTATGTGTTCATTAAAGAAAAGGGGCCATCCATAAAGTACGTCACGCTCCAAGGGGGGGGGGAGGGGGTATAAGAAAGTGTGACAGTTTGTGACGGGGGGGGGGGGTAGGGCCAAGTGTGGCGTCACATTTTCAAATATATTTTTAATTTTATTTCTAATTTAATTTTTTTTATTTTTTTAGTAAAACTTAATAGTTTTAAAAATAATTTTCAAAAAAAATTTTGTGAAACACTTAAATTAGTTTTATGTCAAAATAGCATGAAATGCATATCTTTTCAATGTGTTGTTCACAATTCCTCATGCTAGTTATGACCGCTAATAAACTGTTGCGAAGCTTTGTTTTATCTGTAGCCTTACGGAAGTGTTATTATTTCTTTGGTGTCTGCTGCATAATTATATCACTTATAAAGAAATTTGGAATTTGTATTATAATACAAAAAAATTACCGTAATTGAAGTTGCAATCCATCACTTCGTTAAAATAATATTGATGCCTTATTCCTTGCAACCAGTGCGCCAGGAAGAAGTGCTTATAATCTCGTGGAACATCGAATGGCTCCATTTAGCAGCGAACTGTCTGGTGTCATATTGCCAAATGAACATTATGGCAGTCACTTTGATTCGCAGGGCAGAACAATAAATGAGGATTTAGAAAGAACAAACTTCAAGTTCGCAGGTGAAACTTTAGATGAAATCTGGTCGCATGTGATTGTTGACCAATTTCCAACAGTTGCAGAATATACCAACCCTGAGAAATCTGAATGGGATGCAGCAGGACTGATGTCAAAGGATAAGAATGGTTTGACCATCATGTTCGCACCAGCCAATACTTCACTCAAATTGTGAAATGTCAGGACATAAAATAATGCGACAAAGTATGGAGCTCATTTTTCAACATTTTACCTTCGAGATTATATCCTCCTCCAAATCCGATCCCAATCAACCAAACAATTGATGGACTCAGAGCTTCAGAATGAGCAGATGCAGATGCACATACATTTCCTTCATTGTTTGTTTGTGGCACAAACTCTCAAATTTGATGACATTATGCCAAGATCAACAGGAGTTTTTAAAGTGCAACCATATGATCTTTATTGTCCATCTTTGCAGACCAGCATACATGATCGAATTTGCAAAGTGTGTCACTTATACTTTGCCTCACAAACAATGTTGAAGAAACATACAGGATAACACAGAGCTTGGGCGCAGGAGGATGTAAAATAGTAAAGTTTCCTTAGCCCTAAAGGGCCATCGGGGCAGATGAAGTGTAGAATTCATCTGTTTCTATAACCTAGGCATATGAAGGGATTGTGTGGTCTGCACAATTCCCAGCCGCCTTTACTCCCCCAACATAAAGTCAGGTACCCATTTAAAGCTGGGTGGACTTGGGAACTTTCACCAGGACCTGAAAAAGTCCTAAGGTTCTCACTGAGATTCCAATCCGGGACCCTCCGGTCGACAGTCGAGCGCTCTATACCACTCGACCACCCGTTCCCTAGGAGAATGTGCCAACCCTAAATTTTCCAGAATCAACTTAGATAAAACGCATTCGTCCTTTGAGAATCGCTGCTAGAAGGCATAGAGAACTCAAGGCAATTATTGGCAATATGGAAAATACACATTCAGAGAATGTTGAGTGGCTAGATGAGGATGAAGTTGATCTGTCTGCAACTATCCTTCCAGGAAACGATGATGGGGAAAGATTTATGTCAGTCTTAACTATGGATGAACACTTCACCATGGATGGATGATGTCTAGTGAATATTTTTTTAATTAAACATAATTCACAGGTCCACTATACACATATTCTATATAGCACCAGAGCTGCTCACATAATTTGTCAATCTAGTCCTTTTTTTTAGTTACATTGTTTTGTTTCCATTTTTATTATTTAATCACTGGTTGAGGTTAAGTTTCGCTAATCTACTTCTTATCCTGTGTCAATAGAATGCATAATCGGAAAATTATCTCAAAGTTCACCTCACCCATTGTAAATGAATAGGTAGCAGATAAATGATGTTTATTATATAATTGTCAATCTAATTTTTGCAATTTTTTTTTCAAATTCAATTGATTGAGTTACTGTTTCAAAGAATAACTGATACAACTATTGAACTATTGACAATTAGTTATTCTACTATTAAACTCATTTAATAATCTGATAGTTCTTTTAATATTTATATTTTAAGGCAGTTTAATAGTGAAGTGCGATTTAAGTTTTCGATTAAATTTTAACTAGTTCTTAATTAAAAAAAGATTTCCGAAAGTGTGACGTACTTTTTTGGGGGGGGGGGGGGTGCCGACATTTGTGACACTTTGTGACAGGGGGGAGAGGGGGGGTCAAAAATCGTCAAAAATAGCATGACGTACTTTATGGACGGCCCCAAATGACACTAGTCATAATTTTATGAGTTATTATGTATTAAACACCAACATAAGAATAGTAACAAAATAAATCTACATAAAGTGAGAAGTATTTCAATCAATGCCATTATTCTTAACTACCTTCTGAAAAATATCCTACTGTGTCAACAGTCAACCTCTCACTACCTGCTTTATCTTTTTCACCCCTACTCAGCATTCTCACTTGCCCTTATTTATTCCACCACTAGCACACTTTTTCATAGTGAACCCAACTGAACACATCAAGGTTAAAACAGTTATGACAACTGTATTATACTGTAGTCACTTTCTCGAACTTTGTTCAAAATGAAATTTCCAATCATGTTATCATTACACTGTTTTGGTAGCGATGTTCCATCTGCAGTATATCTTGATGAAAGCGCCCCCTTACTTCTCAAAGTGTACGCCGTTAAATTTTCCTTCAACTTATCGAGGCGAGCAAACATTTGAACCTTAATGGACACCAATTTCGCGGTACTTGCATACAAGAGTGTGATAAGCCTAGAGAATAAAAGGATATTTGTTCCAATTATGTAGCAGCCCTCAGATTTCTAGATGATTTAGTCGTCACTTTTGCGGGATTAAGATAATTCCATTAGCACATAGTAAACCTGTTGTAGCACAGACCTTGATTTGAAAAAAAAAAGTAGCAAATGTCCGAAGCCGTTTCCGAGTCCCATATTTATTATCAAATCGTTAAGTTCCTTTTGATTGGGTAAGTATCTATCATTTTGTCTCAATCTGACACTACAGACTGGATCTGATACAGTCAGAATGTATACTTTTACTATCTATGCAGAAATGATAATATAGTAAACAGGCTGACGTTTAGAATATTCCAGCTACCTCTGTACACGGCTATAATGACCTAGACATTCGAATTTTCAAGAACAGTATAGAAAATATTCAACGATAATTAAAATATATAGTTTCAAATGTACATATTCAGAAGATAACATTATGACAACAAAAATATATAAAAAAACAACTAAGAAATGGGCGTGTCCCTTACTTTAGAGCATTAGATATTTGCAACTAAAAATGGGTGTGTCCCTTACTTTAGAGCATTAGATATTTGCAACTAAGAAATGGGCGCGTCCCTTACTTTAGAGCATTAGATATTTGCAACTAAAAATGTGTGTCCCTTACTTTAGAGCATTATATATTTGCAATTCGACACTTGGGATAGCGCTGTAGTTTTCAAAATGTTTAAACTTTTTTTTATTCCATATAAACTTTCTGAATCGCCATATTGTCAAATAGGAGTAAAGGTGGGAAAAAAATTTGTTGTCTTTTGTTTACGTCAAACCAATGAAACACAATCCCAACGTTTGTACTATTACTGTTTTTTATAATTTATTTACACATTTAAAACCAAACATGATGTCATTGGATACCATATATTTACATACACTTTTACATTCACACACACACACACACACACACATACTTATATATCTAGTTATATGTATGTATGTACAAATAAAAAAAACGTTCTATGAAAATTATTTTTTTTTCTGTCTATCAGTCCGACTTCCGTTAGTCTGTCTATATATCTTTAATGTTTTTAGATAACTAATATATTCATTCAGTACTTTATTTTAATGTATACATTGATTGGTTTTTTTATCCTCTCATTTACCTACACACACAAACACATACACACACACATTCTCATAGCAACCTTCATAAATATAATTCCTCACATACTGGCTTCCAATACTTGTATAGCTAATTGGTTTAATGAACATAAAACCAATGACAATATAAAGCCATTATGGATGTATTCCGTCATTGGTGTCAGATATAATCCTTTCATTAGACACATCTGTTGACATATGTTTTTCCAGATAATTATTGATTTATTTCGTTAATATAATTAAAGGCCACCTTTTCATTCTAAAAAATGTATAATCAGTGAAGTTCAATTATTTTACCTTTTCAAGGTTTCCAGTAGCCTAGATTGCGTTGTATCCGAAAAAGAATGTAAAAAAAAAGCGAAAACTATGTTTAAAAAATGACGAAATGTACGAATAGACATAGAGCTTTTCTGACTGGCGGGAAACAATTGAAATTAAATTTTAGTCAAAACGATCGCGTTTGATTGTGCTCTATTGTGTAATATTAAAAAAAACACATACTCCGAGTTCACCATTACCCTAAACCCCTCATGAGCAAATATCCAGTTTTCTAGATTTTTTTTGCCCGATTTTCTTAACTCCTTAGGGCGAAACGACGCAAGTCCAGAACAAAATAATTTTACAGGTCAACTTCGGCTGTCTAGGAAAAAAGAATTCACATAAATTGGTTTAGATTTGTTTTTGTAAAAAGGCACTTGCTACGAGTACGTAATTACGTACTCCGTATATTTTTTCTTCGTGGTACATAAAAAGATGTGCATATATTTTAGCGATATGATGCTAACCCTAACCCTTTTTTCAGATAGCGATATGATGCTATCCCTAACCCTAACCCCCTATCCCTAACCCTTACCCCCTATCCCTAACCCTAACCCCTAACCCTAACCCCCTATCCCTAACCCCCCTAACCCTTTTTTTTTTATAATGTAATAAAACAAAAAAATATGCGCTAAATTAGTATCTATTATTCTGAAAAAAAAAATTTGAAAAAAAAGAAAATTTCTCTGACGGGATTTGAGCCCAAACATAGTCGGCCAAAATGGGGTCCCGGCCAAGAGTGCAACTGTCTGTGCTAGCAATCCACACTAACATGGCCTCAATTTTTAATACCTTATGTTTTCAATTCCAAAGTCTATTTCCGTACCCTCACGTACCACGAAGATAAAATATACGGAGTACGTAATTACGTACTCGTAGCAAGTGCGTTGTACGTACTCGTAGCAAGTGCGTTGTAAAAAAGGATATCAAAAATTTGGTTTCACTATTTGTATGCGGCCTTAATATTTAAACAATTAAGAAAATTAATATTATTGTCTTAAATTTTCGCCTACATTTTCTACTCAATATTCACACTGCTGTAAACTATACTTTTCCTATTAATTTAATACAACATTTTACCTTTGTCAAAAAGTTTAACTTCAACCGTAAATAGCAACCCCTTTTTAGTGTCAATAGAAGTAAACAAAATTAATGTGCAGTCTATACCAATGACGTTATGTTTCAAAAAGTGCTTTGGAAACTAAAATATCGGGAAAATCCATCGATCAAGACCAAGGCATACCTTTAGAAGCTCCATTGGTAACATTTTTGATGGTTTACCAGGTTCGCTTCGAAGCAGTGGCGTAGCGAGCTTAAGCTTAACATTTTAGCGCCCACCACCCCTCCCCACCGGTCATACGAAAACTATATAATATTAAATGCAAAATATAGCATTTGGCGCCACTTTGTGAGTATATAGTCCTCATTCCATGATAAACCATAGTCCTCAATACATGATATAGTCCTCAGTACATGATATAGTCCTCAGTCCATGATAAAGTCCTCAGTCCATGATATAATCCTCAGTCCATGATAAACCATAGTCCTCAGTCTATGATATAGTCCTTCAGTCCATGATATTGCCCTCAGTCCATGATATAGTCCTCAGTCTATGATATAGCCCTTCAGTCCATGAAATAGCCCTCAGTCCATGATATAGTCCTCAGTCCATGATATAGTCCTTCAGTCCATGATATAGTCCTCAGTCTATGATATAGTCCTCAGTCCATGATATAATCCTCAGTCCATGATAAACCATAGTCCTCAGTCTATGATATAGTCCTTCAGTCCATGATATTGCCCTCAGTCCATGATATAGTCCTCAGTCTATGATATAGCCCTTCAGTCCATGAAATAGCCCTCAGTCCATGATATAGTCCTCAGTCCATGATATAGTCCTTCAGTCCATGATATAGTCCTCAGTCTATGATATAGTCCTCAGTCCATGATATAGTCTTCAGTTCATGATAAACTATAGTCCTCAGTCCATGATATAATCCTCAGTCCATGATATAGTCTTCAGTCCATGATAAACTATAGTCCACAGTCCATGATATAGTCCTCAGTCCATGATATAGTCTTCAGTTCATGATAAACTATTGTCCTCAGTCCATGATATAATCCTCAGTCCATGATATAATCCTCAGTCCATGATATAGTCCTCAGTCCATGATAAACTATAGTCCCCAGTCCATGATATAGTCCTCAGCCCATGATAAACTATAGTCCTCAATCCATGATATAGTCCCCAGTCCATGATATAGTCTTCAGTCCATGATAAACTATAGTTCCCAGTCCATGATATAATCCTCAGTCCATGATATAGTCTTCAGTCCATGATAAACTATAGTCCACAGTCCATGATATAGTCCTCAGTCCATGATATAGTCTTCAGTTCATGATAAACTATAGTCCTCAGTCCATGATATAATCCTCAGTCCATGATATAATCCTCAGTCCATGATATAGTACTCAGTCCATGATATAGTCCTCAGTCCATGATAAACTATAGTCCTCAATCCATGATATAGTCCCCAGTCCATGATATAGTCTTCAGTCCATGATAAACTATAGTCCCCAGTCCATGATATAATCCTCAGTCCATGATATAGTCCTCAGTCCATGATAAACTATAGTCCCCAGTCCATGATATAATCCTCAGTCCATGATATAATCCTCAGTCCATGATATAGTACTCAGTCCATGATATAGTCCTCAGTCCATGATAAACTATAGTCCTCAATCCATGATATAGTCCTCAGTCCATGATATAGTCCTCAGTCCATGATAAACTATAGTCCTCAGTCCATGATATAGTCCCCAGTCCACGATATAGTCCTCAGTCCATGATATAGTCCTCAGTCCATGATATAGTCCTCAGTCCATGATATAGTTCTCAGTCCATGATATAGTCCTCAGTCCATGATATAGTCCTCAGTCCATGATAAACTATAGTCCTCAGTCCATGATATAGTCTTCAGTCCATGATAAACTACAGTCCTCATTCCATGATAAACTATAGTCCTCATTTTATGATAAACTATAGTCCTCATTCCATGACATTGTTCTCAGTCCATGATAAAATATAGTGCTCAGTCCATGATATAGTCCTCAGTCCATGATATAGTCCTCAGTCCATGATAAACTATAGTCCTCATTCCATGATATAGTCCCCAGTCCATGATATAGTTTTCAGTCCATGATAAACTATAGTCCCCAGTCCATGATATAATCCTCAGTCCATGATATAGTCCTCAGTCCATGATAAACTATAGTCCCCAGTCCATGATATAGTCCTCAGTCCATGATAAACTATAGTCCTCAATCCATGATATAGTCCCCAGTCCATGATATAGTCCTCAGTCCATGATAAACTATAGTCCTCAATCCATGATATAGTCCCCAGTCCATGATATAGTCCTCAGTCCATGATATAGTCCTCAGTCCATGATATAGTCCTCAGTCCATGATATAGTCCCCAGTCCATGATATAGTCCTCAGTCCATGATATAGTCCTCAGTCCATGATATAGTCCTCAGTCCATGATATAGTCCTCAGTCCATGATAAACTACAGTCCTCATTCCATGATAAACTATAGTCCTCATTCTATGATAAACTATAGTCCTCATTCCATGACATTGTTCTCAGTCCATGATAAACTATAGTCCCCAGTCCATGATATAATCCTCAGTCCATGATATAGTCCTCAGTCCATGATAAACTATAGTCCTCATTCCATGACATTGTTCTCAGTGTTGGGGCGACAACTGCCTCAAAATCTGAGATTAATCCGAATGTATATAGTACTAATTACAAAATCGGTTTTGTATGAGTTTTCCCCCATTTTCAACTATATATTCAAAAATTTAATTCGCTATATATCGTGAATATCACTAAAATAAAAATAAAAACTTAAACTTTTCTAAACAACAATTTGTTAATTTTCGACTAATGTGATTAAACAAAATTAAGCATATTGACATTATTATGAATGGAATATGACACAAAATTACCTGCCAAGAGATTTTTGTTTAGTTCAAGTAACAGGTGTGTTGTTTGAAGAAATTGATTTTCTAATTCACATTATTATAGTAACTACTATTTGAAAGATTACTGAAACATATCTAATTGTAAATTATTACAGGCTGAAATAGATGATGGACGTGAAGCCCTGTTAAGAAACCCTTGCTATAAAAACACAAACTACAATACAAGGATAACAGATATCTATAGATATACAAACTACAAGGATAACAGATATCTATAGATACACAAACTATAGGGATAACACACACACACTCATATATATATGTATATGTATATGTATATATATATATAGAGAGAGAGAGAGATACACAAACTATAAGGACAACAGATATCTATAGATACACAAACTATAGGGATAACACACACACACACTCATATATATATATATATATATATGTATATGTATATATATATATATATATATATATATATATATATATATATATATATATATATATATATATATATACACACAAACTACAAGGATAACAGATATCTGTATATACACAAACTACAAGGATAACAGCTATCTATAGATACACAAACTACGATGATAACAGATATTTATAGTCACATTCTGTGAGTTCGTTGTAATGAAATCAAGTCCAAGCCTTGACCTGCGTCATAGACTCAGGGAGGGGATGTAACAAAAGAGGATAGTCTAAAGGCTTTGTCTTCCCAGGTGTTCGCACTGTGGTCAGTGTCTGGCGGCGCCACCTGGGAAAGTCTATGCCCTTGTTATATTCAAGCGGGAGAGGGATGGGCTCTTTGTCCCTTTATCATCCATGCTTGAAGGCGCCACTGATCACGCGTGATGGGTGTGACGTACATGGTCACTGCGATTGGTCAGTGAAGCGGAAGTCTCGGCACACATGCCGCGAGATCAGATGTGCGTGGCGGAACTTCTGGTTAGTTGGAGTGGCAGTCAGTCAGCGTTGATCAGTCGAACAGTGAGGTCGATACGAGTGGGCCCGGGTTGGATAAACCAGTCTGGGCTGGTTTCGACCGGCTCAGTACTGAGTTCTTGTGAGAACTATCCAACCCAGGTAAGGGCCATTCTGTATATGTGTATTAGGCTGATGTATAATATTATCTTGTAGTAACTGGTAAAGCTAGGCCCTTTTTAGGGCCCTCTGATGTTCATTCTTTAATGTAAATAAATACTCGCTGTATCGTATTTACATTTGAGTTTGTGCTCAATTTATCGTTGTGTTGTGCGTCCTGTGTAACCACGTGGCTGGGACAAATATAAATGCTGGCCAGAACTCAGTAGGTGATCATGCCATTAGACAACGACCGCAGGGACCCCACAAGGGGACCATGACAAGGGATAACAGCTATCTATTGATACACAAACTATAGGGATAACAGATATCTATTGATACACAAACTACAAGGATAACAGATATCTATAGATACACAAACTACTAGGATAACAGATATCTATAGATACACAAACTACAAGGATAACATATCTTTATATACACAAACTACAAGGATAACTGATATCTATAGATGCACAAACTACAAGGATGACAGATATCTTTATATACACAAACTATAGGAATAAAAGAGATATATATATAAACACACACAAACTACAAGGATAACAGATATCTATAGATATACAAACTACAAAGATAACAGATATGTATGGATAGAAAAAATACAGGGATTACGGATATCTATAGATACACAAACTATAAGGATAACAGATTATATATAGATATACAAACTATAGGGATAACAGATATATATAGATTCACAAACTACAAGGATAACAGATATCTATAGATACACAAATTAAAGGATAACAAATATCTATAGATACACAAACTATAGTGATAATATATATATATATATATAGATAGATAGATACACAAACTATAGGGATAACATATATCTATAGATACACAAACTGCAGTAATAACATATATCTTAGTCAAGGGAGAAAAATGTTCCTCATCTTGAGGACCTATGAAACTAGTCGTAGTGAAAGCCGAAATGAAGCCATAAAGTATACACCCCATCTGACATCCAGGAAAACCAGCATCGGCACATGTAGTGTGTCAGGAAAGATGGCACAGGTAGCAGCTGAAATGATGAGATAACCGATGTAAGGAGAGATGTAGCTGTACTTCGGAAACAAAAGCACAACACTCACAGAGAGTTGGCCTCATGCTGTCTAAGCAAGCAAAAGCTTCACTGAGTGGAAATGAAGTACATGATCCCAGGATTATCACTACCTCCTTCCGTACCAAGAATCCAGATCAAAGATCTCAAGAAATATAGTCGAGTATTAAGTGCCTACAAACGACAAAATGTAGTCGATTTTTCACATGCTAACGAATGACATCGATGAAGATAACAAAGAACAGTTTTACAGCAGAATACATAATATATTTGAGACCTTTCCGGAAAAGGTGGTCTCTATCGTCATGGGATATTTCAACTCCAAGATTTAACCCAACTAGACAACGCAGGAATGGTGAATGAGAATGGATAGAGATGTTGTCACGGCTTGTGACTAATTTGTCGAAACCATCCCCTTTATTACGACCCCTTTACATCACACGCCCCCCCCCTTTAATAATATCAGTATATATAAGCTACGTGTAATAATATACGTTCCAGTTCTCCCGCCCACCACCCTTTCTACCCCACCCCCGTAATTGCGTCATACCATGAAAAGCCGCTTCCCGACGAGTGTTAAAGAAACTAACGAAAAGACGTTAAATTCCACTCGGGATTCTCCCTGACTCCTGTTCACCGGTCGGCTATCTTCAAAGGGACAGAGACCCGCTCGATGGCCAGTTACTCTTGTCTTTTGTCGGTATGACGTACCTCCCCCCCCCCATCTAGGCTCCATCCCCTGATTTGAAAGAAAAAGATGTTAGATGATTGGTCAGGAGGTCACGTAAGAAAGGGTATGTGAGTAATGTAAGATAGTTTTAGTGACATTCGACCGCGGGTCCGAGTCGTGTCCGGTCGACCTTCGACTGAGTGTTTTTTTTTTGAGATAAGAGAGAGAGACGATTTATGTCGCTCTGATTGAGATAAGAGAGAGAGAGATATCGAGATAACGTCCCTTCGTGCATTCATTTTTATTGGATTATTATTTTCTTTGCTGCATTTTTGGATTACCTTTGCTCTATGATTTAACAGCCACCAGATCCCTGTTACGGACTGGTGCCTTTGTATAAATAAATTATATCTTGTTGTTGTACACACGACTTGTCGAATTGATTATCGCCCTGTGTTGTACGTCTAATTACTGGTGAGAGAGTGTGCGGCAGAAACACAAATACAAATACGGGTCATCACTGAGTCAGCCCTCATACTTCTAGATACAAGCCAAAGGATACCCTCATAGGAGTCCTCGACAGATGTGCAGACTTGTATGCACTCAACAAGATGGCCATTTGAGGGAGTATCATTCTTCACAAAAGAATTCACAAGAATACAGATCTTAATGAAGCAACATAGAAGCAAATAGCAAGATAAATCATGAATGCATTAACAAGCAATTTAAAAGATCCTTACAAGATGTAATGGTGTAAAGATGGTCAGGTGTAGCGTCTGTTTATCATATGGTGGTAGTTAAACTGAGACTTAAGCTGATGGGAAATGAGATAATCACATCAGACAGAAGAGTTAAGTACAACAACCTTCTCAATTATCCTAAGATAAAAGAACAGTTTAACTTCTGCTGAAGAACAAATAAGAAGTGCTGCTGGAACTGTTGGAAGAGGAATATAGTGTACCCAAAAAATTGCAGAAAGGAAAAGAGTCATTCAGATTAGCATGCCATGAGGTACTGAGGCCCCAGAAACATTATCAGAAAGGGTGCATAGAAGACTGGAGGAAGAATAAGGCAGCACTCTACAATAGTAAAACTAAGGTTGCAAAAGGCAAGACCAAAGAAAAGTACGCAGAAGAGAATAGAGTAGTGTAGAGGAGGGGTAGAGGAGTATTAGCAAAGGCAAAAGAATTTCGGAGAATAAGCAAACCTGTCTAAGACAAGCAAGCGAAAACTATTAACAATTTAGATCAACAGTTGAACAGACTGAACACTTTGAGAAACTTACAATCATCACCGACCCCCCCCCCCTCCCCATCGGTCATTGAAACATCAATAGTAAGTCTGCTGATTAACCGTAACAAGCCAACCAGAGAGATAAGCAAAAGAAATATCTACCCTGGCATCAATTACTCTCTGTCTGTGGTTAATTCTTAAGTCTGGCCCCTCATTGAGATGATGAAAGACAAATTTGACTAACATATGCGGGACAAATGGCAGGTATTCGTCAAAAAAGATCATGTACGGACCAGAACGAAACGCTCCGCATCCCTAATTGAGCAGTCACTATACATCAACTTTATTGAGTTCTGCGAGAAAGCGTTGGATCAAGAGGCTCTCTGGAATCTCTGTCTACACTTTGGATCAAAGACACCTTTCATGTGCGAACAGGAGTCCGACGAGGATGATTGGTTTCACCATTTATAAATAATTGTTAAAGATGGATTATGAAGAAATTCACCAGGTGGAAATCGGGGGTGGAGTGGTGGTGGAGAGAATATACTTATCATGGGCAGCAAGTAAAATTTATAATAATATTGGGATAAAATATAAATGCTCACCACACAGGCCTGGAAAGATAATACAGAATATGCAGCGGATGGAGATAGAATCCATAATTTGAAAGTGAAAAAGGTAGGCGTCGGAGACTGAATATGGAGGAAGAGGAATAATATATCTAGTGATGTGTCCTTTTGAAGTTCTCTTTTTTTTAGCCAGTGCAAATTATAATATAAAATTGATGACCACAGATTTGTCACCTGGGGGTAGAGTTGGGGTTAAATATCTGTAATCATTTATGATAATCATTGCTGCATTTCTGTAAAAACTCGATAGTTTATTTTTTATCCGCTGTAGACAAGGAGCGTTTTCTGCCAAACTCAAAGCGATATATCTGCCACCAAGGGGGAAGTAATGTTGGAGGGAGGCATCTGTTAAGCTTAAATACAATGATAGTACCTCAGAATCCAAAGTTAATTTGTATTGAAATCGTATTTCAAATCTTGCAATCTTTGAATCAATTTTCTTCCAATTTATAAATGATATAAATTGATAGACTCGATTCTGGATTGCCTAAAAAACTCAAATCTGTACATTTGTTTTTGCTGTCAGCCAGGGGTGGCATCTGCTTTACTTGTGTGCAGCAATGAAATCTGCCGCGCTTAACTTAATGGTGCGCATTATTAAAGTTTATATAAAAATATACTTTTATGTTAAACGTTATTTCTTAGTAAACATAAATCATGGAATATTGTATCATATAGTAATACTATCTCTAGGTTTCAAGGTTGTTACTGCCGGGTATTTGGTAGCGGGGATAAGCTCCCACTAACAAATAAAATGCTCCCAATGGCGTACGTCTCAAATAGCCTCTGACAACCAAGTCCAACTCCTGGCCTTCTCGTGCGGCTTAGCTACTAAGCCCGGCGAAACTGTTTCCACTGACATGAGAAGGGGTGAAGGCGGTTCACTGGCGCCTCAAAACCTGCCTCTTCGGGCAGATGATGCTCGTCAACCTCGGTTGGTAGCTCATCTAGGAGAAGGAAAACTCTGTTTTCAAACCTCCGCTGCCTAGCGGCATACCTCCTAAGAGGATAGGCTAAGGGAGTAAACCCTGAAAAGAAATCCGGAGCTGGAGTCCCCCCCAAGGCGGCCAGACCTTATAATGTCAACGCTGCGCGGAGAGGGGGGACTGCTGCACGGGCAACAGCCATCTCTCCATATTACCCTGCCCAGGCTCTGTAGCTAAACTGGAGAGGACACTCCAGCGTCGTCGCACGATGTCGATACAACACGGATGGTGACAGTTACCGGTTCTAAGCTCATCAGATGGGCGAAGGAAACGAGCGTCAGGGGTCTCTTTCGACAGTGGGAGAGGTCATCGCGCCTCATTGGACAGCTACCGCCCGCCTCAAGCTGGGCAGCCCCCAGCCAGTTGGGTGATGTCTCGCCATGGCTCACCTGCCCCACTGGGTGCGTGGGGATAAGAGATGCACTTCTCAAAAAGTGGGCCAATAAACACACGCACCAGGCAAATTAAAGATAAGAACTAGCAAGAAGCCTCCAGCTCTTTGATTCGCAAGCTGGAACATCAGGACCATGTGTACCGGACTCACATCTGACCTTCAGCAGTTTGATGACGCAAGGAAGACCGCTGTCATCGACAGGGAACTCTCACGACTAAACAATGACATCGCCGCTCTACAGGAGCTGGCTGAAACCGGCACCATCAGAGAAGCTAACTACACATTCTATTGGCAATGGAAATCCTCAGACCACCGAGGCAACACGGTGTTGGCTGCGCTGTGAAAAACACGCTTGTCAGATTCATAGAGCCCCCAACAGACGGCTCTGAGAGATTACTAATCCTCCGACTGTCAACGTCCTCTGGCCCAGATCACATTTTCAGCGTGTATGCTCCAACCCTCTGCTCCACTGCCGATCAATTTTACCAGTCCTTAGATAAAGCGCTATTGAAGATAGCCTTTATCTCCTTGGCGATTGCAACGCAAGTGTAGGAGCTAATCATTTGGCTTGGCCCACCTGTCTCGGAAGCTTTGGGAGGGGAAAGATCAATGAAAATGGCCAGAGACTGCTTGAGCTCTCGTGCCACCATGGTCTGTGCGTGACCAACACCTTCTTCAAGTGCAAAGAGATAATCAGGTGTCTTGAAGGCACCCACGCTCCCGCCACTGGCACCATCTCGACATCGTCCTCACCAGAAGAGGGGATATCGATGGTATCCTCCTCAGCCGCAGCTACCACAGTGCAGACTGCGACACTGACCACGCCCTCGTGTCAAGCAAGGTGCGCATAACGACGAAGAAGCTGCATCATCACTCCAAGAAAAAAGGTCGCCCACGCATCAATACCAACTGTGCTAGAAATCCCGAAATAAACCAACAGTTTATCAGCAGTCTAGAAGTTGCACTCAGCGGAAGAAATTAGCAGATGACATCATCGACTCTATGTGGTCGCATCTGCGCGATGTCGTATATAACTCCGCCATCACCACCTTTGGAAAAATAGAGCGGAAAAACGCCGATTGGTACGAGGCCCACTGGGAGGAAGAGGAACCCGTTACCGAGGTAAAGAGGAAAGCCCTACTGGCCTACAAGACCAGGCCCAGTCCCAACACATTAAAAGCCCTACGGACAGCCAAGAGCAAAGTCCAGCAGACCGCCCGCAAATGCGCCAACTCCTACTGGTTGAACCTCTGTAGCCGTATCCAGGTAGCTGCCGATACTGGAAACGCAAGAGGGATGTACGAAGACATCAAAATGCAATAGGCCCAGCTCCCTCCAAAACCGCCCCCTTTATATCCAAAACAGGCGAGGTCATCAAGGACCAGGAAAAACAGATGCAGAGATGGACCGAACACTACCTGGAGCTATACGCAGCCCAGAACACCGTGATTGATGCCGCTCTTGGCGCTATCGCAGATCTGCCTGCCATGGAGGAGCTAGACACCCCACCCACCGTGGATGAACTAAGCAAAGCCATCGACTGCCTTGCAAACGGAAAGGCACCCGGTAGCGATGGAATCCCACCAGAAGTCCTGAAGAGCGGAAAACCAACACCGCTAAATCCATTGCACGACCTCTTAGGTTGCTGCTGGGAACAGGGCTCTGTCCCCCAAGACATGAGGGATGCCAAAATTATCACGCTATACAAGAACACGGTGGACCGGAGCAAATGTAATAACTACCGGGGCATCTCCCTCCTCAGCATCGTCGGCAAAGCTTTCGCCCGCGTCGCTTTAAATCGCCTGAAGGCCCACGCCTCCCGAGTCTATCCAGAGTCACAGTGTGGCTTCAAGGCTGGCCGATCAACAGTGGACATGATCTTCCCACTACGTCAACTTCAGGAGAAGTGTCAGGAACAGCAGGTGCCACTCTACATCGCCTTCGTCGACCTCACAAAGGCATTTGATCTAGTAAGTCGAAGCGGACACTTCAGCTTGCTGCAAAAGATTGGCTGCCCCCACACCTGCTTCCAGTGGTCATGTCCTTCCACAACAACATGCATAGCACGGTTTGCTACAACGGCGCAATCTCCGAGGCCTTCCCAGTCAGCAGCGGAGTAAAACAGGGCTGCGTCCTTGCACCTACACTCTTCGGCATTTTCTTTTCCATGCTCCTCCAATACGCCTTCTAGGGTTGCAGCGAGGGTGTTTACATCCATACAAGGTCCGATGGCAAGCTCTATAACATAGCCCGCCTACGTGCAAAGACCAAAGTCACAAAGGTCCTTATTCGCGAGCTGCTCTTTGCCGATGACGCAGCCTTGACATCACACACTGAAGACGACTGCAGCAGCTTGTCACTCGCCCCTCCCACGCATGTAAGGAGTTTGCCTGAAAAAGACGAATGTCATGGCACAAGGTACATATACCCCCCAAGCATTGACATCGATGGGCACACCCTAGAGGTCGTCGAGAACTTCAACTACGTCGGGTCCACCATCTCCAGCTCGCTATCCATATATCCGGAGATCAACTGCAGAATCGCTGGGGCAGCCACAGTTATGGCGAGACTAAATCAACGTGTGTGGAAAAACCCCAGCCTCACCGAGAATACCAGACTGCGCGTCTACCAGGCCTGCATACTCAATACCCTCCTCTATGGATGCGAGACGTGGACCACTTACGCGAAGCACGAAAGGAAGCTAAACAACTTCCACATGAGGTGCCTGCGACGTATACTGCACATAAAGTGGCAAGACAAGATCCCCAACACTGGGGTGCTGGAGAGGGCCAACATGAGCAGCTTGTCTGCAGTTCTCAGCGAGAGACGCCCTAGATGGCTCGTCATGTCAAAAGAATGGACGCAGGCCGCATCCCGAAGGATCTACTCTATGGCGAGCTAGTTACCGGCCAGAGGAAAACAGGACGCCGTAAAATGCGCTACAAAGACACCTGCAAAAAGGATATAAAACAGTGCTCCATTAACCCAAACTCCTGGGAGATCCAAGCAGCCGACCGCCAGTCCAGGAGGCTCGCTGTCCGGCAGGGTTCATCGCACGCAGAGGCTGAGCGACAGGTAATGCTGCCCTGAAAAGATCAAGGCGGAAGCGGAAAAAAAACCAGCTACAACAACAGCTACAACAACCATCTAATTTCAAGTGCGACAAGTGCGGCAGGGATTGCCCCTCCCGAGTCGGACTGCACAGCTATTCCCGGCGGTGCTTGTAGACTCAATACGAGTAATACTAGATATTAAGCCCGGCGTTGCCCGGGAAATCTAGGTGTAATGTGAAACCCCTTCCTAATCAACTTAACTACTGAATTTTTAACTACGGTTAATTAGGTGCTGATCTATGCCACCTTCCTCATTTGCAGAAAAGACCTACATTTTATACGTACAAAATTACGTTTTACCCGTTTTAGCAACCAAACCAAACAACCAACCGAAACAACCAATCAAACCAAAAAATCAAGCAACCAACCAAACCAACTAACCAAACCAGCTAACCAATCAACCAAAAAAAAAAACCAACTGAGGCAACCAACCAACCCTACCAAGTCAAACCCGTCAAAAATTACGTTTTACCCGTCAACGCTAACAAACCAAATCAAACCAAACCAAACAGCCAAACCAGCTAACCAAACCAACCAACCAAACCAACCGATCAACCAACCAAACCAACCAAATCAACCAAAGCATACCTACCAACCATACCAAACTAAACACCATTAGGTAAAGATATGGGTGCTAATTTATGTCACCCGTTACGTTTTACCCTTAATTCTCTCAATATTAAAATCAAAACGAAGCATTAAAAAAAAGCTTTTATAAAAATGAACTAAAAAGTAAAAAATAACTACTGTATTATGCCATTCTGCAGCACAAAGGCATGTTGATGTGGCACGATACATCACCCCCGCGCAATTTCAATTCGGCTTTATTAGTAAAAAATGTTTAAAAAATGTACATCGGGAAATGACGTCATAGAGGATTTTTTATTTATAGCGACGGCGTTCCCATTCTGCAAAAAAAAAAATTACATCGAGAAATGACGCCATAGATTATTTATAGCGACGGCTTTCCTATACCGCACGGACAAGATAAGAACTTTATTAGCAGCAGTAGGCATCCGTCCATCTAGGAAGATGATGGTAGCGCTCTAGGTTAATCATCAATCGAGTTTTTGAGGGTAGGATTTGGAAGGGATCTTGGATCGACAGACTCTACCGCAGTGACCACAGTTGAAGCTGGACGTAGGGTTGAGGGCCTTTTTCTGCTGTGTAATCTTTCTTTTTTGTCTTTTTATTTCCAGCTGTTGGTTGCGTAGTTCTCCATTTAGGATGCCTTTGTGAACGGCCTGTCGCCACCCGCTCTGGTCGTCGGCGAGATGTTTCCAATTGTCGAGGCTGATACCAGTCAATTTGAGGTCATGTTTGCAGACATCCTTGAAGCGCAGTTGCTGGTGACCAACGGGGCGATGCCTCATGGCCAGCTCGCCATATAGGATGTCCTTTTGTATGCGACCATCTTGCATTCGATGCACATGATCCAGCCATCGTAGACGTCTTTGGAACAGAAGGATATGTATTCTTAGTGAGCTGGCTTGTTTGAGTACGGTAGTGTTTGTGATTTTGTCTTGCCATATGATGCCAAGGATGCGTCGGAGACAGCGAAGGTGGTAGCTCTCGAGACGATTTTCCTGTTTGGTATAGGTAGTCCAGGCATCGCTGCCATACAGTAGAGTGCTGAGAACACATGCCTGGTATATTTTGAACTTGGTGTTCAGTGTCAATTGGTTGTTGGACCATACACATTTGCTTATTTTGGCCATGACGCTGGCTGCTTTGGCAAGTCTCTTGTCAATCTTGTCATCCAGGGACAAACTGCTGGTGATGGTGGAGCCCAGGTATGTGAACTTGTCGGTGACCTCCAGAACTTCGTTGTCGATGGTGATTGAGGGTGGAGCTGGGATGTCTTGACCCATGACGTTGGTTTTCTTGATGCTGATGGTCAATCCGAGTTCTCTGCATGCTTGTGCGAAGCGATCCATCAGCAGCTGTAGGTGTTCCTCTGTGTGTGCCGACAGGGCCGCATCATCAGCAAATAGCATGTCTCTGACAAGAATAGTGCGAATCTTGGTTTTTGCTCTTAGGCGGGCCACGTTTAGCAGCTTCCCGTCACTTCTGGTGTGTAGGTAGACACCTTCTGCAGAGTCCTTAAATGCAAAATTCAGCATCATTGAGAAAAATATGCCGAATAGTGTAGGCGCTAGAACACAGCCCTGTTTGACCCCGCTTTTGATTGTGAAGGGTTCTGAGGTGTCCCCATCGTAGCTGACGACTTCCTGCATATTATCGTGAAAGGAAGTCATAATGTTGAGCAACTGAGGTGGGCAGCCGATCTTCTTCAGTAGCCTGAACAGGCCGCATCTGCTTACAAAGTCGAACGCCTTGGTTAGGTCCATGAAGACGATGTACTGCATCTGCTGTTCTGTGCACTTCTCCTGGAGCTGATGCACTGAGAATATCATGTCAACAGTGGATCTTTCTTGTCGGAAGCCGCATTGTGATTCGGGGTACACGCGGTTTGCGAGAACCTGAAGACGGTTGAGGATCACGCGTGCAAAGGCTTTGCCTAAAATGCTCAGCAATGAAATACCCCTGTAGTTTTTACAGTCGCTGCGGTCCCCCATATTCTTGTATAGAGTGACTATCTTGGCGCTGCGCATGTCTTGCGGAACTCTGCCTTCCTCCCAACAGAAGCAGAGGAGCTCATGGAGTGGCTCTAACAAGGCAGGTTTTCCGCAATTTATGATCAGGGCATCAATGGCTTTGCTGAGTTCGTCCATGGTAGGTTCAGCATCCAGCTCCTTCAGGACGGTCAAGTCTTCTATGGCGTTCAGTGCTCTGTGAGTGACAGAGTTTTCACTGGAGTACAACTCTAGATAGTGTTCCACCCACCTGCCCATTTGCTTGCTTTTGTCAATGATGATCTCCCCTGATTTAGACTTCAACGGTGCAGTCTTCTTTGATGATTTGCCTGTAGCTTACTTGCTGCTTTCATACATTATCTTTATGTTGCAAGTGTCCGATGCTTGCTGGATGCTATTCGCCAGTAGAAGCCAGTAGTCTTTTGCGCAGCGACGAGCAGTCTGCTGGGCCTTTCTTCGAGCAGCCTTCAGCTCCAGAAGATTGTGTTGACTTAGGTCACATTTGAAGCTTATTAGTGCTTTTCTCTTGGCGTCGATGACTGCTAGTTCGACAACGTTTGCCTCGAACCAGTCGGTATTCTTGTGCTCCCTTGTACAATACGTCAGAACAGCATCTCTGTAGATAGTGTTCCGGAGCGAATTCCATATATCTTCTGCGTTTGGCTCTTGGTTGCAGCTTTGCAGCTCCCCCAGCCTTGCTATGAACTCCTGATTTTTGGCTTGGTTGGTGGTCTGACTGGTGTTTATTTTAGGCTGGCATTTCTTTTTGGAGTGATGGAGTCTCTTGGGGCGTAGCTTTATCTTAGAGACAATGAGGGAGTGGTCTGTATCGCAATCGGCGCTATAGTAGGCTCTGGTGTTTCGAACGTTATTCAGAGAGTTGCGCCTGGTAATGATCAGGTCCAACTGATGCCATTGATTTGATCTTGGGTGTATCCAAGACGCCTTGTGACATGCCTTGTTCTGGAAGTAGGTGTTTGTCACGCATAGGTCGTGATAGCAGTCGAGTTCGAGTAATCTCTGGCCGTTTTCGTTTATTTTCCCCATGACATGGTGACCCAGCACACGTGGCCAAGTGTCATGGTCAGAACCAACACGAGCGTTAAAATCCCCCAGAAGGTAGAGGTGTTCCGAAGCAGGGACTGCGGCAATGACGCTGTTTTGTAGCTCGTAGAACTGGTCTTAGTCTCCGTGCTGGCTTGCATGGTTGGTGCATAAATGCAAAGGAGGTTGGCGGTACCAGATGCTGTGAAAAGAGGCAGGGTGAGGATTCTCTCCGTGTCGTGGGAATGAGGTTCAATCATTTGGAGCAGGGTGTTCTTGATGGCGAAGCCGACTCCGTGTTCTCTGGAATCATCGACGTCTTTCCCCTGCCAAAAAAAAGTGTAGTGTTCTTCCCTCAAAGATCCAGTCTCTGGGAGGCGCGTTTCTTGTAAGGCTGCCACATCGATGTTAAGTCTGTGCAGCTCAAGGTCAATGACTGCGGTCTTGCGGAAGTCATCAATCTTCTGTAAGTCATCGGTCAGTCCATTCCGCATAGTGCGCACGTTCTAGCTTGCAATATGGAGAGCTGGAGACTCCGTCTTTTTCTTTGAATGTCTTCCTGGTGCATGTGATAACGGTCTGCCTGTTGAGCTGCACTCTAAGCTCCAGGCACTCACTGAAGCAGACAGGCCGTGGCGGGTCAACACTTTATTGGCCGGGGGCTGCCAAGCTTTAGGCGGGCGGTAGTTGACCAGTGAAACTTCTTGTTTGTGCTTCGCCGTGAAGCGAGACTGGAGTAACGTCTCCAGAGCGCAGACATGTGGAGGCTTTGCGCTGCCCAGACAACAGGGCCCCCCTCTCGGCTTTGTCGACGGGGTCCAAGGGGGTGCAAAGCACCTCGCTTGGAGACGACTTGGCTGCAGGAGTTGCCGGAAGGACATTAAGAGTGACGTACATCCACCTTAGGGAATCCGACTCCGGATTTTTCCTCGGGGTTGACTCCCAAGGCCTTTCCCTTTGGTGGTGAGCCTGCAAGGCAGCAGCGGTTAGGAATCAGTGTTTTTCTTCCCCTAGATGGATTGCCTTTCTAGGCTGACGAACCCCATTTGCCCGAAATATGAAATATGACGCTCTTGACTAATATATCTGCTTAGGACCAACAATAATGTCAGAACGTATATGCACATGCCCTTTGGCTCAGTAGCACACTGATACAAATATGGCAGTTTTCGGATAATTCAATTTAAAGTGTATATTCTGTGGGCATTTCATCAAAACTGTTTGAAAGTTCGAAAGATCCTGATTGTTTGAACTATTTTTATTTTAACCTCGTGTACTTTACTTAGCGGGACGTTCTTACCCTAAACCTAGTACATCAGTCCTAGAAGACCTTACTTTACTCCTATTCCAATGATTCCTATGATTTCAAAATGTGAATTTCAAAAACGTTAACACTGCCAATAACGACACTTCCTCCGAACGCCATTCAACCGGAAGTCTCTTGATTTAATATTAGTAAGGAAGTTTCAAAAAATGTACATCGGGAAAAGACGTCATAGAGGATTTTTATTTATAGCGACGGCGTTCCCATTCTGCAAAAATTTGTAACATCGGGAAATGACGTCATAGATTATTTATAGCGACGGCTTTCCTATACCGCACGGACGACAAGTAGGAAATGAGAATCTAAATGTTGAGCATAAGAACAATTATAAAATCATGTTTTATAGCTTTGTTGCCGTATGATAATTTTTCGAACAAAACACAAAGTGACTAAATAGTAAGTAGCATAAAAAACAATCAGACAAATAAATGATTATAGACCAAGGCGATTTAGTAAAAAATCATCTTACAGTCACAAAAGCAGACATTTTTTTTTAAAAATTGTTATAACATTGTTTGATTATAACAATGAGAAAAAATAATTACCATATAACATTTTATCCTATATTTGATTTAAGCTTTAAAATTTAAAGTATAATTTTTGACTGATAAAAGTAGAGTAGATTGTACACACTTCAGATGACATGAATCAGCACCACTGTATTTAAACTTATAGACCTCATTACTATAGTTATATATCTATGATCATTCCTATTGTATTGTCAGGTATTAAGCAATAGAATTATTTTTAGTATCATGTGGCAGCACTGCAACATCCTGATTAACGTTTGGTATAGTGCTGGTATAGGAGATGTATGTAAGTTATGTTTAAAAACTATTTAGATAATAGAATTTATTCAAAAAACTTCATTTAATTATTTTTTTAAATTCTGTTCTTTTTCTTAGACCTTTTTTTGTTCCCTCTTGAATTGTTCAAGCGGCACCATTTTAGTCTTTGGATGTCACCCTAAATAGTTCGAGAATCAGTGGCCTTGACCAAGTATTAAACATCATACAAGATTTTTAAAGTTTTTTTTCTTCAGAAGAACTTATCGAAGTGTGTTCATGACATTCTTTAATAGTCTCAGTACATTTTTAGCGCATTTTCGAGAAAAAATGCGCTTAGGAGTCCGCTTTTGTCCGTCTGTCATCACCCTAGATCTCAGCAACCACAAGTCCTAGACCCATGATGTATATACTTTTGTGTAGGTCTTGGCCTGCCATTTTTGCATCAAAAGTCCATTTCGCGATCTGACCCCTGAGGACTGGGCTTCAGTGTTATTTTACCGTTTTTTACTATATAAGCTATATTAATAATTGTCATTTTCATGGCCCCATTCTACAACATACGCTGCGGTGGCGCACCAAATGAATGGGTTATTGAATGGAAGTGAAACAAGATTGGCATCAACAATTTATCAAACAACAATTGACGAGTTTTCGGACGATTAAATGACTACAATTTAGAATGTTTCAATTATGAGTCCTATTTCAGTGACCACAAACCGCTTGTAGTTAGATTTAAGAGAAAATAATTTTTTTCAAATATAAAGAATAATTTTTTCAGATATATGCATTACAAAATTGAATTTATAAACATTTCTAAAATGTACAAATATTTACTGAAAGCTAACATACGTACTGAAACATAACACGAAAATGCGCTTACACTAGGTACCACAAACTGATTTTTTAAAATGGGTATACAGCTTTTTTCAACATGAATATTGCAAGAACTCGAGAATCTAAGATGGTGGACATCAAATTTATTACTATAGCTCAAATAGTTTGAGAGATATAAATTTTTGAAAATGTGACTTTTTCATTTTTTCACAACACCTTCAAAAGTGCCATTTTTGCCAAGCGTTATCTGCAAAAGTATTTCATGTACACCAAATCATTTACATTCAATACAAACACAAATATACATAGAATAAACTCAATTTTTTTCAAAGGTGTAAAATTATAATATCATTAAAATTTATAGCACTGAAAATGGGTTTTCATCATTTTTTAGAAAAAATAAAAAGGGAGATAAATTTTCAAAATTCGTGACATTTCAAAAAATCATAATAAAATTTGTAATCAACACACATAAGAACTAATTACATCAATATGTAGGGTAACTTAAGCTCTATACATTCAATTAGTCATAATATCTTAAGATTATTTATGATTAATATAATAAAGGTTAGAAATAGGTGGGGTAATAAAAAACAAGAAAATTTGTCATTTTCAAAAATTCACAAAAAAAAGAACTGTTATGTATATATTCAACATTTATATATGAAAATGTAGGATATACATAGTTCTTAACTATAAAATAGTCATTAGACCAATTACTTTTATATATACAGTACAGGGACGGATAAACCCATGCATGTAAAAAAATCAATAAAAATACTTTTCATTAGGGGAAAAATCCACTATTAAGTATTATTTGAAAAGTTATATTAGTAACAATAGTAACCGTAACATTAGATGCATACATTTCAATTATATTCTAATTATTTCATAAGTCATGGAACGCTAACAAATAATTTACGCATTTTACCACTACAGGAGCTCACCTAAGTAAGTGCAACTTTCGAAATTTAAGTAATTTTACTTTTAAGTTTCAATTCATGCTTACTTAGAGATAATGTTCTGTTTTGTTGATCATTTAGTGATTTTAACTCTAATTTCTTCTTGATATAGTACTACTATTTCATCAAGGACATTTTTTCCAATTATTGACCCTACCCAGGCCCGTAGCCAGGTCAAAGTAAGCAGGGAGGCACCAATACCCAGCAAGGGGCACCTTTACTTTTTCTATATTTTTTCCTCTTTTTCTTCTTTTTTTAAGCGGGGGGGGCACTCCACTCCTAACCGGTGGGGGGGGGGTGCCGGCCCCACAGCCACCCCTGGCTACGGGGCTGACCCTACCATTAAAAGTCTTATTTGTTTTAAATGTTTTATTATGTTTTCATCTATTTCTCTGTTATTATTTGTTTATCAAGAGTTTGAATGTCTGTTGTTTACTTAATATAATAAATAAAAAAAATGAATGAAAAGTTCATTAGTTAATCTCTGTAGTTTTGAAAGAACAGACTCCTTCAGGGGACTGTGTATATTTCTCTTATTCACTCTAAAAGTTGCAAGGCTTTAAAATATATAACCCACATTCAAAATTGGTCCAAATAAGTTACATAATATACTGCTGATATGGTATTTAAACACATAAAAGTCTTTTCTATGTGTTACTTAACTTGATTACCAGTTCTTTTTTTTTTTTTTTTTTGGATTTGTGAGAACCATGTTTAATTAAAGCTAAAAGATGTTCAAACGTCAATAATACTCAAACTGAACTAATATTAATAATAAGATACTTAATAATAATACAAACGCATGAGTGGCTAAGAAATATTTTAATAAAAAAAAATACAGGCGTAACAGTTACATGAGTCCATGACTTGCCATTTTCCTCTTTCAAAACCAGAGTTGAAGAAGTCATGTATTACTAGTCTAGTAGACAAGGCAATAAAGGTATCCCTCCAACTAGCACAGAAACCTTCTATAAAGTATTGAGTTGTACACCGTCTGATAAGGATAATTATGACATTTAAAAATGATTCTGACTTAAATAATAGTGAATTTATGCATATACTAAACACACACAGTTATATTACAACAATAATTGAAAAAATATCCATTCAATAATAGCTATGTTAATTCGGTCGGCCTACAATCTACTATATGTTTACATTGACAACCAATTATCGACCACGTGACCTGTTATATTTGTTTAAATTTGAGACAATAAAACTATCTAACAACGGTAAAAAATATATACTAGTCAATTTTTAATATGTTATCTCTTAGAAAATATTATTATCTCTCTAAAAAAATAGCCAGAAAAAAATAGAAGTGTCCGCAAACATGAGGGGTATCGTTCAATGTACGAAAGCATCAAAATGGCCTCGAGGTTTATCATATTAAAGTTATTATAACTACAACAATAAACATTTCCAAAGAAATATAAAGCTAAAAGAGTAAGGAACAAATAATGTAACTATTTATCTACAAGTTTTTATCGTTTTTACTTACCAACTAGGTGTTTAAGTCCCTATCAAGTTCAATTCATTGTGACTGGTGTAGCGTTGCTAACTTGATTGTCGGCCATTTTCACGGTCGTGCAAGAATGGGTGAAAAATGTGTGTTATATGCTATTTCTTAGCGCTCTGCGCTTTTGGGCCATGCTTACAAATTAAGTTTTATTATAACATTTTAAAAGCAAAATGGACGGGCTTTCTAATGATACTAAAGAAAAACCTACAAAATTAAAAAATCACAAAATAATTTACTTTTTATTATGATTTTTTTATATTAAAAATATTGTTAAATATAATTTAATTAAATGTTTAGTATGGTTGTAAAGGGCATTCATTTTCGCACACATTGATATATTTGACATTACTGTAGGACGAATGGCCCAGAATCGCACGGAGATTGAAAATAGGATAGTCAAATTAGATCGCGCGTCGGCCGGTAAAAAGTGACTTCGGTGATGGTTTTCATTTTAAAAATGTAACCTTTTGTTCTAAATCTACGTAATTAAAATTTACATATTATTGTAGGGCTTACAAAATAGTTTAAAATGATATAATTGTTTATGAGATTTGATCAGTTTTAAGTAGAGAAATCATTAAGTTAAAACTATGCAAATATTGACTACAGTGACGCAAAACCACGATTTTGAGCCAGTTTGTGGTACCTACTTACACGTCCTGTGTCCAGAATGGAACAGGTTTAAGATGCTGGATTTTTATTTGGTGCTGTATCGTGCCAGATCAACTTGTCTTTGTGCTGCAGAATGGCATAATAAAGTAGTTATTTTTTACTTTTAGTTATTTTTATAAAAGCTTTTTTTAATGCTTCGTTTTGATTTTCATAATGAAAGAATTAAGGGTAAAACGTAACGGGTGACATAAATTAGCACCCATATCTTTATCTAATGGTGTTTGGCTTGGTTTGGTTGGTTGGTTTGCTTTGGTTGGTTTGGTTTGTTTGGTTGGTTGATCGATTGGTTAGCGTTGACGGGTAAAACGTAATTTGTGAACGATGTAGCAGTGACGGTTTTGGCTTTATTGCTTGGATTGGTTTACTCGGTTGATTGGTTAGCTGGTTTGGTTAGTTGGTTGTTTGGTTTGATTGGTTAGTTCGGTTGGTTTGTTTGGTTGGTTGTTTGGTTTGGTTGCTAAAACGGGTAAAACGTAATTTGTGACGTATGAAATGTAGGTTATTTCTGCACAAAATAAATAATGAATAAAATGAGGGAACAAAAATCTTTATTTAAACGTTAATGATTCTATCAGTAAGCAGACTGTTTGTAGTTTGAGTTGCGAATCATCCCTCGCTCACAACTATTGTTTTGCGGTTGTTGACAGCGGAGTTTAATTGTATTGAAAAATGGACGAGCCTTGTTGTTCAAAAAATGTATTTTTTTTTTAAAAATATAAAATTCCGCCCGTCGTTCGATGGGCTAAAAATACTTGTAAATTAATAATCTGTAATTTTTAAAAGAGTAATAACCACATTGAAAAATTAACAACATTAATTGATCCATCCTTTTATTGAAACATTAAAACATTAAAACATTTACCATAACACAGTGTATTTAAATATTTTTGTCTTTATTACAACATTTAGAATGATACATGACTACAGCATAACATGTTGCATTTTAAGAACACTGGCCAATGTATGTTTAGAAAATGAAATCAGTAGATATAGTGTATGTATGATACAACAGACTATTGTAAACATAAAAATGAATGAGACACTTGACATTTATGTTAATAGCAAGTGGCAAAGCGACCTTAACTAGCGCCCGGGGCACAATACCTTTTTAATACCTTTTTTAGCGGCCCCTCCCAATCGAAAACAATATATTATATGTAATATATACCATTTGGCGCCCCTTTGTGAGTAGCGCCCGGGGCATGATGCCCCCATTTCCCACCCCTCACTATGCCACTGTTAATAGAACAACCTATGTTTATTTTGTTTCAATAAGATCTAATGGATAAATGTATTAAAATAAAATAATGCTGGCCAATATACGTTATTGTAGTGATCAAAAAGTGCATTCTTTTATTTATTAAACCAGTGTGTATGTCAATAGAATGATGAAGATATAGACAGTTTTACAAACAAATGTTGAAGTATGAACACTTATAGAGAATCCCTTTGTTGTAGTTTGAGTTGGCTTGGATATTGTAGTTTGAGTTGGGGTGGGAGATGCAGGTAATGATGTAGTTTCTGGCAAAGGCTTGAATCTACAATCAAAATCTGTGGGCTCATCTTTCAATGTATAGTTACCCTACACAATATGAAAGAACATATAATAATTTTCTACGGTGGAAAAGGCTTAAAAAAATCAAAACAGAAATACAAAAGAACACTCAAACCATAGTGAAAATGTCAAATTATTTGTAGTTAAATGGAGATTTCTTGAAAACGAATTCATTTATTGATTACTCCTAACCATTTACTTGAGGTAAAAGGTTAATGATAAATCAAGGAAGTGTTTTCCTCATGATTAAATACCATACAAAGTACATCCCATTTACCGACTGGTGGATGAGCACAACTTAAATCCCACTTACCGATTGGTGGATGATAAAAGAGCACAACTTAAATCCCAATTACCGATTGGTCGATGATAAAAGAGCACAACTTAAATCCCGCTTACCGATTGGTCGATGATAAAAAGAGCACAACTTAAATCTCGCTTACCGATTGGTCGATGATAAACATAGCACAACTTAGTGACAACTTAAATCCCACTTACCGATTGGTCGATGACAAAAAGAGCACAGCCTTTGTCATTCACCAGGGCAGAAACATCCCGATGTTGACCCGAGAGTATATAACTGAACTTAATGGTGTCACCTGATCTACCTCGAACAGCGACAGTTATATCAAAAGTTGAATGCCATATTTTTATGACACTTTGTTCGGACATTGGTACCCACTTGCTCAGGTCTCCCAACAACGCTATGGATTGAGATCTGTAGATAAGTCCATTTATATTTCATAATTTTAGTTTTACGATTAATGAACTTCAAGACATTTAAATACATGTAAGGCAATACAACAAACTATATAGTATAATGCATGAGTGATCGCTATTTATAAATATATAATATATATGCTTGTGTTAATTGGTAGTTATATCAAGAGACTTTTTCTGACTTGAGATCAGCGGTAACTTTTTTTTCTTGTCGTCATGGTCGTCATTTTTTTTATTTATTACATTAAAAAAAACTAATAACTTTTTCATTTTACAAAAATTGACTTAATTAAAAAACAATAGTTTAATAGTTAATGTGTGAGATTTTTAAAGTTATTGTGAATAGTTTTTTCATGTTTTGAAAAAAGGACTTTTTAATTATTATTATTAGGGAGCGACCGATAATCGGATCGGTATCGGACCGATATTGGCACTATCGGTTAATATCGGATCGACCGTTTTTTGGCTGCCGATACATTTTTTTTTCACAACAGAGTTGCGGAAAAAAAATCCGTAAATAACCCAATTCTATAACCAGATCAGACAAGATTTAAAAAAAAAAGAAAAAAAAAAACCCGTATACAGAAATTGTCACGTCCACAAAAATTGCATCAGCGATATGACCTTGAAACAATAGGATTGGCATTTCTTAATTCTAATGTATGACCTTGAATGATACAATTAGTGAACATCTGTGTGTATTTTTTTTGGGATGGGAAGTTGGGGGGGGGGGGGGAAACAAGACTTACGTGTGGGCGAAGTGTTACGAAATATGACAGGGAAGGGGTGAGCATGGGTTGACATACGTCATTAGCTGTAGCACGAGAAAAAAATGTGTTTGGCATTGTTGTTGATTAAAAAAAATATCGGTATCGGTATCGGTAAAAATGCTGGGCAAAATATCAGTATCGGACTATCGGTAAAAAGGCATATCGGTCGCTCCCTAATTATTATGCTTTTAAATATCCCTCTAAAAAGTATATTACAGCAAACAAATGATATGTTGCCGAAATTATATCTTTGGTGGAGTATTTTTATAAATTTTTTATTGGCTTTTAATTTCAAAAATACATTTTGTAAAATAACTTAATCCAAAAAATACAAGAACAAAAGTCTATTTTAAAAGAAATTGGAAAATGGTGGCTTAACGAGCAATCAAAAGGCGGACTTTGAGAAATACAAAATAAATAAATTCTGAAACAATTTCGTACATGAAAAACAATCATCAAGTTATATACAGTAAAAAAAAACTATTAGTCCTATTGAGTTCACAAAATGACTAATATGGCTTAAAACTATAATGCTCATTCTATTTACTTATTATACTTTGCACAATTCTAGCTTACCCAAAATAAATAATTGGTGCTGTATAAAATAGACAAAACTTTTCTCCATTTGTGACACAGGATGCAGACTGTATAGCGTAAGTGTCGCTCACATCAAAACTATGACTGTCTCCATTCAATGTGTATAATAAACTTTTCTGAAACTATTTAAGAACGGACAAAAATAAAAACTGAAATTAAAATGCATTAAAAAAAGTATTTAAAATATCATTCCTTCATATAATTTTTGTATATAAATTATCATTATTTATTATTATTATAATTACTAAAAATATAAGCGTGGATGCCCATTTAGATATTTAAATTAATTTGAAACTATTTATCAACTAGTGTAATGACATATTTGGTTCAGCATAATGTAAACACCATCGGTTTTAATTTTAGAATTTATAATTTATATTAATACTACCTCTACCCTGTAAAATCTGTAAAATGTTGGTATTTGTTGTTATTACTTTTCAATGCATTTTAATAACAGCTTATTTTTAAAAGGTTTTATTTTTAAAATCGTAAATTAACAAACCCACCATACATTAACCAACCCACCATTTATTAACAAACTCATTAATTTCTAGTAATAAAACCTTTCCAAAAAAAAGCTTTTGTTAAAATTGCACTAAACAGTTAAAAAAAACTCACTATATCATGCAAACATTTATGTAAATTATCATTTCTAAATAATTAGCCTGACTGTCCATCTAGATAAGTAACTTTTTTTTAATTAATTCATTGCTACTTATCAACATATTTAGTTCAGTATATAATGTAGTCAACCAAATTTTAATATTACTTCTACTTGTGGAATAGTTATTTGATATTCTTTTTGTGCACTTTAACAGAATTTGTTTATTATAAGACGTAGACGATGTTTTGTTTTTATTAATTTTAAATGATAATCTTAAGGCAAAAATTTTACCAACATAAACATAATTAAACATTATTTAACTTCGTTATTCTAGAATAATCTAGAATAATTCAATTCAGGACTGAAAATTATTAAAAATCGTTTTTATTCATGTGGAATCCAAATTACAAAATATTTGCTTTCTCGGTAATTTTAAACAGGGCCAAAATTGAGTTACAATATTTGACGACACACAAAGACAGCAGCCACAAACCCGAAGGAAGTGAAATAAACTTATAAAACATATATGAAGAACTAGCTATTTATATTTATTTTAAAAAAAAGTTTATTTAAGGAGTGCACTTAATATTATGGATACATTTTAAGGAGAACATTTTAGTAGTTTCATTAACGTTGCCTGTTACTGTTGATTTTCCCAGTTTAAAAATGTTTGCTTTGTTTTACAATAACCTATTTCTGAATTCACCCCCCCTTGTATTTTTTACTATTGGACCACAAGTTACGTTGACCAGGCGGCCCCATGAGTTCTGCGGGCCAGGTAACGTTTCTTTAAATTAGATCATTACATCTAAGAATGTCAACTGATGCAAAAATAAACATTTTTTAACACAAGTTCTAAATTATCTTCTAAAAGGATTACATTAGGGTGCATCACCACAATAGAGGAAAAAATTGATTGTTTGTTTTTGAGCTGTCTATGTTTCTAATTTGTTCTAATATCATTAATAATAACTTGTGTAAAATATTTTTCAAATCAGAGTTGATTTAGAGGTCCCCCCCCCCGCCCAAGAAATCACAAAACATAACATGTAAAGAAAACAAGCAATTAAGCCTGTTCCATTCTGGACACAGGACGTGTTAGCGCATTTTCGTGTTATGTATCAGTACTTTTGTTAGCTTTCAGTAAATATTTGTAAATTTTGGAAATGTTTATAAATTCAATTGTGTAATGCATATATCTGTAAAAAAGACGATTCTTTATATTTGAAAAAAAAATATTGTCTCTTAAATCTAACTACAAGTGGTTTGTGGTTACTGAAATAGGACTCATAATTGAAAACATTCGAAATTGTAGTCATTTAATCGTCCGAAAACTCCGTCAATTGTTGCATAGCTCGGATACTTTCAATTAAACTCAGAACACAAGCTTACTATTTCATTTGATGAGTTTCTTAATAAATCTTGGTGAAACTACGTGCTGCAGTATTTCGCACCAAATGAATGGGTTATTGAACGTACAAGGTGTATATATAATATATAAGCCCCTTAAGAGCCCTGAAGCCCGGCCCTCAGAGGGCCTATCGCAAAATTGACTTTTGATGTACACTTGGCAGGCCAAGACCTACAAAATGATATATACATCATGGGTCTAGGACTTATGGTTGTTGAGATATAGGCGCTCTTTATTAATATAGATTATATAGCAAAAAACGGTACTAAGCCCCCTTTTACGGCCCTCAGAGGTCAGATCGCCATATGGAAAAAAGTCATTTCTTGGCAGGCCAAGACCTACAAAATGATATATACATCATGGGTCTAGGACTTATGGTTGTTGAGATCTAGGGTGATGACAGACAGACAAAACGGGGACAAAAGAAGTTTATTCTAACCTATATAAAAATTACATTAAAGTGTTAAATTATTTATTACTGTTGCATTTAATTCAGTTTCACTTTGTTGCACGTTTGTAAGGTTTACGCACATTTGAGATGTTTTTGCGGTCCATTTCTACCACTTGAAGAATGTTTTGAAAATGTTCATCCGTTCGCGCTGCTTCAACAAAGTCAGATGCCAGTTTCACTCCTCTCTCGGCACAATCGTTAACAACGTTAATAGCAGCAACATTTTCTGCACTGGCAATGTAAGAAGCTGTTTGGCACCAATCATTAACAGGCAGTTGGAAGAATCCTGTGTCCAGTTGAAGTCTGTATATAGTAAACAACGAGTCAACTCCAGCCAGATCACACAACCGAGTTTTAGAATCAATTGAATCGTGGTTTTCTCCAACCATTTCCAAATCGATTCTGTGGAGTTTGGAGGGCAACCACTGGTCGAAGCCTTAGCAGAGCATCTGCTAGAGCTCGCTTTTCCAACAAAGGTACTTCATTGCTGAACAGAGCAAGTGGGATCATTTCAACAGTGAGGTACCACAGATGCCTATTCAGGGCACGGATTGCTGACTTGGATATGTCTCTGTTGACATCGTTGTAATCCAAAAGTCTCTTGTAGAGCTGTAGATCATTCCATGGTGCATCCACACTCTTTTTGCATGTGAGCCACCACACGACATAAACATGTGTTACAAATGTAGCAAATGCACGAATCTTTGGCATTTGATCACTGTGGTAATAGTACCTGGAGGCAATAATTGAATTTGTTTCTCACACAGTGCAATCTTGAGGCAATATATCAGCTTTGCAATCCATCGTGCTTTGTGCAGGGCACCTGGTCTTTTAAAGTTAACCTCCTTATTTGTAGCATTCAGGTAAACAAGGGACAGCTTAAGGAATTCGTGGTAGTCGTCTCGCAAGAATTTGGTTTGTTTACTAGTGTTGGCATGTGAAATCACCGCATCTCTCATTATCGTCAGTCGCTCTTGAGCCTTCAGATCATGATCAGCTAACGTAAATGAACTACAAACGTGAGACCAATCATGTGCCACCAACACCCAATTACTTCGCAGCTTGGTGAACAAAGTTATATCCGGGGATTTGGAAACTTCTATTTTCATGTCTGCAAACACATGCGAGAGGATAACTTCACCAATGTGATGGCGACAACCTGACCACAGAAGAGCGCGTTGCAGCATATTTTGTATGGCAATGCAGGCAGCAGTCTGATGACCAGTGTTTGATCTTGTTGTGTCGAATGTCATATTAACGATACAATCATTACAATGCCACTCTGTCATTAGCTTCATGGTTAAATCTGCAATTATTTCACCAACGGGTTTCTTTGTTGCCTTGGATTAATTTGACACTCCTAGAAGTTTCAATTGCTTTGCATCACCGACAACAACTGTTATGCGTTCTTCAGTGACACGATGATTTTTTAGAGAAGGTGTCAGTTTGCCATCCCAGTGGAGAGTGCAGAGTTTGGGTGGTTCCCAGGAGTCGTGGATCTTTGTAGATATCTCACTTACAACTTTGCGACGTGAACGATCTGCAGTGGTATAGGAAGAAGCCACCACTGATACATCACCCCCAGACTCGTTAATAAGGCCCTGTGTGAAAGGTGCCTGCTGTGTTGGTGTAATCTTTAATCTTGTCGCTAGTGACACAAGATTTGGTCGGCTTAAAACATCTGGAGGTACAAATACCAAAGCTCCTGTTGGCTTTCTTCGCTTTTGCAATGGCATTATATCATCCAAACAGTTATCAACAAACTCCATATTATCTTCAGATTTAGAAGTAGAATCATCGGGTTCGTCACTGCTACCCTCGCTGGAAGGCACTGATATCGTTGAACATGCTGCATTTTCTTCTCTTGCGCGTTTCTGACGTTCCAATGTTGCAAGTGTTTTGTCAAATGATCCAAAGCTGGAAGACCTGTCTCCTTTCATAGACCTCAAGAATGCTTAATCTTCTGCATTCTTGATAATAGTCTCAACATTTGGTGGCCACAGTTGAAAAGTTGTTGCCAACATAGATTTCATTTGTTCCAGTTTACGTTTGGTGGCTGGTGTGTTTCGGCGACTTTTATCAATTGAACGAAGTTTATTGTATTCATCAAGAAGCTGAACAATCTCTGTCACCATTGGAATGTCTGCTTTTTCGTAGAAAGCAGTAACTTGATTCAGCACAATTTTGGCAGTTGTAAATCGAGAAGGTGCACCAAGAGAACCTGGACGCTCACTGTGTGCTGCTACATTGCAGTGATACATCATGCACCTCAAAACTTGTAAACAAGTTGGTAGTCGAAGAATTCCAGTAATTATAGCATCATCAACACAGATTGCAGGGCCAATGCCAAGCAATTCAGTTTTCAGAAGAGTTTGTGGTTTCTTTGTTCGCGAGGCAGAAGACGCAGTAATAACTGGATATGCAACTGTTGAAGTGATGCCATAGTCAGCCAGCATTTCCTTAGAAGGTGTTAACATTTTATTGTTGTTTTTCATATCATTTCCATGTTCTGATTTTATAGGTCGTGTGTATCAGAAATTAAAATAATATAAATAAAGAAATTAAAATGCTTGCCTTGGTCATCAATATGCGGTAAGGAAAAGTGTTGTTTTTGCTGATAAAATGTGAATTTTAAATTTTATTTCTAGCACAACTGCTTATCAAAATCAATCATAGCTACCAAACATTATAAAACCAAAGACTATAAAACAATTTTTATAGCGCTTCACTTTTTGTATGTAAGTCTGTAAGACTTTACAAGAAGGATGGTTTTATCTAGTTTTCGCTTAATTATGCAAACTTTGTTGAAGTCCGGGGGACCTCTAAATATTGTCAATTTTTTTTTTTTTTACACAATGCCTTTTTTGATCAATGGAACAAATTTAAATAGCAGACAGATCAATTATTAAAATTTTTTTTTGGTGATGCACCCTAATGTACATGTATTATGAAAACAACAATTCTGAAGCCATCTTTATTTAATCTAAAGGACATTCAATTTAATATTTACTACAAAATATGTCAACATTGATTGTCAGTTCTTTTGGTATGAAACTAAGATGTTACTTTGTCATTCATTTTGACATGAAAATAAGAGCCTACCTGAATGTTAGCTATGTAGACAATGACTTATTATTTGAATGTTGGCAATATAGACAATGAACTTACACCTTATTTGAATGTTGGCTATATAGACAATGAACTTACAACTTATTTGAATGTTGGCTATATAGACAATGAACTTACAATTTATTACAACTTATTGGAATGTTGGCTATATAGACCATGAACTTACAACTTATTTGAATGTTGGCTATATCTCTATAATTATAAGACGCATTTGTCTGTTTGTCTGTTCCCTTATAACTCAAGATCCAGACAACCAAATAATGTGAAATTTGGTACACGTACACAAAATTACGTGGGAAAGGTTCTTAAACAGGTTTCGTTCCATCTCAATGGGTAGTTTAATTGTAATTAATTATTTTGGTAATCAAAAACATGAAAATTGGCAAACTTTTACCCCGATTTCAGGTTTTATGAGCTTCTCTCTTTAAATAGTGTCTGTGTTTTTTTTTCATAATGAAATATAAAGGTCCCTAATATTAAATAATAATAATAATAATACATAATAGCGTTCAAATTATTTTAGTTTTTATTACAACAGGTAGCATTTTAACATCGTCAAGTTCGTAAATAGCTAAGTCAATATAATCGAGCAATTTTTTTTTAGTAGTACATTAAAATTATCACATAGAACGTGTGACGAGGTGGCTGAATGGGTAAGCGTCTTGTGGTTTATTATTTTTTATGCTGACTATCCAGGTTCTATTCCTCTCAGGGACATATTTTTTTAATTGTTTTATTTTTTTAGAATGTATCATTTTAGCTGTTTTAATGAAAAGTAACTAATTAGATCTCTTTGACATTTTTTTATTGAAATAATTTATCTTTTAGGATGTTGTCAGAAAAAGTAACAACTACTAATTAGATTTTTAATTATTTCATAAATTAAAAACAAAAAAAAATATTTTGAAAATATGTATCAAACACAGAGGCGTACTTAGGGTGGGGTGAGGGTGGGGGTTCAAAATTGAAAATCCCGCCGGGTCCAGCTTGAGGGGAGCCCCCCAAATTATTTTTTACATTAAATATTAAGTACATAATCTCATGTCATGGTATCGAACGTCAAAATGCAGGGGCACCAAAAGAGGCCAAGCCCTCGGGCCCCCAAATCCCTAGGTTCAACACTAGCTTTACAATAGCCTATCTCTATGCAAAGGCTTTGCAGGGTTTATCTTCCGACCTAACCGATCACGTGACTTGCTTTCGACCCGGCAGAGGATAAACACCACGAAATATAGTCGCAAATAAAATATAAAATTCCACCCGTCGTTCGACGGGCTTAAAACACTTATTTAATAAAATGGTATTTTAAAGAAAATATTTAATAAAATGGTATTTTTAAGTAAATATTAAGTAAATTGGTATTTTTAAGTAAATATTTAATAAAATTCGGGAACAAAAAACTTTCAAATTTTTTTTAATAAAAAATAGAAATGTCCACCCGTCGTTCGACGGGCTAAAATAAAAAGAAAACCTTATTTTAAACCCGGGCAAAGCCGGGTACTTGCAGCTATTAGACAATAAACTTAGCACTTATTGGAATGTTAGCTATATAGAAAATAAACTTACAATTTATTGGAATGTTAACAATATAGACATGGATTTAACACTTTTTTAATGTTAGTCGTATCGACATTGACCAAAGTAGGCCTAAATTAAATGAATGTCAATTTTATCCACATAAAAACAATTTTTCAGTGTTATCGACATGGAACTAGTTACTTACTTGATAAGGAAGAAATGTAGATTGAAATCTAAGTTTCTTGGGTGAAATAGTGTAATCAGCTGATAGATTAGCCGCCAGTATAATTCCGTACAGCTGATTGTCCACTGTAGAATATGTTGACCAAACCTCACCTTGAGCTCCTTGACCATCACCATAAGCCATCTAATTAATAAGACACTTTATTTTAAGCCTCACGAGTTATCACAATGAAATTAAATGTCTTTCTTAGTTAAAATATTAAAACTTTCGGCAATATCGTATTTTAGCGATATGAATTATTTTGATATGTTTGATACTTTCCGTCTTTAAAAGTTCCAAATAATAGTATTAATGATTTTACATAATCATTTTTACTTTTAGACACATACATTGTTTATCTTTATTAGTCCATTACTAAAAATTTGCATTTTATCACATGTTTGGAGTATTTGTTTTCATTTCGTATCTTTCCGGTTTAACATAAAAATCACCCAATTCCAATGACATTGCTACCAATTTAACATTCTTAGGTTGTGGATATATGCCATTGAAGTCTCAAGGGCTCTCATTTCTTTATATGTCATAGGCGTAATAAAGGATCATTAAATAGAGAAAATAATAGAACATAGCAAAGTAATCTATTAAAAAAGACTAAATTAAATGTTAGTCAGATAAATGTAATTTTGGTCCATGGGCCCCTTATATTTTTTATCACTACATAAACTCGAGGTTCTCAACCCCAAGGGGTACTGGACATGTCATGCAGGGGTACGCAGCAACATTTAAGTGCCCAAATTCGTATGAGAAAGTCAAGCTCATTCCATTATTAAAATAAGTACATTTATTCGCAAACGTTCTTGTGAGAGGTATCCGCAGACATTCGCAACCTTTGAGGTACAGTCGCAAAAAAAGGTTGAGAACTGCTGATAAAACCTGTATTAAAAATGATCATAATATTGCCCTTGGTATCTCAAGGGCATGCACCTACCTAACATTTAAATGATATTTTATTTTTTTACAACTCTCTGGGGGCTGGGCATCAGTGCTTCTCAAGGTAACGTTTTTCCTATACAGCTAGTGGATAAATAATCTAATAGTTGGCAGCTGCATTTTTACTAAACAATTCAGGTAATCTCTAAACATGGCTGACTGTAATTTATATAGAATATGGAGGGCCGTTTTTTCTGTTTAAAAAATGCATTAAAACACAAGATTTTTTTTATTTTTGGATTAAATAACAATCAATACTATAACTATGATTTGGAACTGTTATATAGGTAAAGTATAAAAAAATATCTAAATAATTTCTGTCGCTAAAATACGATATTATACAACACTTTCATTGTAATATCCAAAGCCGACTTACATCAGGAACAGTATGAATGTAATGTTAGGTTCTATAGAGTAAACACTCGAATGTCTAATTACAACTAAATTATTGTTTTTGTTTACCTCTAAAATTTGATCATCGATAGCTTTGGCTGGTATTGACGGCTTTAGGATCAAACCATCTTCATTACAACAACTGAAATACAGTATGCAAATACCCAGTATATTTATGATACAATCAAGTATAAAAATACGCAGTATATAATAAGCTAGCCACTAACCCCGCGGCTCCCGACCGGTGATATGCATACCCCAAGGTATACGGGAAAGATTATGCATGGTTACGCAGCAACACATGATGTTAAATTTAACGAAAGTCACATGTTTTCTGCGTGACCATTTTACCAAACCACGTGCTACAGTACAACTGTACCATAGGTTTATAGAGGAGACATTAGTACTAAACACCAGGAGAGACAGCTTTATAAAGGAGACATTACTACTAGACACCAGGAGAGACAGCTTTATAGAGGAGACATCAGTACTAGACACAATACAACCAGGCGAGACAGCTTTATAGAGGAGATCTCAGTGCAATACACAATACACCCAGGCGAGACAGCTTTGTAGAGGAGATCTCAGTGCAATACACAATACACCCAGGCGAGACAGTTTTATAGAGGAGATCTCAGTGCAATACACAATACACCCAGGCGAGACAGCTTTATAGAGGAGACATCAGTACTAGACACAATACACCCAGACGAGACAGCTTTATAGAGGAGACATCAGTACTAGACACAATACACCCATGCGAGACAGCTTTATGCAGAAGCGTATTTACCAAAACTGTGGCCCTAGGCGCATGACCAATTTGGGGCCCCCTTCGCCTATAAGGCATTTAAAAATGATCAGAATACAACAATAGTCAGCACATTCATGTATTATTTAACATGCATACTACATAGTTATGCATACTTGCTAGAACTTACAATTGTCAGTTTATTACAGTTATATAACTTTTTTCCTGCTCTTCAATTTCGCGAACGTGTCAATTTGCGCATTGAAATCGTATTCTAATGTCTCCTTTGATTCAATGCATAAAATAGACAAATCTCCCAGCCTACATTGGCTGATGGAATTCCGCAAGTAATTCTTGATCCTTTTCAACACAGAAAATGACCGTTCTCCCATTGCGTTTGATATAGGAATGGTGAGAAAGATTCTTAGAAGGGTTTCCACTTTGGGAAATGTACATTGTAGTCCACCCATTGCTATAAGCTGGTACATCTCTACCGCAGATTTAGTGCCTTCTTCTTTAGCGAAATGCAAAAACTGTTGATTTCATCGGCAGTGGTATCAGAATTAACATCGTCTTTATATTCTTCGATCAAGGCCGAGATCTCTGTGTTCAAGTCATCTACCTTGTCCTTGAAAAATAGACTGAATAAATCATGTATACCTTTGTATGCTTCGATTCTGTGATCAAGTTCCGTGATCAATTTATCACAAATGGCGTTTACTGTGTTAACAATAAAATTATCACGACCAGTTAAAATAATTCCCGGTTCATTGCTTTCATCAGAAAACGGTTTTCGCTTCTTCTTGCGGCTCACTTCATCTTGATATTAACAGTCTTTGAGATCCTCGTTCATAAGCAATGCTGCTCGCTCTTCAATACGAGTGAAATCGTTTCGGACTTCGTTGTTAATAAATAGCTTCAGTGATTCTAGAAGATTTACACCAGCATCGAAATATAAATTTGAATTTTGCATGGATTTGCTGGTTGCATTCATCCGATTTAAAATTGTATCCCAAAGAACAGCCATCAATGCAGTTTCAAAAAGTTCCATTTTATTAGCAAGAGCGTTAGCCTCATTTCTTACAGCTGCCTTCTGATCACGATCTTCGGCTGCTTGAAGAAGAGCTTCCTGAATACCAATGTAGTTCTGATGCAATGCAAACACTGCATCCACTCTAGCTGACCATCTTGTGTCCGAAACTTTCTTAATGGTGCATCCATTTTTGACTAGATGACTTTTAAGGATGTTCCACCTGTGTGTGGATGCTGAGAACCAAACATAAACATGTTGAATAAAGTCAAAGTATGATATTACTGAAAGCGACGATTCTGCAGCCGCATTACCAACTAGATTCAAGCTATGGCTGGGGCAGAAAATGTAAACTGCATTGGGACTGTGTGCCTTGATTCGAGCCTGTAAGCCCGAGTATCTGCCAGACATGTTAGAAGCATTGTCGTAGCTCTGTCCCCTGCATTTTGTGATATCTAATCCCCAGTTCTTCAAAACGTCTAGTATCACTTGCTCCAGATTTTGAGCGTTATGAGCATAGATGTCAACAAAAGTTAAAAATCGTTGTTTAATTTCACCATAAATGAGAACATATCTGAGTATCACAGTTAGCTGGTCCACGTGGCTAACATCAGGTGTTGAATCATTAATCAAAGAGAAATATATCGATTTCTTTACTTCTGATATAAACTGATCTCTGACAGCATTGCCCATTATTTTAATAGATGTAGCATATAACAAATAGCTGACAGAACCACTTCCCTTGTTACCGTACCGTGCAATATTTGCTAAGAAAGGGTCAAATTTTGACAAGTAATTCAAGCAACTGGTAAAATTACCGTCATTGTTGGCATGACCACGAAAGGCCAAGCCTTCAGAGGAAAGAAACTGTACAGTTGCTACAATCCTTCGTAGAACATCTCTCCAGTATTGCCTTCCATCATCTAACTGTTTGGCCATCTGATCATCAATACGCCCTTTTGCGTTCAAGCGTTTAGCGAAAGTGCCCATTGCTTTAACGTGGCCATACGAATTCTCATGTTCAGAAATTTTGGCGGCAATATTTTTCCAATCAGAACACCCGTTTGTTGAAAATTGACTAGCTTTATTTGGAAACAGTTTGCATACATAACAATACACGCTTCTACTAGTTTCACTGAACACTAACCATTCACGTCTTTCTTTTTGGCCATTCGCCTTGGTTAAGTAAAAATTATGTTCAGATAAATGACGAAAATATTTTCTGCCACGATCTGTCATTAACATGCCAGCGCGTGAAAGGTGGTTTGAAATCCAAAACATAATTACGCATGGTTTCTGTCAAATTCGCTGGCCACATAGCAATATCTGTAAAAATTTCACCACAGTTGTTATCATCAACAGTTTCACTACTCACAACCTCCGGTATAGGACCTTCAGCCGGCTGTTCAGGTTCTGACAAGTCTCTTGGCTCGGGCTCAGAATCCATACTGGCTGTTGCCGAGACGACTGGACTTGGATCATTAGCTGTTTTTCTGATTGAGTAGTTTCTGAAGGTGGGATTACCGGTCGTTTCGCTAAAAATGTCAACAAGGCGCCTTCGTTTTTCGCATCTTCTGATTTTCTTTTCTTTTGGATATCATGCTTTTTTGCACCCAAGGGATATTGTCTCATAGACATAGTTTTAAGGAAACGATTGTGTCGCAATCAGCTACAACAGTAAAGGAAAAATGATCAATGATCATTCATCCACACAAAGCGTAGTGGGTAGCAAGAACAAAATTATCAAAATAGTGTAATAAACTGGCAATTAACAATTAGTTATTGCAATTTGCAAAATATTAAAATTTGAATTAGAATTATTAATTAAAATCTGTGATGCAAGGTGCGCCAACTACTGGTACGTACCGTACGTTACTTGTCACTTCGAACACTAGCGCCAACTTTATTAATACGTCACAGCAAGCAAGACAGAGTCAACCACGTTCGACAACTCGCATTGTTTACCAGTCTGAAAGACTATTTATAGATTTGTGGAATTCCCAAAACCCTCACAGCAACCGGATTTTTTATTTTTTATTTCTTTTATAAAACCAGGTTTTTGGGGCCCCTAAATTATCTGGGGCCCTAGGCGCGTGCCTAGTGCGCCTAGCCCTAAATTCGCCACAGGTGACAACTATTTGTCATATGAATGTCAATTATAAAATGTCAGTTTTATCGTAAATGTAAATAAAATGTAGAAAAACTCAATACAGCGCGTCTTAAAATTGCTTAGGAATACGCTTATTCTAAGTTAAATCTTTAAACACAAACACTATTTAAAAAAAACAAGCAATTAAGCCTGTTCCATTCTGGACACAGGACGTGTTAGTGCATTTTCGTGTTATGTATCAGTACTTTTGTTAGCTTTCAGTAAATATTTGTAAATTTTGGAAATGTTTATAAATACAATTGTGTAATGCATATATCTGTAAAAAAAATATTATAAAGACGTTTCTTCATATTTGAAAAAAAAAATTATTTTCTCTTAAATCTAACTACAAGTGGTTTGTGGTTACTGAAATAGGACTCATAATTGAAAACATTCGAAATTGTAGTCATTTAATCGTTCGAAAACTCCGTCAATTGTTGCAGAGCTCTGATACTTTCAATTAAACTCAGAACACAAGCTTACTATTTCATTTGATGAGTTTCTTAATAAATCTTGGTGAAACTACGTGCTGCAGTATTTCGCACCAAATGAATGGGTTATTGAACGTACAAGGTGTATATATAATATATAAGCCCCTTAGGAGCCCTGAAGCCCGGCCCTCAGATGTCTATCGCGTAATGAACTTTTGATGTACACATGGCAGGCCAAGACCTACAAAATGATATATACATCATGGGTCTAGGACTTATAGTTGCCGAGATATAGGCGCTCTTTTATTAATATAGCTTATATAGTAAAATACGGTACTAAGCCCCCTATTACGGCCCTCAGAGGTCAGATCGCGAAATAAACTTTTCCTGCACACATGGCAGGCCAAGACCTACAAAATGATATATACATCATGGGTCTAGGACTTATGGTTGTTGAGATCTAGGGTGATGACAGACAGACAGACAAAACGGGGACAATAGAGCATTTTTTTTCGAAAATGCTCTAAAAAGCAATGTAAGTCTTTTCCGTTTCGGACAAAGGACATTTTAGAGCATTTTCGTGTACGCAGTGGCTACGGTTACGCCGGACGAAATCCGTATTCTTTTTTCCGGGTTACAGCAATAGATATTGCTCCATACATATGGGTTTTGATAAATAGAGAGGGAAGTAATCACGTTGAATAACTGTTACAAAAATATATAATGATTACGCCCCTTTGATTAGCTTTTATTATTTATATTTAAAATATAAGCAAAAACGGTACCTAAGAAACTCTTATAATCGACCCTGAGAGGTCAGATCGCGATATGAACTTTTGATGTACACTTGGCAGGCCATGACCTACAAAATGATATATACATCATGGGTCTAGGACTTATGGTTGCTGAGATATAGGGCGCTCCTTTGTTAATATAGCTTATATAGTAAAAAACGGTACTTAATACCCCCCTTTTTCGGCCCTCAGAGGTCAGATCGCGAAATGGACTTTTGATGCACTTATGGCAGGCCAAGACCTACAAAATGATATATTCATCATGGGTCTAGGACTTATGGTTGTTGAGATCTAGGGTGATGACGGACAGACAGACAGACAAAACGGGGACAATAGAGCATTTTTTTTTCGAAAATGCTCTAAAAAGATATATAGCACATTTAGTAAAGTAATTATTAGAGCAATTTGTTAGGACATATTTTGGCCTGTATTATGACATAAATGAATGCGTAATTCTACCTACTTTAGGTCATAGAAATCAGAGCCCTAGTGATAATGCTTTATTTTCTTGTGCGCTTGCATTGCTCGAGGGAACCTCAAAAATTGACCGTTTTTTTTGTGAAATAGAAAAGACGTGTTAACGAGGTGTTTGTGAGTAATATCGAGGCGTTTGTGAGTGATATCGAGTCGTTTGCAAAAGTGAGTGTTCCAGAAGTTGTTTGGGCGTCGTTTGATATGACAGGCAAAAGAACATCAAGGATCCATCGCAAGAGTCATTTGAGGGCAAAAATATACGACAACATTCTGCGGAGTATTTGTGCTATGGATATGTCAAAATGATTATCTGTGTCATATGAAAGGAAACTGTGTCCAATCACAGCATGTGTCAACATATACAGTGTAGAAGGACATTAGAAGGACATGCAGGAGGCATATAGGAGTAATTTAGAGGACATGTAGGATGACATTTAGGAGGAAAAGCGCGAGGCATGTTAGTGAATTTGTACGAGGAGATGTAGTTTGGCCAGTGGTGTCACTACAGGGCTACGGGCCGCACCGGGTGACATTATTTTAGGGTTGACACCAAAAGGAAAAGTTGTACATTTCATAACAGAAAAAAACTCGGTATAGTCGTTTTTATAACGATCATACTTAAAAACATGAGCAGTCCCACCATGCTGAGCAGTTGCACATATTGTCACCATATAGAGCAGTAACACATGGTGCCACCATGCAGAGCAGGAGCACAGGGTGTCACCATATATAGCAGTAGCACAGGGTGTCACCATATATAGCTGTAGCACAGGGTGCCACCATATATAGCAGTAGCACAGGGTGTCACCATATATAGCCGTAGCACAGGGTGCCACCATATATAGCAGTAGCACAGGGTGTCACCATATATAGCAGTGGCACAAGTGTCACCATATAGAGCAGTAGCACAGGGTGCCATCATATAGAGCATTAGCACAGGGTGCCACCATTTAGAGCAGTAGTACATGTTGCCACCATGCAGAGCGTCTGGAGCTAAGGTAAATGAATACAGTTCAAAACTGCGCGGATCAATCTAGAGTTTTTTTGCAAACGTTCTAAATAAAGGAAGCATAATATAGTCACGTGGTTTCATGACATTGGAGACGTAGTTTACAAACTCAGTTTAATGAAAGTAATACACATCTTTCTGAAATAGTCAGTAATACTATCGTTTTTATCGCTCAAGTATTTTAAAGTAAATTCTCTCAGGTCTAGTGCAGAAAAATTTGAAATATGTACCATTGTTCATGGTGGAAGTCTTCGGGGAGGGAGGTGACACCCTGAATTTTCCGCACCGGGTGATACCAACCATATTAACGCCACTGAGTAGGACATTGGACTTGGAGGAGGATAACACTATTCGCTGTGAGTTCAAAGCATACATCAGTTGGACGAGTGGTCATCCCCTATTTATTTATCTTTAACTCTACTTTTTATTTGTATTCATGTAATGTCACTGTAAATAACAGTTGTATATTCACCAATGGGGCGATTTATGTAGTAGGCCTACACATCTTTCATCCCGACAATAGTCGAGATAATATTGTGTGGCCATCAAGTAGACACGGGAGACATGTGTAGGTGACTTGGCACGCTGCATGTAGATCTGATTTATTTAGATTTATCTAAACACAAAAAGAGTCATAATCTTTCAATTGATTGACAAAGTGCACTTTAATATCTCCAGGTGATCTTCAAAGTGAAATTTAACAGCATGTTCTGTAATGCTTAGTTATTGATTTAAATATTTCATTGAATTAAATAATTATATGTAATGTAAGAAATATTAATTACCTTTCCTAAATAACGGTTATTAGCAGTACTCACCCCATTAGTACATTTCTGTTAGTTGCATTTATCATATCACCTGGTCCTACGGGTCCCCTACTTAATGTTGCGACCACAACTTGTAATGTTGGATTCTTTTCTTCTTTATCTAAGTAAGACACACATACATAGTATTGATAAATTGACACCAAATTATATCTATATCTATCTATCTATCTATCTATCTATCTATCTATCTATCTATCTATCTATCTATCTATCTATCTATCTATCTATCTATCTATCTATCTATCTATCTATCTATCTATCTATCTATCTATCTGTCTGTCTGTCTGTGTCTGACTGTCTGTCTGTCTGACTGTCTGTCTGTTGTCTGTCTATCTGTCTATCTATCTATCTATATATATATATATGTATATATATATATACTTGTAAGGTGTCTGGGGTTTTTAGTGTCATTATATTTACCCGCTAATTCTTATAACAATACTTTTTATCATTGTTAAAACAAATCAATGCGTTATTGCAATAGAAAGTCCACACCGGGTTGGCAATATTTTCTTATTTTATTTTCGGTACAATATATTGTACTATAACACAACGTGTGTAACAGTTACAAATATATTGTGCTATAACACAACGTGTATAACAGTAACACATATATTGTACTATAACACAACGTGTATAACAGTAACACATATATTGTACTATAGCATAACGTGTATACCACTAAAAAAACGTCTGTTAAACGCTTCAATCCGCTCCACTAGCATGCACTTACGTTACCTTTTTTTTATATATTTACGTCATGTTGAGCATGATAAAACCTAAAATGAAGAACTGTTGGGAAAAGAGTCCTTTAAAGTAAAATAAGTCTGAATAAAGATGTATCAAATATATAGTCGGATGTTACATTCAAAGTTAAATTATCGGGGGCTCATTTTGTTTAAGACTGCGTACACATTATGAGGTTTATTTTCTTCGGGATTAACAACAAAAAATAAGAAATTTTATGTAAGTCAATACATGTACAGCAAACGTTGGAAGCTGTGTATCACGGTCATGAATCAGCAATTATTTTCAATGTTCCAGACGTTGATGCGAAATATAGAATAGATTTACTGTTATATGATGCAGGCAAACCATTTGCTTTTTAGGTATTTACAGTATACCTGTTGGAAGTTAGTGAATTCTAAATCCATCATAGGCTCAAAATTGTAATAGATTTAAATCTCTCTTGTTGATGAACGTATTAGAGACGAGACATAGAAATGAAGAAATGACTACAAACAGCTACTGTCTCATGAAGACTTACATTCTACATTATTTACAATCGATATCCTTTGCAGCATTCGAATAGGTATAGAAGGTTGCTGAAAAATGCACCCACAGAGTACTTTCAATAACAGACAAGGTTGATGGTTTTGAAGAACTTCTAAACCAACAACTTTCTCAGCTTGATGTAGCAGAAGCTACTTACTGTTAGTTACTATATTTCATAATTTGTCTGCAGGCACTGAGAATAAAGTCTCCGAGCTTTGATGACAACATGGCAGCGATACTTCAACAGTCTGTTTCATATTGAGCGTGCCATTGATCGTCACTAGCTCAGGACACTTGTTATTTGTGGCTAATGTTATCATGAAAAGGGATACATATTATTAAATATCTTGTAGCATATCATTGCATGGGTATTTTGAAATTAGCACACACACACAAAAATAGGCATATCATGAAAAAGAGCTACTTGACCTGTTTCCAGAAATGTTGGACTGGTGTATAATGATACCTACTATATCTGTTTCCAGTCTGAATGGACGTTGTCCAGAAAGTATCTTTGGACGGAGCCAGACCTAATGCATCAGCAAAATGAGAACTAACTCCTATCTTCCATTGATCTTCACTCAGATGATAATCATTGGAGGCTCGGATCTGTTCAGAAAAAAAAATTAATATATCAGTCTCTCTCTCTCTCTCTCTCTCTCTCTCTCTATATATATATATATATATATATATATATATATATATATATAATTATATAATATACAATTATATTTATTGGGATGAACATTCTGTTCAACATATAAAGTGTGTATGGTTATCTTTAGTTGTACAAACACGCTAACAATGACAGATTCTCAAGTAAGCGTCTAAAGGTGTACAATTAGGTATATGACTTCAGAACAACACTTGTATGGCATACCATCAACAGATTAGTTTTTATTGTAGAAACACAAAACCATATCAAATTTATTTAAAAAATTGAAAAATGTCACCCACCAAACATTTTGAAGTTTCAGAAAAATTGACATTAGTTAATAATTTCAAGTTTTGTTTCATAAACTTTTATTTGTAAAAATAAAACGTAAATTCAGTTTCTCTGGTGAGTGGCAAAGGGGAATAATATCTTGCAGAACTTTTATTGCTCTTTCTGCACAAACATTGCTACGTGGAGTGAGTATTGGAGATGTACTTTGAGACCAATGATTTCGAAGACAGCGCAACCCTTTTGGATAATCATGAACAGCATGGAAAAGAAGTTCATATTGTTCAGCTTTGTAATGATGATCACTAAACCAGGCATCACTCCAATGTCCACATATAAATTCACACAATTTCTGAAGGTTCTTTAGTTCATCAGGCAATAGTATGAAAGCCAACAATGCAAAAATTGCTCCAGAGTTCCATCGGGCATTGCTGAGGCCAGGCAGTGCGCTAAAATTAACTTTCGGCATTTGTTGAGAATTCTAAAAATGCTTAAAAACGCAAATTAGATGGTGCAAAAATTTCATATCATCTCTCCAACCTATTTCCTGTTTTTCTAAAATTGGAGCACATTTCTTTGTTTTACTTTCTAAAATCTTTTTTTAACATTTCATAATCTTTAAGTATCTTATTTACAAATGGATAATTTATGTTAGGAGACTCAGTTGAATCACCGAGTAAGGCATCACACACGTGTCTAAGAACACGATCAAGTATATGGTGCTGACAACCTATAAAGACTGGTGCAGACTCACCATGTTGAACAAACAGTTTCTGAAGTTTCACCACAACACCAGACTTCGACCCTGTATTAACATTTGTAGTGTCTGACACTATCATCTTTATAGCTGACCATAAGTTATATTCATCTAAAACTTTTTGAATGGCAGATCCAATCGTAGCAGCTTTGCCATAGGTAAAACTAAGACGGATAGCCTCACTTCTTTTGCTTCATTTTTTAATACAACTACTTGGTGTTCTTTTTTCTTATTAATTTTACCATCAAAATGTAAACTCCATAAGCTATTACGCAAGTATTTATTAATGTTTCTTTTAGTTTACTTGCTTCTCTGAATACAGCTCGATAGACACCTGACTGAGAAGGAGTTGTTATTTTTACGCCGGACTTATGCAAAACTTTGCTCACTAATGCTGCTCTTCGAGCTGGTAGTTTCCCAGATTGAACTAATGAAACTGCACTAGAAGTAGATTGCTGTGATTGTTTCTTATGTGTGCTTTGATCCAAGCTTTCTGTGGATGACAGCATTGCATCAGCACCGTCAGAGCTACTTTGAGAATTCTCGTTATCTTTTGAATCACTGGAACTTTCAAAACTGCTTTTTTGTTGTTGTGCCTCATTAATTTTGCAAACAATTTTCCGTTTTGATGGATGAATTGTACTTTGACTAACAATTTTAGTTGTAGTATATCCCATCTTACCTCCACTTTGAATTTGTATTTCGTAAAGTTTTTTGTCCTCAGCACATAACCATTGACCAGTTTTGTTTGTGACATCAAATAACTTATCAAACTGCTCCCGTATGTCACCCACAGGTTTTTTCAAATGAACATCATACCTTCTAATTAAAGTTTCAATTTTTCTGCCCACTGATCGCAAAGACAGTATTGGGAAATTTAAAACGCTCCATAATAGCTCTACTTCTTTCCTGAGTGCTGCAACTCTTTTCAATCTGGATTTTTCCATAGAGGCCAAGCCCTTGTAGCGACCAATTGTCATCCACTCTTTTGGCATTCTAGAATGTGAAAGCAATGGCTCGATCTCGATTCCAATTTTGTTTCTTTTCTTAAGAGTGTTTTGAATTTTTTTCAAATTACTCGCCCATTTGTCCTTATTTTTAGCAACAGAAAGTGATGACTTTTTAAAAGATATTTTTAAGAATAAAATTAGGCAAAATTAAAATAATCATTCAAACTCAAGTATAATTGAAAAATCTAACATGGAGAACAGGAAATAGAATTTTAATGGTAAACAGCTGGAGTAAAAGTAAACTTCAGTAAAAAGAGCCAAAAGGATTATTTTTAAACTAAAAAATGTTTTGGTGGGTGAACTTTTTCAACAAAATTGATGATTTTTTGTTGTATTTATTATTTTTATATAAAGCTCATCAAAATCTGGCACGCCACTTTTACAAAATTTGTTTTTCAAGTCATTTACACTGTACATACCAAACCTAGAAATGAAAACACTCAAATAGCTGTGAATGTTATATAGACAACCAAATAGTTATCAAACATTATACAAACATGGCAGTATATATAAAAAATATTTTATAAAAAACAACGTTTTTCTTGCGTACTAAAAAGCAGAAAATAATTTCTGAATAAAGTGGTAAGATGGTAATAGTAATAGACTTTATAAAAGCTTCTGATTTTTATAAAAACGAAAAACGTTGGGCGCATGTTTTATATTATGTGAATGTTTGTATTACAGTATTAGAATCATGATATCATCAAATGTTAACAATTAAAGTAAAATTAATTCTAGTGTTTTATAACCTAAACTCATGATATAGAATGTAATACTTGTAAAGTCAATTGAATCAATATATTAATATAGTTAAATTATTTTAAACAGGTTTTCATTTATATAAATTAGAGTATGTTATAAAGGTCTGGATGTTTGTGTTCATGCTCCCAACGTTTTTCGTTTTTATAAAAATCAGAAGCTTTTATAAAGTCTATTACTATTACCATCTTACCACTTTATTCTTTCTTCACTACTTCAGCCACAATAATTTAATTTTCGAAAAATACTTAAGAAACTCATCAAATCATAATGAAATAGTAAGAAAATTGCATTGTCATCGGGTTCTGAGCTATATTGAAAGTATCAGAGCTATAGTTTTTTCGGAAAGTGGTCTAAAATTGGTGCCAAATTCTGTTACAGTACGATATTAAGCATCAGTAGTTTCCCTTGATTTAGACAAGGCTGTGACCTATTCGCCATAAATATTTAAATTTATTTATTAAGAAACTCATCAAATCATAATGAAATAGTAAGAATATTGCATTGTCATCGGGTTCTGAGTTTTATTGAAAGTATCAGAGCTATAGCTTATCGGAATGTGGTCTAAAATGGATTGCAAAATTCCGCGGACAAACACATAGACAAGAAGTGAAGTTAAGAAAAACGTTGTAAAAAATGTGCAAACTAGTGAAACTTTTTTAGTCTTAATTAGTCAAATTAGGCTAAAATATACAACAAACAATAGCAAGTTTAATTCTTTTAGAACTATATGTATGTAACCAGTGTCACTACATAGTGATGTATAAAATGGCGACACATGTTTTACATACACGCTCAGTTTTTTTTTTTATTTATTTTTGGAAGTAAGAGTATTCTCAAATGGAAAACAATAAATGAATTTTTTAAACCAATTTTAATTACGTGTTACTTTCGCATTCTTATTTTTTTTATTTTGTCACGTGTGCTGGAACAAAATCAAAATAAATTTAACAAAAGTCAATACATAGAAAATGAAACAATATAAAAACGATTAAAAAAATACGAATGAAATAAATTCGACTAAATTTTACGGTGATAAAAACTTTCAAAGAAATTTTCAGGACTAAAAATTTAGAGCGACAAACTTCCACCTCTTACTCCATATAGTTGTCGGCAGGGCTGGGGAGCCGGTGTCGGTGTCGGTGGTGTTGGTAGTTTTTGCCGGTGTCGGTGTAGGAATTTGTACTTTGCCCGGTGTCGGATCGGTGTCGGCTCAAAAACTTCCCCCCAAAAATACCGGATTTTTAATTAAATAATCCAGAACAACGTCAGATAGTTCTTAGCCAATTTTTAATTAAAGTTTTCTTAAGTTCTTCTTTTCTTTTTAAATAAATACTTGGTAAATCTGTTTATCAACAAATGTATTATTTTCCAAAGCAAGATTCTTTACATTACAACAACTTGTCAACATTAACAGAATTGTGACTGAAAGCAGATAGGAAGGCTACTGGCTATGTTCACTCTGTTATTCACTCAATCATTGTAAATCATGAGAAATTTTTAGTTTGCATCTGTCTGTCAATAGCCTTGTTGAAGAAAGATTACACACACACCTATTCAAGTCTTTTAGAACTTCAAAGAATGATCACACTCTCCACAGCTTAATTTCTCTCAGCCAGAATGAAACATTACCAATCTACGTCACAATGCCACTACATTAAAGTCCAGTCCGTAGCTGGACCTGTTTAAGCCCCCCCCCCCCACCACCTATTACAATACAAACATTTTCACTACATATTTCAGGTTTAATTCGGGTGTAAAATAACGATTCCTTCCTCTATTAACTGTTAAGTATGTAGTGTCTTCATACTCTCTCTTTTCTAAAAACATAGGTCTGGAACAACCATCTTTTATCATTGTCTGTAGCCCTTGCCGTGATTTTATTTCAGCATTCTGCATTCTCTGAGTGGCCACTTATAAACTTCCAAGCATCATTGCTCTAGTGTTGTTGGATATGTCTGTACTTTGCAGTGACTTGCTGATTTAGGCAATCGTTAATAATAATCTTGACCAATATTTGAGCATAAATGAGAACTTATTAAAAGTAGCGAATTCGCCTCTTCAGGTTTACTATAAAATAACATCCCGCATACTGTGGCATATCTTGAAGTAAACCATTCACTTTTGTTACTTCAATGTATTCACTGCAGTACTCTTGATGTCCATATCTAGTATTTTTAGTGACATATACAACTGGGTTGTAGAGCCAAGAAGATTAAATATACAATTAGACGTGCATCATTTTATATATATATATATATATATATATATATATATATTTATATATATATATATATATATATAGTATGAGATATATACAGGGGGAAATACACAATTATCTCCCTTTGCCCCCACCCCTCGGTGTCGGTGTCGGCGGACGATAGAAAACCGACACCGGTGTCGGTTGTTGATGGAATGCCGACACCGGTGTCGGTTTCGGCATATATTTTGGCGACACCCCACCCCTGGTTGTCGGAATATAAAAGGGCCATTATAAATGCCGTATAAAGAGCGGCCGTATAGCGAGGTACAATCTACTGTCAAAATCAACATCGCACTTTTGGCGGAAAGACATAAAGACAGAAAGACTGATAGAGAGACAGAGAGACAGATAGACTTTAATATATACTGTAATAAACGTATAAATGATATTTAAGATAGACAGAAAGGACACTAGAACTAAAGACATGACTAGAGAGAAAGACATGACTAGAGAGACAGACATGACTTGAGAGACAGACAGGACTAGAGAGAAAGGGCTAGAGTGACAGGACTAGATAGACATGATTAGAGTGACAGGACTAGATAGACAGGGCTAGAAAGACAGGACAAGAGAGACATGATTGGAGAGGCATAGCTAGTAAGACAGGACTAGAGAGACATGACCTAAGTGAGAGGACTAGATAGACAGGAATAGAGTGACATGACTAGATAGATAGGGCTAGAGAGACAGGACTAGATAAACAGGGCTAGAGAAACAGGACTAGAGTGATAGGATTAGAGTGACAGGATTAGAGCGACATGACTAGATAGACAGGACTGGAGAGACAGGGCTAGAGAGACATGATTAGATAGACAGGACTAGAGTGACAGGACTAGAGAGACATGATTAGATAGACAGGACCAGAGTGACATGATAGACAGGGCTAGAGAGGCATGATTAAAGTGACAGGATTAGAGCAACAGGACTAGAGTTCATGGAGATATACTGTGTATTGTAAGTGACCTGTGTAACAACTGGGATCTCTAGACTTTGTAGGGCGTGTCTGGGTAGTGACATGCAATACTGTAGTTTGAGCCCATTAGCTGCTGCTGCTGCTCCCATTTGTAGCAACCAATCTCTTCCATTAGTCAAGCTGTTCGTTAAATTTGGGGTAGACAATAATTGCACGTTTAGCCAGTCCTATAGGAAAAAAGATCATCGCAATGAAATGTTCTTGTTAGTCATAATAACAAAATCTTTACATTAGTTGTCATAGAAAGGTAAAGTTATAATTTCAATAATATAAGTTATATGAATAAAAGCAGAATTTAAAAAAAGGCGGTGACTTCAAAGACAGGTCTATACATTCTCGTTAGGGACACTGCAGTGGACAGGTCTATACATTCTAGTTACGGACACTGCAGTGGACAGGTCTATACATTCTAGTTAGGGACACTGCAGTGGACATGTCTATAGATTCTCGTTAGAAACACTGCAGTGGACAGGCCTATAATACTAGTTAGGGACACTGCAGCGGACAGGTCTATACATTCTCGGTAGGTACACTGCAGCGGACAGGCCTATACATTCTCGATAGGTACACTTCAGTGGACAGGTCTCTCCATTCTCGATAGGGACACTGCAGTGGACAGGTCTATACATTCTAGTTACGGACACTGCAGTGGACAGGTCTATACATTCTAGTTACGGACACTGCAGTGGACAGGTCTATACATTCTAGTTAGGGACACTGCAGTGGACATGTCTATAGATTCTCGTTAGAAACACTGCAGTGGACAGGCCTATAATACTAGTTAGGGACACTGCAGCGGACAGGTCTATACATTCTCGGTAGGTACACTGCAGCGGACAGGCCTATACATTCTCGATAGGTACACTTCAGTGGACAGGTCTCTTCATTCTCGATAGGGACACTGCAGTGGACAGGTCTATACATTCTCGTTAGGGACACTGCAGTGGACATGTCTATACATTCTAATTAGGGACACTGCAGTGGACAGGTCTATAAATTCTCGTTAGGGACACTGCAGTGGACAGGTCTATAAATTCTCGTTCTTTACACTGTCTAGTCGCCGTAACTTCACAATGTTAATGAGGCAACCATATACGAACATCCGGAGCTTGTTTGTCGATGAGATTGTGACTTTTTATATTTTGGATGATTTCTTAAAATTGGGGAGATATGTTTACATTAATTTCATTTGTAGCTGCTTGTATGTATGTTTTTTTTTGGAGGTTGTTATATTTTGGAGGTCTCAAAAGTATTCAGTCTGATCTCTTCCTTTTGTCAGGATATTTTTGTAAGAGGCAATCCCAAGTGTTTCTCTATCTTAATTCGACAGTTAAATATTGGCCCCACTAAGCAACTGCAATGTCCGAATATTGTAAGCAACATACTTGTTAAGTATATGTAACGTTATATATATTTTTGAACGTTATGTACTTGTTGATGTAATGCTGCTCCAATGGATTGTTGATGTAATGCTGCTCCAAGGTAACACTGTGTGTTCCTCACTGCTGCTTCAGATACTTATACTGGTTTTATGTAGCTGCCGATATTATAACTGGTTTATAAACTTAAGTAGCGTTCAGTCTCATTGCACTCTCAAACAACACACCAATCAATGAGGCAAAGTTCCACGATTCAATTATATTTATTAAACAATAAGAAAACACATGTAGTCTGAACTTGTTGCAGCAGTATTCACAAAAAGCTTCGTACACAATATAACACGTAGTATTCCAGGTTCCCGAAGGAATTATCTGGCAATACTTTGACACTTAGTATCCTGATTTCTTGAAGGAATTATTCAGAGATACTTCAATAAAATAGACTTTGACTGTGTACTGTAAAACGCAATAACTTGATAGCTTGTGCCTCTATTATTTCTCCACTAACTTCTCCTCTAACTATCTCTACAACTGGTGTCCTGATGTCTCTATTGTCGATCTGTCGGTCTGCCCCTGTACGTCTCTCGTCGGTCTGTTCCTCATCTGAGATACATCTCATTTTATATGATGGTGAATTATCACGTGACTCTAAAGCCCCAGAACTTTTGATTGGCTCCCCAAGCACCCTTTCTAACTCATTTACATATTAATGACTCTAATTCCAGCCTAGCGATTGGTGCGGCTAAAACTCACTTTGAGCTAGTATTTCTTTGTCTCCCTAATTACATCTATCGGCACCTACCCTAAACAAAGATCCCGCTGGAATTCTAGTTATCAAAACATATGACTGTGTCCTGGACCCATGAGTTTTCAATGTTAACTAACCAACTGAAACAGTGGTTCTAAAATTGTATGGATCTATCTAAAGCTATTGTTACAGTATATACCAGGAATTAGTTATAGTATTCTTTTTATTTCTTGTTAATAAACTAGTCAAATCGACCTTTGGAAGTATTTACTTCATTAGTACTTACTTGTTCATAAACTATCAAGCCCCAGTTATTGCGTGCACGAGCAAAGAGAAAGTCCCAAAATGTCTATTTAAAAAAAGTGAAAAAAATTAGCATCATAAAAATGTTTAGATAAAAATAGTAAACATTAAAGATGCAAGAAATCTCAATCGATTGTGAATGAGCTACATAAGTTATAATGTGTTTGTGAATGAGCTACATAAGTTATAATGTGTTTGTGAATGAGCTACACAAATTCTAATGTGTATTGAGAGGCTTCAGATACAAGTTGTTTCGAACTACGTTAATTACAATTTTAATAGGTTACATGTTATATTGAACGAAGTAAGTTAAAAGCAGTTTTTAGTTACGTAAACCATTAACTATAGTGAACTACACAGTTCAGTTCAAATACGTAAGTTATATTAGTTATACTGAGCTACGTAAAGTAAACCAATTTTTATTGAACAACATGGGTTATTACTTGTATTGAATTACTTTTGTTATACTTTGTTATGATGTTTGTAAGTTTCTGCTTTTTTATATCTACATAACTTTCATATTGTAAAGAAAAAATAAAGTCAAAATTATATTTTTCTTTATTTTGAAAGACACAAATGCCATGTTAGTGAAGGCTAGCAAATATTCAGAAAACTGATTTCATATCCAAATGGATAATACAATATGTGAGATTGTTTTAGTACTTAGAAGTGAAAATATTCAAATGAAATGTAAGTTAAAAATTACAAACTAATAATTTTGACCTTGTCAAGAGGTAAAGAAACATTGGGTCCGATGATAAAATCGAAGTTTCCACCGTTGACTTTGGCATAAGTCGTGTTGACTGACCTAACATATTCAAATAGAAAATTATCATTGCATCTCTCTGGTCATTTAAAAAAAAAAAAAATTATGAAATCATTTCTATAAATTGATTTTTAAAAGATGTCAATGTCTGTTAAAATTTAAACATAGAGTGAAGTAAATGAACGTAGAGTGAAGTAAATGAACGTAGAGTGAAGTAAATGAACATAGATTGAATTATATGAACGTAGAGTGAAGTTGCTGAACGTCTAGAGGCAAATAAATATAGAAAGATCTAAATTAACCTATTACCTGAATTAAGACAAGTTTTATAAAAGCGTAGACTGCAAATTAAAACACCTGGGTATAAACTTACCAGTATCTATATCTATTGTGTGCAACTAAAACACCTGGGTATAAACTTACCAGTATCTATTGTGTGCAACTAAAACACCTGGGTATAAACTTACCAGTATCTATTGTGTGCAACAAGCGGCAAACGTAAATTGTTCTGTAGATCACTGAAAATATATAAGAACATACTGAAAGAAATGTATAATGCGTGAAAAAGACCAAAAAAAAAAACAAATAACAACAAATAAACCACACATGAGTGGTTGCTGAACGCTTGCACTGGTTTTGAACATGGTTGTGTTTATAATGGTATAATTATTTATTTTCAGTATAATCTCTTCTCATTGTTCAAGTACTCTTTTTTTTTAATCAAACATATCTATAGTTCGTTTGTTACAGTTATACATGTAGTGGAGATATTTTAGATTTACTGATTACTACCTGTACCCCGCAAAACCTTTGCATAGAGTTATATCCCCTTAGGTTTGTTAGGTTGGCTAGGTTATTTTTGGTGACGGGAAGATCCGATTTTTTTCATGATTGTATTTTAAACTGGAATACTGTTGTATTAATTCTTTACTTTCGATTTAACGCAGACTGAAAATCACTATTATTTTGTTATATTCTTTATCTTTTACACATCCCCATTAACATTTGTATCGAGGTGATCCATCAATCAACTGTCTCTAAATGTGACAGTCTTTTTCCAGTCTACTTGTAAATATTTTATGGCCATATCTTAAATTCGCTGTATGGTCACAACGCTTGACAGGAATTTGTGACTTGGCAGACAGTCGTAGCTTGACAGACATTCGTGGCTTAACAGACATTTGTGGCTTGACAGACAGTCCTAGTACATTTTCTAATGCAAAAAGACGGAAACAACTTCGTCACACTGGCACTAAATATTTATGGACAAATCCTGGGACATGTCTCTCCATTCTCGTTAGGGTCACTGCAGTGGACAGGCCTATACATTCTCGTTAGGGACACTGCAGTGGACATGTCTATACATTCTAGTTAGGGACACTGCAGTAGACAGGTCTAAACATTCTAGTTAGGGACACTGCAGTGGACAGGTCTATACATTCTCGATAGGGACGCTGCAGTGGACAGGTCTATACATTCTCGATAGGGACGCTGCAGTGGACAGGTCTATAGATTCTCGTTAGGGACACTGCAGTGAACAGGTCTATACATTCTCGTTATGGACACTGCAGTGAACAGGTCTATACATTCTTGTTATGGACACTGCAGTGGACAGGTCTATACATTCTCGTTATGGACACTGCAGTGGACAGGTCTATAGATTCTCGTTAGGTACACAGCAGTGGACAGGTCTATACATTCTCGTTAGAGACACTGGCATTTCTCTGTGTTGTTAAAGTATCCGGTATTGTTTTTGGTAACTTTTTTTTAAAGCTAAGTTGTTTTTGTCTTGTTTAAGTTTTATAATGTATATTAGACTTAGTAATTTTACCGTTCAAATATATGGTGCACTTAATATATATATATATATATATATATATATATATATATATATATATATATTAGGGTGCATCACCAAAAAAAAATTTTAATAATTGATCTGTCTACTATTTAAATTTGTTCCATTGATCAAAAAAAGCATTGTGTAAAAAAATGAAAAATATTTGACAATATTTAGAGGTCCCCCGGACTTCAACAATGTTTGCATAATTAAGCGAAAACTAGATAAAACTATCCTTCTTGTAAAGTCTTACAGACATACATACACAAATTGAATCGCTTAATAATTTGTTTTATAGTCATTGTTTTATAATGTTTGGCAGCCATGATTGATTTTAATGAACAGTTGTGCTAGAAATTAAATTTAAAAATCACATTTTATTACCAAAAACAACACTTGTCCTTATCGCAAATAGATGACCAAGGTAAACATTTTAATTTCTTTATTTGTATAATTTTAATTTCTGATACAAACGAACTTTAAAATCAGAACATTGAAATAATATTATGCTTTGCAGTGTCCTGTCCAATATGTTATTTATGTTACTTCTCTGCTGAACAGAATAATATAACTCATTAAACTTTAAGATTAAATCTAACTATAAAATATTATATTTGAACTCCAATAGAATATTTTGAATTAATACAATTAAAGTGCATGCTTTTTAAGGTGCTGTTTGGGTGATATGGAAAACAACAATACGTTTTTTACACCTTCTAAGAAAATGCTGGCTGACCCTGACACCACCTCAACAGTGTTATATCCAGTTATTACTGCGTCTAATGCCTCACTAACTAAGAAACCACAAACTCGCCGGAAAACTGAATTGTTTGGCATTGGCCCTGCAATCTGTGTTGATGATGCTACAATTACTGGAATTCGACTACCAACTTGTTTACAAGTTATGAGGTGCATGATGTATCACTGCAATGTAGCAGCACACAGTGAGCGTCCAGGTTCTCTTGGTGCACCTTCTCGATTTACAACTGCCAAAATTGTGCTGAATCAAGTTACTGCTTTCTACGAAAAAGCAAACATTCCAATGGTGACAGAGAGAAGAGCTTGTGAGAAGATTGTTCAGCTTCTTGATGAATACAATAAACTTCGTTCAATTGATAAAAGTCGCCGAAACACACCAGCCACCAAACGTAAACTGGAACAAATGAAATCTATGTTGGCAACAACTTTTCAACTGTGGCCACCAAATGTCGAGACTATTATCAAGAATGCAGAAGATTTAGCATTCTTGAGGTCTATGAAAGGAGACAGGTCTTCCAGCTTTGGATCATTTGATAAAACACTTGCAAAAAAAGTCGCTCGACGCCATTCACGAGATGTCGCAGCATTGGAACGTCAAAAACGCGCAAGAGAAGAAAATGCAGCATGTTCAACGATATCAGTGCCTTCCAGCGAGGGTAGCAGTAACGAACCCGATGATTCTACTTCTAAATCTGAAGATAATATGGAGTTTGTTGATAACTGTTTGGATGATATAATGCCATTGCAAAAGCGAAGAAAGCCAACAGGAGCATTGGTATTTATACCTCCAGATGTTTTAAGCCGACCAAATCTTGTGTCACTAGCGACAAGATTAAAGATTACACCAACACAGCAGGCAGCTTTCACACAGGGCCTTATTAGCGAGTCTGGGGGTGATGTATCAATGTTGGCTTCTTCCTATGCCACTGCAGATCGTTCACGTCGCAAAGTTGTAAGTGAGATATCTACAAAGATCCACGACTCCTGGGAACCACCCAAACTCTGCAATCTCCACTGGTATGGCAAACTGACACCTTCTCTAAAAAATCATCGTGTCACTGAAGAACGCATAACAGTTGTTGTCGGTGATGCAAAGCAATTGAAACTTCTAGGAGTGCCAAATTATGCCAAGGCAACAAAGAAACCCGTTGGTGAAATAATTGCAGAATTAACCATGAAGCTAATGACAGAGTGGCATTGTAATGATTGTATCGTTAATATGACATTCGACACAACAAGATCAAACACTGGTCATCAGACTGCTGCCTGCATTGCCATACAGAATATGCTGCAACGTGCTCTTCTGTGGTCAGGTTGTCGCCATCACATTGGTGAAGTTATCCTCTCGCATGTGTTTGCAGACATGAAAATAGAAGTTTCCAAATCCCCGGATATAACTTTGTTCACCAAGCTGCGAAGTAATTGGGAGTTGGTGGCACATGATTGGTCTCACGTTTGTAGTTCGTTTACGTTAGCTGATCATGATCTGAAGGCTCAAGAGCGACTGTCGATAATGAGAGATGCGGTAATTGCACATGCCAACTCTAGTAAACAAACCGAATTCTTGCGAGACGACTACCACGAATTCCTTAAGCTATCCCTTGTTTACCTAAATGCTACAAATAAGGAGGTTAACTTTAAAAGACCAGGTGCCCTGCACTAAGCGCGATGGATGGCAAAGCTGATATATTGCCTCAAGATTGCACTGTGTGAGAAACAAATTCAATTATTGCCTCCAGGTACTATTACCACACGTGATCAAGTGCCAAAGATTCGTGCATTTGCGACATTTGTAACACATGTTTATGTCATGTGGTGGCTCATTTGCAAAAAGGCTGTGGATGCACCATGGAATGATCTACAGCTCTACAAGCGACTTTTGGATTACAACGATGTCAACAGAGACATATCCAAGTCAGCAATCCGTGCCCTGAATAGGCATCTGTGGTCCCTCACTGCTGAAATGATCCCACTTGCTCTGTTCAGCAATGAAGTACCTATTTTGGAAAAGCGAGCTCTAGCAGATGCTCTGCTAAGGCTTCGACCAGTGGTTGCCCTCCAAACTCCACAGAATCGATTTGGAAATGGTTGGGGAAAACCACGATTCCAATCAATTGATTCTAAAACTCGGTTGTGTGATCTGGCTGGAGTTGACTCGTGGTTTACTATATATAGACTTCAACTGGACACAGGATTCCTCCAACTGCCTGTTGATGATTGGTGCCAAACAGCTTCTTACATTGCCAGTGCAGAAAATGTTGCTGCTATTAACGTTGTTAACGATTGTGCCGAGAGAGGAGTGAAACTGGCATCTGACTTTGTTGAAGCAGCGCGAACGGATGAACATTTTCAAAACATTCTTCAAGTGGTAGAAATGGACCGCAAAAACATTTCAAATGTGCGTAAACATTACAAACGTGCAACAAAGTGAAACTGAATTAAATGCAACAGTAATAAATAATGTAATACTTTAATGTAATTTTTATATAGGCTAGAATAAACTTTTTTTTCTTTACATGTTTTGTGATTTCTTGGGCCGGGGGGGGGGGAGGGGGGACCTCTAAATCAACTCTGATTTGAAAAATATTTTACACAAGTTATTATTAATGATATTGGAACACATTAGAAACATAGACAGCTCAAAAACAAACAATCAATTTTTTCCTTTATTGTGGTGATGCACCCTAATATATATATATATATATATATATATATATATATATATATATATATATATATATATATATTGCTGTAACGGCCTTAGTGATAAGCATCTTGGACGTTTGCCTTAAGCCCCGCGCTTGAGAGGAGCCCAGCGTCCTAAAGGGCACCCACGCCTGAGTTTGCGCGTGGAGATTTTCTATTGTTATCAGAAGCCCAGCATGCTGCTAACCCCATCTCTGCTTATACACTTAAGTGTTTATAAAAACAAAATACATCTTGCTTTTTTTATAGACCTTTCTCAAAAAGTAGTACCCTTACTGAATTGTTTGTTTAGATGGACAAGTTACACTTTCGGTACCAATTAATGTACTTGAATTTGCGAATAATAAATTTCTGATGCCGCTATTCTTTTAATTTTAATCATAAAAATAAAATAATCAAAATTTAATATATTTTTCAGTGTGATTATTTATTATTATCTTAAAAGTTAAAACTAAAAAGTAGAACGCCAAGAAGTTGTTGTGTGCCTAATTGTACTGCAAACGTTGTTAAATGCAGAGGATTATCATTTCATAAATTCCCATCTGATGCTAATAATAGAAAACTATGGATTACTAAAATCAGAAAAGTTATTGGAAAACATTTTCAAGTAAAGTATCATCTATTATTACATGTAGTCTATACTATAACAATGTTTTTCTGTATTTTTAATACTATACGATATAATTGTAGCCACTGCGTTGTTATAATTAGGGAGCGACCGATATGCCTTTTTACCGATAGTCCGATACCGATATTTTTCCCCAGCATTTTTGCCGATACCGATACCGATATTTTGCTATTAATGAAAGGGTGTCTTGCAGATGATTAGAAGATTAGAAAAACAAAAGATTTGAAAAGACAGACCGAAAGACCGAAGTCAGAAACACAAACCATGCCTGCATAATCTCAGAAATCTGCATGTTTATTGTTTAAAATTAAACTTAGAACAAACAATTTGTTGTTTTTACTTTTTACTTGTTCACAAACAGAAAAGTAAGATAAATTTGTAAATAACTAATGTCAAACTAAAAAAGTAAAAATGTATTAATTAGGGCTGCTGATTAAACTGCGTTAATTTTACCAAATGCGGAAAGTTCACCAAATCGATAAATAACAGAATTTCACTCAACCTTTTGAAGTTTGAGTTCCGTCCACTTATTAAGTAGATCTACCACCCCCTCCCAGTCGTAATTCGCAGCACACACCCTAACCCCCAGGTATGTCGACTGAAGCCCCACCTGTAGTATATAACGAAGATGTTTTGTTTATTTAGCCCTTCGACAAGTAAACCTCCTGCTCCCTTCCCTGTCATTGTAAAAAGAGAAAACTTTCATTCACTAGTTAACATTATATACTGCAGTGTATTGGTGAAGGTACTATAGCGTATTTTTGAACGTATAATGAACCCGTTTATAATTATAATTCTGTAGCCACGGCTATTGTATGGGATTGTATGGGTGGTACCTTTCCCAGCCTCATTTTGTTTACCCAACAATATCCCAGGAGAAGAAAATTTCCCGGGACCTATCTTGGGATTCAGCTATCATGAGAGAATAACCCAGGTTCTAACCAATTTAATGTAACACCAATACAACTTAGTATGGACGTTCAGCAATCGGCAGTTGTAAATATAGTATTCATTGAAGCCAACTTATCTTTCAACTGCTGCCTACGAAGTTAAAATCTATGTTTCAATTGTTTTGTCAATGTTTGTCGACAGCTAGGCATCATTTATTGCCTGGCAAGTCTATTAATTAATTAACGTTCAGAAACTAGCGATGTCGATATGATGAAAAGGCATATTTTCGTTTGTGCTTTGTACATAGCAATAAAAAGATCAAAAGATTTATCTCTAAGAGTTAAACCGGCAAACACTCACGCCTCGTCGGTGATACAACTGTTGCTATAACCAAAATGAAACGAAAGAAAGAATTTTTAATGTTGACACACGAAAGAAGATGAAAAATGAAAGCCGACCGATCAAAATTTTGCTTTGAATTGCCATGCGGTAACACTAAAGAGTGTCATTTTACAATACAATTTTCTTTTCTGTTGTTCACTTAAACATTTAACGAATAGTTGATAGTAAGAAAGTAAATGAATGAAAGAATATAAGAGTAACATTTATAGACAGACGCGCAAAGCAAAATCTTCAAAAGAAGATTAAAAGTAAAATTTGTCCTTCAACTCACCGACCCTGTTGGTAAGTGACGTTTGTGCTGCTGTGTCTAAAATGAAACTGGGTTGGTCGGGGGGTGGGGGGGTAATAAAAAAACCCCGCGTTAATGATAAGGGAGCGATTACTTTCTTGCTATATTATTATTTTAGGAAGGAAAGGCACATATGAGATATAAAACCCATAGTGCCAATATCGGTCCGACTATCGGTCGCTCCCTACAAATATCGGCCGATCCGATATTAACCGATAGTGCCAATATCGGTCCGATACCGATCCGATTATCGGTCGCTCCCTAGTTATAATTATAGATCACTGCTAACACTTGTGTGTGCTCTCGACATTTTAAACATTTTAAAAATTGTGAAAACCTACAGTTTAAGAACAAATTATTGAAAAAAGAAGCTGTGCCTCTGTTATTTGATTGGAATAACTATCAGCTCCCTTTAGGCCGTAAAAGTATCCCAAATAGAAATGAACCAAGATCATCAATTGAGGTTAAAGAATTCTCCGACAATACAATAATATTTGAAGAGAGGTTATCGGGACATTTTGTGACTTTAAAAACTTGTCAACATCACAAAATTAAATTTTGGTAATAAATTTAAAGTCATTTTATCTTATATTAGACAAAAAATGTAGGAAAAATAATCGAGCTAAGTATTAATCAAGTGTAAACAAAGCGACCGGAAGCCCATTATGATCCTTTCACAAAGACAGCTGTCGCGCAGGAATACATGTGAGAAAGGTGTATAGCTATCTCCTTTGATTTACGTGCCAAATGCTCTATTGTCCCCGTTTTGTCTGTCTGTCTGTCTGTCCGTCTGTCTGTCCGTCCGTCTGTCATCACCCTAGATCTCAACAACCATAAGTCCTAGACCCATGATGTATATATCATTTTGTAGGTCTTGGCCTGCCAAGAAATAACTTTTTCCATTTCGCGATCTGACCTCTCAGGGCCGTAAAAGGGGCCTTATAAAGTACCGTTTTTTACTATATAAGCTATATTAATAATTGACCGCCCTATATCTCAGCAACTATAAGTCTTAGACCCATGATGTATATATCATTTTGTAGGTCTTGGCCTGCCAAGAAATGACTTTTTTCCATTTCACGATCTGACCTCTCAGGGCCGTAAAAGGGGGCTTATAAAGTACCGTTTTTTACTATATAAGCTATATTAATAATGGACCGCCCTATATCTCATCAACCATAAGTCCTAGACCCATGATGTATATATCATTGTGTAGGTCTTGGCCTGCCAAGTGTACATCAAAAGTCCATTTCGCGATTTGACCTCTCAGGGCCAAAATATAAGAGTTTTTTATGTACCGTTTTGCTTATATTTCAAATATAAATAATAAAAGCTAATCAAAGGGGCGTAATCATTATTTATTTTTGTAACAGTTATTCAACATGACTTACTTCCCGTACTTTATATAAACATTCAACAATTGACGGAGTTTTCGGACGATTAAATGACTACAATTTAGAATGTTTCAATTATGAGTCCTATTTCAGTGACCACAAACCACTTGTAGTTAGATTTAAGAGAAAATAATTTTGTTTTCAAATATAAAGAAACGTCCTTTTAATATCTTTTTTCAGATATATGCATTACACAATTGAATTTATAAACATTTCCAAAATTTACAAATATTTACTGAAAGATAACAAACGTACTGATACATAACATGAAAATGCGCTAACACGTCCTGTGTCCAGAATGGAACAGGCTTAATTGCTTGTTTACGGTAGATATCGGCGTTTTACTGCGTTAAAAATAAAAAAATATATATAAAATTTAGTTTTTGTAGATCTTGAAACTGATCAATTCATCGATTAACTAGCCATACATCAAGTAATCAATCTGATTATCAATTTACTTCAATATCACCTCACGTTATGCCGTGGTCATTACGGCCACCCTGACCTATTCATCACATTTACCAAGGTTAACGTTTGCGTCTGAACAACTTGCCACATGTACACCACAAAATGGAAAAAAATTGTGGTCTTATTCATTTACAAAAGTTGATGTGGCTAGAGGATAAGATTATGTCAACTGTCATCTATCAGGTGGTCCATATATACATATGTGTGTGACTGTGTGTGTATGTGTTTGTTTGTGTGTGTTTCTGTGTGTTTCCATTCTTATATTATACGATATGACAATTAAAAACACAAGGAATGATTCAAGTTTACTTGATTCCTTTTGGAAATACTGATTCCATTGCATCCCAGTGAGTTACAGCACCAATATTGTCTTTTGGGTAGAACCAAGAGTCAATCTGGAAATATCTGCAATATTCAGGAACAAAATACAAATGAAGTTTATGTCATCGTTTGAAGTAGGGATCGTTTTTAAATATGTAATGCAGATAAATAGAAAACAATACATGACGAAAATTATTTAGAAATAAAGAATCAATATAATTTTGAAAAAGGTTTAAAATTTAATACATGTATGTATTTCATGTTATTTTATTATAAACTTCATTCTGCAAAGAAAAAGAAAATTTATTACACTAGGAAATATACCTGTAAGGTATTTAATAGGCTACGAAACATGCCTGTAAGGTAGTTATTAGACTAGGAAACATACCTGTAAGGTATTTATTAGACTATGAAACATACTTTAAGGTATGTATTAGACTAGGAGACATACCTGTAAGGTATTTTATTCTGAAGACCATATGACTGTATAGCTAGTAGTGTGTCCTGATAATTGGATTTTTGATCTTTAGTCACATAATAGTAGTACGCACCTACATTAAATCAGTCTATTTTATTATGTGAGTAAATTTAGACAGTCGTTATAGTAGGTATAAATAAATGTAGATACTTTACATGGTCTACAAACTAATTTGAGACATTCATAAAAAAGTGTATTCAACATAAATTATCATTAAAATGTAAACTTACTTTTTTTAAACATTACATTATTTTTCTTTCATTACTTATCACTATATGTAAATTTTCTGTTGTTGATTTTTTTTTCTGCATTATGCAACAATCCTACATATTATATTCCTGATAGTACAGTTTCTATTATCTACAAGTAATGAACAATTTAATATCACTAATACCTATATGTACACTCTCTCTAGTAACATTTAAAAAGATATTATTACATATTTATCTAAGTTCTTTACTTATATTAGTGTTCTACGTGTTATCACGGAATGGCGATCAGGGCGAGGGGGAGAGTACAATCGATCATCGAATCTCTTAACTTTTAATAAAATCTCAGAAGCTCAGAGAAGTCTGTGATGACATTTCTTATAAATTTGATCTTCATACTAAACACATTATTCTACCATTAAGTTTTAGACTTTTCTGAACTAAGTAAATTGTAACTTTCCTAGATATCAGCCTGGCGGCCATTGCTAAAATAACAGACTTTAATGTCGCCTTCAGAGGTAAAAGGTTTGTACATCTTCAGGTTTTATCTAAGACTATAAATTTCATTAGTTCTGTTTAATGTAAGACTATTATAATGTATAATCTTACCGTTGTCTGTCCAGACACCTAACTGTGTCAGAGATACGTCGTATGACTGTTGGCTACTTATGACGTCATCAGTCTTGTTGTATACTGTTTGTAATAAATTTCCCCATCCTATGTAGACCTAAAATTAAATAAATATTATATAATTGTATAGTATTGTGATGAAAATAATTTAGTGATAACAGCCAATGAATTCATTTAGGCACATTTAAATTTCAAAATGAAGAAAATAAGTGAGGATATACTTACATCTCCTATACCAGTCTGTGAGCAATATGCAAGGGTCTTCTGTTCAAAACCTGCAGGAAGCGAACCAACTCCTCCCATAATCCCCCAAGTCACAACATTGTTGGTCACGTCTTGCCACATTGATGCCGCCATAAAATTATTAAATGGAGATATAATCATAGCATTGCCCGATTTATCAAACAAAGTCAGTGGACCGGATCCTTCTAATCCGCCATTCAGACGGGCATTAGGACCCCATCTGAAATATTTACATTAATAAAAGTGAAAGAATCTGAATGTAAACAATACAACAAACTATTGATTTGTTATGATATTAATATAATTCTATGAAACTTAGCTGGCCTCTATACAATATTATTTTAAACATTTGACTTTAGACGTTTGCAACTTGGATTATAAAATGTATTCACAGTCAATATTTTCGCTGCAAAAATTATAAGCAGATTTAGGGCTGATCCTTTAGTTACGTCAACAACTTTTTGTTTATTGTAGACTGTTTAAGGATGATTTAGCGAAACTATTCATTTAAATAATCTTGGACAATATATTTATTAAATTAATATGTTTATTGCCTTTTTAACTATATTTATATGCTAATTCCATGCATATATAAGACTTATATATCCATGGCTAACTAACTATTAAATATTACATAGGAAAGATGCAGTAGACTTCAGAATATCTAACTAACCCATGATCAAACTTAATGTTGCACTGTGACATTCGGACATTCCCGATACTGCCAAAGGCCGTAGATCTTTACACAATAATTTACCGCATTACATTAAATAAAGACTTTTTATTACAGTATTACAGTAATTCTATTCAGGTTGTTATTTTTGATTACTTCAAAAACTATTTATAGTCATTCATTTTAATGTATATTACAATGCCGGGTACTCGGTTGCGTTAGAAGGGTAGTGTGGCTTGTGCAGCCACACAGGGTGCCGAGCTAAAGGGAGCGTCGAAAAAGTAATCAGCCTCTTGACAAGATATGGGCGGTTAGATCCGACCCGCATTACACTACCCGCCGTTTATTTACATCGATAACTTTCATATGTATGTCAGCTCATATAGATTACTGTAAATTAATATGCCCTTGGCCAGGCAATTCAATTAAATTTAAGAGCTCATTATGGCCATTCAGTACTTATAAATCAACATCACTGATCTTTCGTCACATACTTTACACTGCTATACAAAATTAAAACAACACTCTGTGTTAATATTATTTGTACATGAAGTTAAAAAAGATTTGGTCGATGAAATAAAATAAAAATTAGAACAGCAGGGAAGGTGAGGGTACAGGCACACATATCAGCTGCAAATCATAAATCTAGATATTTTCCATTCAGAGTATGCAAAATGATAGAATGACATCATGCCAATAGATACAACCAATGGTACAAGATGGATGTTCTAGACCAATTCTTATAGAAGACAGAAAGTCGGTTGGGGAAACTACATACATAATATGCAAAAGACGAAGGCAGTGACATTACGTACTTAAACATGAAATGTGTAGTTTAAAAATGGAATATATTGTTAAGGGTTTCAAACTTTTCAGAGCGTTGGGTGTCACAGATTAGGGTGGCCCAAAATCATATGGTAAAAAATAAAGTTTCTCACATCTAACGGGGCACCCTCTTTTTAAGTTCCATTTGTCTTACTTAGTAACTGACAACAATTTCAGCTTCCTACTGCTATTGGAAAGGATGCTCAAGAGTTACAAAGTTTCGCTATATTAATAAAAAAAACGCATTTTCGCTGAATTTTTTTTATTAAATTTTCAAATCTGTAATGTAGCTGTAAAGTAACGAAAATGTCAACATAAAATGTACATTGTAGAGTACTGAGGAGTCAGAGTACATTGTCTAAACATTGTCTACACCGAAACAGCACAGATGGCAGACTTCTTTGTAGTTTGTGTAGGGATGACTTTTCTGTTGGCTTCAACAACTTGCAAAATAAATTGCTTTTCTTCCTCGTTTTTTGTCAGCAGTCTATTATATTCCTCAAAAAGTTAAACTCCACGTTCTGCAGTATTGTTGACCACACGCAAGTTGTTAATGCGCTGTTTACCCTTCTGGTATTCAATATTATCATTCCACTGAGGAAGAACTAGAAAGGAGTTGCCTATGTGTAGCTTTGTAAGCAGGTTCTGTGAACGCATAAGGGAAAAGTGACCCAAGCTGACGCCTTAATTTTGGAGCAATGATGGATCACCTCGAACACGTCGCTCACTAGGTTCTGTTCCAAACCTGTTATTGTTTTCTGTTTCTCAATTGGTGACACTTCATATGAAAACAATGCCAGGCTGACAGTCTCATTCGACAGATACCACATGTGATTCTGGAGAATTTTTTGTGCTGCAATACCGATGCCGTGATCAACAGACCGATATTGCTTCAGGTCCTTACAGAGCAAAATATCTCCTCCAGGTGCTTCCGCTGCACAGGGTGCTTGAATCCAAGACTTTGTACAACAAGGTTCCAAACTGTACAAATCGTTTGAGTTGGCTCTCTTCCTTGGATGTAAGACTGAAAATTTCTCTCTGATGACGGAGGAAGTAAATATTGATGGCATAGGTCAGCTTAGCCATCCACCTAGCATGATGTACAGGGCCTGGTGCTCTCTAGTGAATGGTTTTTGGTAGATATCCTAAGATGATCAGTGTCAGTTCAATAAGTTCTTCATAATCATCTCTGACCTGGGACTTCAAGTCAACGAAATATGGATATTTGTTAGGAAGCTCACCGTGTTTTCTCGGAAAACATCAGTGCTTGAAGGCAGTTCCAACTTATTATAGTTGTCAAGCTTTATGCGTCCCCAAACTTCTTTAAATCTTTTGAAGATAGGTATGTTTGGTGAGTTAGAAGGACCGCAACACAAAGTAAAAGCCTTTGCCAATGCCAGTTCAAGAACATGATGACGACATGCCAGCCACAATAGTTCTCGACCAATACGATTCTCAATCAGTTCACAAGCTCCATTCGCATATTCGCATTATGATAATTTAATATTTCTTCCTATAAATATGTATATGTTACAGGTGTAATTAGTAATACTTTATAGGTGTAATACTAATACTTAACAGGTGTAATTAGTAATACTTTACAGGTGTAATTAACAATACTTACAGGTATAATTAGCAATACTTACAGGTGTAATTAGTAATACTTTTTAAGTGTAATTAGTAATAATTTACAGCTGTAATTAACAATACTTACAGGTGTAATTAGTAATGCTTTACATGTGTAATTAGTAATAATGTAAGGTGCAATTAATAATATTTTACTGGTGTGATTAGTAATACTTTATGGTATGATTAGCAATTATAATGTATATGTTACAATAACTAATAAGACAGTTCTTAATTCCTTTTTTTATGTGGAGGGGAGATCATGTTAGCATCGGATGACAGATAGGCTAGGCCAGGCTCTGGCCATTAGTAGATTACACTGGGCAACAGCCAAAAAATCGTCAGGGGTTTTTCAACTGATTTAGACTAATTTTGGTGTTCTGAGTCCGAATATCACATTGATTTTGCTCAGGTCAACTTCTTGAGATACAGCCATAGACCTACCTGACGTGCTATACATATTCTAATATCAGGGGTTTTGAGTTCAATCATTTCTCTAAATTAGCTGCATAAAAATTAGCAGCAAAATAATCACAAATATAAAAAGAGAGATAATTATATTTTATTTATAAATCATCAATCTGGATTTTCACTTGATTATTTAATTCATCAGCACTTGATTGGGCACAGCCTCCAGTACCACGATCATCCATCTGCCCGTCGTCCAGCTGCTCACTGCGAAGAAATTCCTGTACCAGCGTTCAGAGATCTTCCTGACAGCTATGGTGAGGCCACCACTTTAGACGAGGGAGGAGATACAGAAGAGTAGTATGAATCACAAGATGGTCCGCAGCCGTTCTCACAATGTGAGCTTAATGATCTGGTTCGGGATCTCAGCTTGTCGAATAATTCCTCCGAGCTGTTGGCCTCCAGACTCAAAGAGAAAAATCTACTTGGCAAGTACGCGCGTATCACTTTCTTACGTAGAAAGCATGAGGACTACATGGGCTACCTCTGCCAGGAGGAAGACCTTGTGTACTGCCGAGATGTCGCCGGTCTTCTTGATAAACTCGGCGGTCCTCAATACGATCCGAGAGATTGACGACTCTTCATTGACAGCTGCAAGCGCTCTTTGAAGTGTGTACTTCTCCACAACGGGAGCCAGTTCGCTTCAATCCCTCTTGCACACTCAACAACTCTTGAAGAGAGATATGAAGCAGTGAAGTATGTGCTCAACAAAATCCAATATGAGCATCAAAAATGGATCATCTGCGTCGACTTGAAGATGGTGAAAATTTACTTGGTTAGCAGTCCGGCTTCACGAAGTACCCATGCTTTATATGTATGTGGGACAGTCGCGACAGAGCCCAGCACTATGTAAAGAAAGAGTGGCCGGCGCAAGAGCAGTTAGTACCTGGGGCGAGAAACATCATAAAGGAACCTCTTGTTGACCGGGAGAAGATATTGATCCCACCGCTACACATGAAGCTTGGGTTAATCAAACAGTTTACCCGCGCTCTGGACAAGGATGGGAGGTGCTTCAAATGCATGTGTCGAGCATTCCCTCAACTGACTATTGAGAAACTGAAGGCCGGCATTTTCGACGGCCCACAGATACGGCAGCTCATAAAGGACACAGAGTTCCAAAACTCCATGAACACGCTTGAGTGCGCCGCCTGGAAATCGTTTGTGCAGGAGGTGAACAACTTCCTGGGGAACACGAAGGCAGCAAACCACGCCAGACTCATCAGCAGCATGATTAAAGACTTCCGAAAACTCGGGTGTTTGATGAGTATAAAGATGTACTTCCTGTTCTCACAAATGGAGAAGTTTCCTGAAAACCTTGGGGCGATGAGCGATGAGCAGAGAGAAAGGTTCCATCAGGACATCCGCCAAAAGGAGAAAAGGTACTGGGGGTTGGAACGCAGTCATGCTAGCGGACTACTGCTTGTCGCTGAAGAGAACAAACCCAGCAGCTGCTCACACACGGGAATCGAAGAAACGCCGATTTATGTATTGAACTGAACTTTTGTTTCACGTAACTCTCATTGTCATACTAATAATATGATAATTATGCTTATCAAATTTGGTGGATAAATAAAAACTGAATGAATTTGAATACGTTGACTTTTATTTCTTGAGTAAAACGGAAAAGGTTTATCAGCTGATGATCCGCAAAAATGTGTTTTTTTTTTTATAAAAAACCGATTTTTTTTTATTTCTGTAGCAAAAAATCCTGACCTGATTGAGCAGAACCAAGGTCATTTTGGACTCAGAGCATCAAAATTAGTCTAATTCAACTGGAAAACCCAGGACGATTTTCAAAAAATGTTTTTGTTGCCCAGTGTTATAGATAGTAGCCTGAATATTTTTAAAAACACCTATAAAAATGACAATAACAAGAATCAATGCCTACCTGCCTGTCTTCTTGTCTATGTCACCAATCATGAGACCCCCAAATGATAAATATCCCAAATGATCTCCCTGGTCTTGCAGCTGAAATGTTGGGAACCCTGAGACAACTTTCTGAGGGTCAGTCTGTGTACCTGGCAGTCCATTAGGGAATCTCTGTTGGAAATATAAATCACAGACGTCTAGTGATTAAAATTTCACTTTTGCACTTTTACTTTCCCGTATCAGATTGAAACAGTCTACTCTTAAATTTCCATGGATTTTTTAAAATAAAGATTCAAATTTTAAATAAAATGAGATGTCGAGGACACAATCTTATCATGCACTCTTTATTAAACAGTTGCCACTTTGTGTGACATGCCTATATTATTAAATAGTTGCTACTTTGTGAGACATGCCGTCATTATTTAACAGTTGCTTCTTTGTGAGACATGTATTCATTATTAAACAGTTGCTACTTTGTGTGACATGGCTTCTATATTAAACAGTTGCTACTTTGCCTACATTAGTAAACAGTTGCTGCTTTATCATTTTTTTACGAATCAGTCACCAATGCAACACTGACCTGTATAAACAGTACCAAAACAACACTGACCTGTATAAACAGTACCAATGCAACACTGACCTGCATAAACAATACCATTGCAAGACTGACCTGTATAAACATTATCGCTGGAATGTTTGGATCATCATAATCTCGTAACACAGTTTCCATTGTAAAATTATCCGCTGTAACATTCCAAACATTGTCTGTGTACCAGCCAATGTTGTCACTACCTATTAAATTGACAACAATTGTTTTATAATTGATGCATCAATATTTAAAGTAAGATTGGTGAAAAAATTATTATAAAATTATATATATTATTATAAAAAATCATCCAGTTACATGCATAATTTATACACACAGTTATATTGATAACTTACATATACAGTTACATGCATAACTTGCAAATACAATTATATTCTTAACTAGGACATGCAATAATATTCATAACTTATTCATACTGTTATATTCATAACATACAAATACAGTTACTTGCATAATTTACACTGCTATTCTCCGCTGCAAGTATCTCTCTAACGTGCAGTAAAGTGATTGGGAAGTTATATAAAGTAATTCATTGTTCATACATTGGTAAAGGCTGACCAGAAATAAAAGACATTATTTGGACGCTCCTGGTACATTGATAGTGGATTACATTGGATAAAAGATATTCACTTTGGCCTGGTACATTTGTAGGGGCTTACATGGGATACAATACATTCACAGGACGCTCCTGGTGTCACAATCTGTGAGGTTTTTGGTGAAATCTAGAGCTGTCCCCTATTTCCTTGTCCCCCCTCGTGTTGCGTTATCGACTCAGGGGCAGATAACAAAGGCTATAGTCATAGACTTTGGTCTTCCCAGGTGTTCGCACTGTGGTCAGTGTGTCTAGCGCCAAGGGCTTTAACCCACTTAGCACTTACGTCACTTGGGAAAAATCAAAGTAGACAGGGGAGGGAATTGGTACCCTTGTCAGATTCAAGCGGGAGAGGGATGAGAGGGATGGACACTATGTCCCTTTATCGCCCCGCGCTTGAAGGTTACGACTGACAACAAGTGATGGGTGTGGCTGGATACTTGGGTTAGTTTTTCAATGAGTTGGAGTCAGGCAGTCGACCAGCTCGGTCCGGGGCTGAGTAAAACAGACTGAGTGGTTGGACTCCTATTTCACTCACGAGTTCGACCAGCTCAGTTCTGAGTTCTTTTTAGAACTACCAGCCCCAGGTAGGGACCATTCGGTCTTGCTAGATTATAATGTTTACTATAAGTATAGTTGTAGTAGCGGATGTGGCTATTTGCCCTTTTTAGGGCCCTATGTAAATGTAGGCTTGATGTTGGGTCTTGTGGTATGAATGTTTAATAGTTTAATATATTTAATAGTAGTAGCTGGGAAGGCTACTTGCCCCTTTTAGGGCACAATGATGGTCCTTTTTTATGTAAATAAATATTTGGTGTATTTACATTTGTGTCGAGTTCTCATTTCTCGTTGTGCTGTGCGCGTCCTGTGGAACCACTTGGCTGGGAAAAATACAAATACTGGTCAGAACTCAGTAGGCGATCATGCTGTTAGACAACGACCACATGGATCCCGCAAGGGACCCTTGAGAGCTGGTACACTGTTAGGGTTTTACATGGGGTTAAAGACATTCACAGTACGGGCCTGGTACATTGTTAGGGGCTTAAATGGGATAAACGACATTCACAGTACGGGCCTGGTACATTGGTAGGGGCTTGCATGGGATAAAAGATATTCACATGACGGGCCTGGTACATTGGTAGGGGCTTGTATGGGATAAAATACCTTCACAATACGCTCCTGGTACATTTGTAGGGGTTTACATGGGATAAACTACATTCACAGTATGATCCTGGTGCTAATAACTAAATATGATTGACAACTAAATACGCTCATTGATGACAGTCTTGAACATGAAAATGTTGATGTTCTGGAGGTAAAGCAACGCGAGAATATTCCATTCTGAAATTCGACAAAAATACTGGTAATATTAAATAACATTTTTGTCTTACTGAATTCCTTTTAAAAGCTGTATTTTGTTTAAATATTGATCTGAAATAGAATATTTCTGTATATATTATGTGTACGCTTTTTTTTATTAGTTAACTACCATGATAACACTGGGTAACAAAAAATATTTTTTTGAAAATCGTCCTGGGTTTTCCAGTTGAATTAGACTAATTTTGATGCTCTGATTCCGAAAATGACCTTGGTTTTGCTCAATCAGGTCAGGATTTTTTGCTACAGCAATTTAAAAAAATCGATTTTTTTTCGGTTTTACTCAAGAAATAAAAGTCAACGTATTCAAATTCATTCAGTTTTTATTTATCCACCAAATTTGATAAGCATAATTATCATATTATTAGTATGACAATGAGAGTTACGTGAAACAAAAGTTCAGTTCAATACATAAATCGGCGTTTCTTCGATTCCCGTGTGTGAGCAGCTGCTGGGTTTGTTCTCTTCAGCGACAAGCAGTAGTCCGCCAGCATGACTGCATCCCACCTCCCATTTTTCCTATCCTCCATTTGGCGGATGTCCTGATGGAACCTTTCTCCCTGCTCATCGCCCCAAGGTTTTCAGGAAACTTCTTCATGTGTGAGAACAGGAAGTGCATCTTTATACTCATCAAACACCGGAGTTTTTGGAAGTCCTTAATCATGCTGCTGATGAGTCTGACGTGGTTTGCTGCCTTCATGTTCCCCAGGAAGTTGTTCACCACCTGCAAAAACGATTTCCAGGCGGCGCACTCAAGCATGTTCATGGATTTTCGGAACTCTGTGTCCGTTATGAGCTGCCGTATCTGTGGGCCGTCAAAATCGTCGGTCTTCAGCTTCTCAATGGTCAGTTGAGGAAATGCTCGGCACATGTAGTTGAAGCACCTCCCATCCTTGTCCAGAGCGCGGGTAAACTGTTTGATTAACCCAAGCTTCGTGAGTAGTGGAGGGATCAATATCTTTTCCCGGTCAACAAGAGGTTCGTTTATGATGTTTCTTGCCCCATGTATAACTGCTCTCGCGCCGGCTACTCTTTCTTTACATAGTGCTGGGCTCTGTCACGACTGTCCCACATTCATATAAAACATGGGTACTAGGGTGGCCCAAAATCATATGGAAAAATAAAGTTTCTCACATCTAACGGGGCACCCTCTTTTTAAGTTCCATTTGTCTTACTTAGTAACTGACAACAATGTCAGCTTCCTACTGCTATTGGAAGGGGCTGCTCAAGAGTCATAAAGTTTTACTATATTAATAAAAACAAGCAAAAATTAAGCCTGTAAAAACAGGAAGATTTAGGTGATTTTCGTGCATAAATAGAGAGGGGGGTAATTCATGTTTAATAGCTGTTACAAAAATAAATAATTTTTACGCCCCTTTGTTTAGCTTACAATCTATGTATAATATATAAGCCATATATAGTACCATAAGAAACCCTTAATCCCCGCCCTGAAAGGTCATATCGCAAAAGCGACTTTTGATGTACACATGGCAGGCCAAGACCTACAAAATGATATATACATCATGGGTCTAGGACTTATGGTTGTTGAGATCTAGGATGATGACGGACAGACAGATAAAACGCATTTTCGTTGAATTTTTAAAATTACATTTTCAAATCATGCCATTAACTATAATGTAACTGTTAAGTAACGAAAATGTCAACATAAAATGTACATTGTAGAGTACTGAGGAGTCAGAGTACATTGTCTAAACATTGTCTACGCCAAAACAGCACAGATAGCAGACTTCTTTGTAGTTTGTGTAGGGATGACTTTTCTGTTGGCTTCAACAACTTGCAAAATAAATTGCTTTTCTTCCTCGTTTTTTGTCAGCAGTCTATTATATTCCTCAAAAAGTTAAACTCCACGTTCTGCAGTATTGTTGACCACACGCAAGTTGTTAATGCGCTGTTTACCCTTCTGGTATTCAATATTATCATTCCACTGAGGAAGAACTAGAAAGGAGTTGCCTATGTGTAGCTTTGTAAGCAGGTTCTGTGAACGCATAAGGGAAAAGTGACCCAAGCTGACGCCTTAATTTTGGAGCAATGATGGATCACCTCGAACACGTCGCTCACTAGGTTCTGTTCCAAACCTGTTATTGTTTTCTGTTTCTCAATTGGTGACACTTCATATGAAAACAATGCCAGGCTGACAGTCTCATTCGACAGATACCACATGTGATTCTGGAGAATTTTTTGTGCTGCAATACCGATGCCGTGATCAACAGACCGATATTGCTTCAGGTCCTTACAGAGCAAAATATCTCCTCCAGGTGCTTCCGCTGCACAGGGTGCTTGAATCCAAGACTTTGTACAACAAGGTTCCAAACTGTACAAATCGTTTGAGTTGGCTCTCTTCCTTGGATGTAAGACTAAAAATTTCTCTCTGATGACGGAGGAAGTAAATTTTGATGGCATAGATCAGCTTAGCCATCCACCTAGCATGATGTACAGGGCCTGGTGCTCTCCAGTAAATGGTTTTTGGTGGATCTCCTAAGTTCAATAAGTTCTTCATAATCATCTCTGACCTGGGACTTCAAGTCAACGAAATTTGGATATTTGTTAGGAAGCTCACCGTGTTTTCTCGGAAAACATCAGTGCTTGAAAGCAGTTTCCAACTTACTATGGTTGTCAAGCTTTATGCGTCCCCAAACTTCTTTAAATCTTTTGAAGATAGGTATGTTTGGTGAGTTAGAAGGACCGCAACACAAACTGAAAGCTTTTGCCAATTCCAGTTCAGGAACATGATGACGACATGCGAGCCACAATAGTTCTCGACCAATACGATTCTCAATCAGTTCACAAGCTCCATTGAAACGACCAGTGTTGACAGAAGTGGTGTCGAAGCTCATAGCCTGGATGCTTTCTACCAGTGCCCACTGTTCTAACTGACCATAAATAGCATCAGCAGCATTCTGTCCTGTCCCTGATGTTAGTTTAGGGACACCTGGTAATTTTTCACTGCCATCACCAGAAACCAGCACCGGCAAGCGGTCAACTTCTCCAAGACCCAGGATATCAGTTAAGATGTTTCCATCCCAGTGTAGAACTACAGGATAGTCAGGCTTGAATAAAACCTTTATATCTGCTGCTTGATTACACCTGACTTTCTTTCTGGCTCTTTGCATGGTACTTCGTGAAATTGTCAATGATGAAGGATCATGTCCCAGGATCATGTGCTGCAGCAATAGGAATCATCAATCGCATAGCTTCACGATCAGACGTTTGGTTGCGATCCAAGGCATTGGTGACATGCTTAGTGAACAAGGAAGTATGATACCCAATCTCAGTCTTGTTTGTCCGTTTTTTAGTTGAGCTTGGAATTGGTTCATATTCATCTAGGACTTCAAATTTATTGGATGATTCACAGATCTCTCTTTCATTTTCACCTGATTCACCTTGTATAGTTTGTTGCTGTCGTTTTTCCTCTTTCTGTTTACGAAGTAGCTGTTTCTGTTGTTTGTGATGGACTCGTTCCTGCTGTGCTTCCATCTTTTTATCTTCACCAATCATGAACATTATATTTGTTGATTTTCCGTCTGCACAATGTTCATAAAAACAACAGGAAGTCATGTATCTAAAATGAGAACTCGGTCAGCATGAAATAGTTCATAAGTGTGAACAAACTTTGTACTACCACCAGTCAACAAAATCGAGTAAAATGCCATAAAAGGTAAAACAACGAGGCCTGTGAGCATCCCCTTCTACTTGGAATATAGTTGTAAAATTTTAACAGTATACTAACTAAGGAAAAATGACTTTAAAAAAGGGTGCCCCGGTATGTGGCACGAAGTTGAATTATTTGGGCCACCCTAATGGGTACTTCGTGAAGCCGGACTTCTGACTAAGTAGAAAGTTCACTATCTTCAAGTCGACGCAGATGATATATTGGTGCTGCTTATATTGGATTTTGTCGAGCACATACACTTCATTGCTTCATATTTCTCTTCAAGAGGTGTGGAGTGCGCAAGAGGGATTTTGACGAACTGGTTTCCGTTGTGGAGGAGCACACACTTCAAAGAGCGCTTGCAGCTGTCAATGTAGAGTCGCCAATCTCTCGTATCGTACTGAGGACCGCCGAGTTTATCAAGAAGACCAGCGACATCTCGGCAGTACACAAAGTCTTCTTCCTGGCAGAAGTAGCCCATGTATTCCTCATACCTTCTACGTAAGAAAGTGATACGCGTGTCCTTGCCAAGTAGATTTGTCTCTTTGAGTCTAGAGGCCAACAGTTCGGAGGAAGTCTTCGACAAGCTGAGATCCCGAACCAGATCATTAGGCTCGCATTGTGAGAACAGCTGCAGACCATCTTGTGATTCATACTCCTCTTCTGTTTCTCCTCCCTCATCTGAAATGGTGGCCTCATCGTCGCTGTCAGGAAGGTGGTACAGGCATTTTTTCGCAGTAAGCAACTGGACGACGGGCAGATATAAGGTCAGTGTACTGGAGGCTGTGCCGATTCTTCCGGTTGATGCCAGTAGTAATGATGGCACAGAAGTAACAATCCGATGCATGGTCAAACGGCTCCCTCCAAACCATCGGAATTCCAAACTTCAGTTAAGTTTTCGCGCCCTTTGTCCACCGCTGGAGGTATTCCACGCACGTTTTGCACACCGTGTGCGGCGCCCAGGACTTATCTTGGTCACCCAGCTTGACTTTAAAGTAAGCCTGGTAGGCGTGCTTCATAAATCTTGTGATGTTCTTCCTGTCCGCTGTCAGTGTGTATTTCCCGCAGATGTAACAGAAAACGTCAGGATTATTTCTGCATGACCGTCGCGCTGAAGACATATCAATAAACTGAAAGTAATAGCAGAATGCAACTGAGTGTAAGCCAGTGAAATTAATAATCAATTTGATTGGCTTGTTTAACCCAATCAAGTGCTGATGCATTAAATAATCAAGTGATAATCCAGATTGATGATTTATAAATAAAATATAATTATCTCTGTTTTTTATAATTGTGATTATTTTGCTGCTTATTTTTATGCAGCTAATTTAGAGAAATGATTGAACTCAAAACCCCTGATATTAGAATATGTATAGCTCGTCAGGTAGGTCTATACTGTATCTAAAGAAGTTGACCTGACAGAGCAACATCAATGTGATATTCGGACTCAGAACACCAAAATTAGTTTAAATCAGTTGAGAAACCCCTGACGATGTTTTGGCTGTTACCCAGTCTAATAATTAAAATTTATTCTTTTAATTTCTGATTAAGAAAAAAAGGTGATCAATGCTTTTTTTTTGTTGCGGAAGGGATTTGGAAAAATAATTTTTTGTTTTACATAGCAATGATGTCACGTTTTAGCCGGCCTTTCTGTTTTAAAAATAAAACTTGAATATGTCCATTGTAAGATTAATCTACTAGATGCACTACAAAATTATACGGCAGTATCTGTGTTAAGTAAATATTAGTTGTTGTCACTGCTACTGGTGATTATCACTATGTAAGCAACATTTAGCATTTAGTTTCCGTGTTTTAACCAACGGTACCAAATTTAATCATGCGATTTATCAAGCCAATGATACTATAACCTAATTACAAACATAATAAATCGATCTAATATCACACAGACAGTATGCAAATAATGTTATAATATCTCATAGACAGTATACAAATTATGTTATAATATCACACAGACAGTATACAAATAATCCTACTAATAAAGTGCTTATCTTGTCGTCCGTGCGGTATAGGACAGCCATCGCTATAAATAATCTATGACGTCAGTTCCCGATGTTACAATTTTTTGCAGAATGGGAACGCCGTCGCTATAAATAAAAATTCTCTATGACGTCATTTCCCGATGCACAATTTTTAATTTTTGTTACTAATAAAGCCGAATTGAACTTGCGCTGGGGTGCTGTATCGTGCCACATCAACTTGCCTTTATGCTGCAGGATTGCATAATAAATTAGTTATTTTTTACTTTTCAGTTCATTTTTATAAATGCTTTTTTTAATGCTTCGTTTTGATTTTAATAATCAGAGAATTAAGGATAAAACGTAACAGGTGACATAAATTAGCACCCATATCTTTACCTAAAGGTGTTTAGTTTGGTATGGTTGGTAGGTATGCTTTGGTTGATCGGTTGGTTCGGTTGGTTGATTTGGTTAGCTGGTTTGGCTGTTTGGTTTGGTTGGTTAGCGTTGACGGGTAAAGCGTAATTGGTGACGGGTTTGGTTTGGTTGGGCTGGTTGGTTGGCTCAGTTGGTTTTTTTTTTTGGTTGATTGGTTAGTTGGTTTGGTTAGTTGGTTTGGTTGGTTGTTTGGTTTGTTGGCTCGGTTGGTTTGTTTGGTTGTCACATTCTGTGAGGTTTTGGTGAAATCTAGAGCCCTCCCCTGTTTTCTTGTCCCCCCTCGTGTTGTTTCATCGACTCAGGGGGAGATAACAAAGAATATAGTCATAGGGTTTGGTCTTCCCAGGTGTTCGCGCTGCGTGCAACACCGTCTAGCGCCAGTGGGAGATAATCCCACTCAACACGTCAGCTGGCGCCAATTGGGAAGATCAAAGGAGACAGGAAGAGGGATTTGGTACCCTCATCATATTCAAGCGGGAGAGGAGTGGCACTCTGTCCCTTTATCGCCCCACGCTTGAAGACGCAACTGATCACGCGTGATGATTGTGACATACACGGTCACTGCCCATTGGTCAGTGAAGCGGAAGTCTCGGCACGGATTAATCGCGAGATTGGAGCCATTTTACGCGGCTCGAGACTTTGTAGTTTTTTAGTCAGTTGGGGACAGTCAGTGAGAGTGAGACAGTCGAATAGAGAAGTCGAGCTTGGATGGCGTGGCCGTCAGCTCGACTCGAGCTTGGACTGGTAAACAGACTGAGCTGATGGGATAATTTCATCCTGCTCAGTTCTGATTTCTTTTTAGAACTACCAGTCGCAGGTAAGAGATTAAACCTATGTGATCCTTTTGGATTTAATGTATTATTGATATAGTAGCTCAGAACGCTACTTGTCCTTTTTAGGGCACCATGTAAATTTGTTTTGATGTAAATAAACGCTACTCGTTGTGCTGGTACGTGTTTCGTTATCATTTCTTATTGTGTTGTGCGCGTCCCTTGGAACCACGTTGCTGTGGAAAATACAAATACTGGCTAGAACTCAATAGGGGAACATGCTCTTAGACAATGACCGCATGGATCCCGCAAGGGGCCCGTGACATTGGTTGATTGGTTAGCTGGTTTGGCTAGTTGGTTTGGTTGGTTGTTTGATTTGGTTGGTTTGATTGATTGGTTCGGTTGGCTGTTTGGTTTGGTTGCTAAAACGGGTTAAACGTAATTTATGACGTATGAAATGTAGGTCATTTCTGCACATTAGGAAGGTGGCATAAATCAGCACCTAATTAACCTATTTAAAAATTCAGTAGTTAAATTGATTAGTAAGGGGTTTCACATTACACCTAGATTTCCCGGGCAACGCAGGGCTTAATATCTAGTGTATAATACATGTATCACACAAGCAGTATACAAATTATGTTATAATATCACATAGACAGTATACAAATTATGTTTTCATCTAATGAAACCTACACTCACGGTTATCGGCCCTGACACTCACACGAAGCCTCACTAATGACAGTCATATTGGCCCCTTGAACATGGCCCTGTGTACCAGTAAATCAACTACTATAATAAGTTAGTATATTTACTATATTGAGTTTGAAATAAGCAAAAGTTAATGCTGTGACCATTTTCTTAAAGATTTTGTAGATAAAAAATGCAAGACCATTTACAGGTGGTGTAGGGGCCCTGCCAAAAAGTTTCCATTAGGGCCCGACACTTTCTAGGGCCGGTCATGTTTGCCTTTATACTAAATGTATCATTATGTTCACTTTATACTATTTGGTAGTATTTTGTTTACTTTAATCTAATTGAATCATTATGATGTGTATCTTAATAGCTGGGTTTAGCAACTCACAGCACGCGTGTCCACTACTGAAGTATTTTTAGCGAGAATAACATCGAAGCTTGGTGAATATAGGTCAACTAAAGATTGTGTATGTTGAAGAGAAATATTTAGAGTCCAGCCTGAATGAGTCTGTGAACAGAACTAAAGAATATTTAGAGCAAAAATATAGTTTTATTATACTTTGATACTGGATACAGTTCCAAGTCTTATATTTATGTCTGGTGTGGAGAAATAATATAGTCTAAGTTAGATGACGCAATTCGCTAGGCTCCGCCCACCGCAGTATCTATGGCGTCATTCCGCCATCTTGAGTGTATATATTGGAAGCTTTAGTGTATACGTCATTTGGTACAAATGACGTATATTAACCGACAGTTGGGAGCACATGCTTTGTTTTATAATCAGTCGAGCTCTGTGCATCATAGGATGCGGATGCATGTTCTAGTAGTCTAGCTGTGGGCATCTATGTAGATGGATGCATATTTACAGTTTGCTTTTGTACTCCTCCTGATTCCACCTTTATGTCAGTTCATGTTCAAGTATTAAATGATTGTTTGATGTTACTTCACTGGAGTTAACTTCGTGATTTGTGTTGTCTGATTTATTACACCCTCTACAAGTATCATCATTAAAAGGATCTGTAACATATATTTGGCACCTCCGACGGAGTACTCAATACTATTTGGAGTACGTAACATATATTTGGCACCTCCGACGTCGAACTGACTGACTTAGCTTGGGGGGTGGGGTCATTTTATCGCCCTCCACGCTGACTCCAGGGGTAGCTGACATATCAAGCTCTAAACGCCTTTTTTCCTTCGCGATTACTTCCTTCCTCATTTCCCGTTCATGCAATATTGATTTGATGAATCATTGTATAATTTATTTTGTTGTTATGATGATTTGGGATATGTTCTATGATTGAACTTTGTTTCATGTGGCTCCTTTTGTCGGTATTAGTATTGGGTTTTACATGATTACATCATGCTTAGGTAGAGGGGAGAAATGTGGAGAAATAATATAGTCTAAGTTAGATGACGCAATTCGCTAGGCTCCGCCCACCGCAGTATCTATGGCGTCATTCCGCCATCTTGAGTGTATATATTGGAAGCTTTAGTGTATACGTCATTTGGTACAAATGACGTATATTAACCGACAGTTGGGAGCACATGCTTTGTTTTATAATCAGTCGAGCTCTGTGCATCATAGGATGCGGATGCATGTTCTAGTAGTCTAGCTGTGGGCATCTATGTAGATGGATGCATATTTACAGTTTGCTTTTGTACTCCTCCTGATTCCACCTTTATGTCAGTTCATGTTCAAGTATTAAATGATTGTTTGATGTTACTTCACTGGAGTTAACTTCGTGATTTGTGTTGTCTGATTTATTACACCCTCTACAAGTATCATCATTAAAAGGATCCGTAACATCTGGAATACATTAAAATGAGTCATCACAGAGGAAATGATTGATCATCACAGATGAAATATTTGGGTTGCTTATCACCTAGGAAATACTTGATTGTTCACCACAGATGAAATAGTTAGGTTGGTTATCACAGAGGATATACTTGTGCTGTCATCACAGAGGAAATACTTGGTTGGTCATCACAGAGGAAATACTTGGTTGGTCATTGTCACATTCTGTGAGTTGGTTTTAATGAAATCTAGGGCACTCCCCTGTTTCTTGTCCCCTCGCCCTCGTGTTGCGTCATTGACTTAGATGAGATAGTAAAAGGGGATAGTCAAAGGCCTTCCCGTCTTGCGCCAGGGATTAACCCTCTTAACACTGGCGTCACCTGGGAAAGTCTATAGGGGAGGTAATCTGTGACTTTGTTATATTCAAAGGGGAGGGGTAGGTATTATGTCCCTTTATCGCCCACGCTTGAAAGCGCAAATGATCACGCGTGATGGGGGTGGGGCCTACATGACTCGCTGCCCATTGGTCATTTAAGTCTCAGCCGCGAGATCGGATGTGCGTGGTTGAACTTCCGGTCAGTTTGAGTGGGGAGTTAGTTTGGCAGTCAGTTGGAGACAGTGACTGAGAGAAGACAGTCGAGCTCAGACTCGAGCCGGGGCTTGGGAAACAGGCTGTTAGCGAGGTGGGACTTAGATGTTCGATCACCTCAGTCCTGAGTTCTTTTAAGAATTACCAGCCCCAGGTGAGGACCATTAGGTCTTGTTGTATTATTTTCACATTTATATTCAAATGTAGTAGCTGTTAAAGCTACTGCCCTTTTTAAGGCACGTTGATGTTCATTATTTTTTTGATTAAATAAATATTTGCTGTTGTATTGTATTTACATTTGTCGAGTACTCATTTCTCAATGTGTTGTGTGCGTCCTGTGGAACCACGTGGCTGGGACAAATACAAATACTAGCCAGAACTCAGTAGGTGATCATGCTATTAGACAACGACCGCAGGGACGCCGCAAGGGGCCCTTGACATCCATCACAGAGGAAATACTTGGTTGGTCACCACAGAGGAAATACTTGTGTTGGAATCGATGTAATAGACCACGATTGGTCCGGCCATATTTGACAGTGTTATTGGTTGTGTTGAGAAAAGTTTCACGTCATTAATGTCACAAATTCAATCGGACGAAAATACAAGTGAAAAAAAACGTGCACTCTGACAGAGATGTTTTGTCATTGCATTGTATTCTGTAATCATGATTTTGATCCTTTAGTGACTATTAATTAATAAAGAGATGTGTGTTAAAATTGTTCTAGTTATTGAGTATTATTTAATAAAGAGATGTGTGTAAAAATTGTTCTATTTATTGATTATTAATTAATAAAGAGATGTATGTTAAAATGGTTCTATTTATCGTATAGTATGCAATGAATTAAATAAAGTGTAATGTAACCAGTAAATACGTCCCAAGTGTATGACATGGCTCTACGATCACCACGGCCATTTCAGTGTGGCGTCCGGCTATAACCCACCATTGCTTTATCATATTTGTATCAGTATGTTGACTTTAGAACTGATACTATTTGTATCAGTATGTTGACGATAGAATAGATACTAATTGTATCAGTATGTTGACTTTAGAATGGGTACTATTTGTATCAGTATGTTGACTTTAGAATTGATACTAATTGTCTCAGTATGTTGACTATAAAATTGATACTAATTGTATCAGTATGTTGACTTTAGAATGGGTACTATTTGTATCAGTATTTTGACTTTAGAATTGATACTAATTGTCTCAGTATGTTGACTATAAAATTGATACTATTTGTATCAGTATGTTGACTTTAGAATTGGTACTATTTGTATCAGTATGTTGACATTAGAATGGGTACTATTAGTATCAGTATGTTGACTTTAGAATTGATACTATTTGTATCAGTATGTTGACTTTAGAATTGATACTAATTGTATCAGTATGTTGACATTAGAATGGGTACTATTTGTATAAGTATATTGACTTTAGAATTGATACTATTTGTATCAGTATGTTGAATTGGACTCACCTTGAATTGCATCAGATTGGTTGCTGATTTTCAATGACCCATCCGCTGTTGACCTCCATTTCCCATTCAGATTAAAGCCATACTGCCCACTGAGCAGCCAGTTGGTAGAACTGACGGCTGATATGTTGTAACTCCCATCGTCACCCACTGACAAAATACCTGAAGACAAAATCAACTTCAGCAATCAATCGATTCATTTTACCCAAACTCAGTAAACCACAACAAACAACAACAACAATCAATCGATATGTCTATTCGATGATGCTACAAATATTACTATTTGTTGGTGCACGAAACTGCTCTGTACTTTAAAGAATGGCTGCTAAATTGTCAGAAATGGATTCATGCGCCATAAAAGTGTTGGAAAAAACATGCATGGAGAAACCTCTACAGGACAAAACCAACATGGAGAAACTCCTACAGGACAAAACCAACATAGAGAAACCTCATTAGGACAAAACCAACACGGAGAAACCTCGATAGGAGAAAACCAACATGGAGAAACCCCAACAAGACAAAACCAACATGGAGAAACTCCAACAAGACAAAACTCCTGAAATATTTCTTTCTTCAGTTCAAACGGGGCAACCACTCAAGTGTTGCACTTGATATGTGGCCGTTCAAAAATACATTAGCCGAGGGGGCCACAGCAGTGTGGGAGGAGGGAGTAGCAGTGTGGGGGGACACAGTAGCAGTGTGGGAGGAGGCAGTAGCAGTGTGGGAGGAGGCAGTAGCAGTGTGGGAGGAGGCCATAGCAGTGTGGGAGGAGGCAGTAGCAGTGTGGGAGGAGGGAGTAGCAGTGTGAGAGGAGGGAGTAGCAGTGTGGGAGGAGGCCATAGCAGTGTGGGAGGAGGCCATAGCAGTGTGGGAGGAGGCAGTAGCAGTGTGGGAGGGGGGAGTAGCAGTGTGAGAGGAGGCAGTAGCAGTGTGGGAGGAGGCAGTAGCAGTGTGGGAGGAGGTAGTAGCATTGTGGGAGGAGGCAGTAGCAGTGTGGGAGGAGGCAGTAGCAGTGTGGGAGGAGGCAGTAGCAGTGTGGGAGGAGGCCGTAGCAGTGTGGGAGGAGGCAGTAGCAGTGTAGGAGGAGGCAGTAGCAGTGTTAAAGAAGGCAGTAGCAGTGTGAGGGGAGGCAGTAGCAGTGTGGGAGGAGGCAGTAGCAGTGTTGGGGGAGGCAGTAGCAGTGTGGGGGGAGGGAGTAAAAGTTTGGGGGGAGGGAGTACAGTGTGGGGGGAGGCAGTAGCAGTGCGGGAGGACGCAGTAGCAGTGTGGGAGGACGCAGTAGCAGTGCGGGAGGACGCAGTAGCAGTGCGGGAGGACGCAGTAGCAGTGCGGGAGGAGGCAGTAGCAGTGCGGGAGGAGGCAGTAGCAGTGCGTGAGGAGGCAGTAGCAGTGCGGGGGGAGGGAGTAGCAGTGTGGGGGGAGACCATATCAGTGTGCGAGGAGGCAGTAGCAGTGCGGGAGGACGCAGTAGCAGTGCGGGAGGACGCAGTAGCAGTGTGGGAGGACGCAGTAGCAGTGCGGGAGGACGCAGTAGCAGTGCGGGAGGACGCAGTAGCAGTGAGGGAGGACGCAGTAGCAGTGCGGGAGGATGCAGTAGCAGTGCGGGAGGACGCAGTAGCAGTGCGGGAGGAGGCAGTAGCAGTGCGGGAGGAGGCAGTAGCAGTGCGGGGGGAGGCAGTAGCAGTGCGGGGGAAGGCAGTAGCAGTGCGGGAGGAGGCAGTAGCAGTGCGGGAGGAGGCAGTAGCAGTGCGGGAGGAGGCAGTAGCAGTGTGGGGGGAGGCAGTAGCAGTGTGGGGGGAGGGAGTAACAGTGTGGGGGAAGGGAGTAACAGTGTGGGGGGAGACCATATCAGTGTGCGAGGAAGGAGTAGCAGTGTGGGTGGACACAGTAGCAGTGTGGGGGGACACAGTAGCAGTGTGGGGGGACACAGTAGCAGTGTGGGAGGAGGAAGTAACAGTGTGGGGGGAGGGAGTAACAGTGTGGGGGGACACAGTAGCAGTGCGGGAGGAGGCAGTAGCAGTGTGGGGGGAGGGAGTAACAGTGTGGGGGGAGGGAGTAACAGTGTGGGGGGAGGGAGTAACAGTGTGGGGGGAGGGAGTAACAGTGTGGGGGGAGGGAGTAACAGTGTGGGGGGAGGGAGTAACAGTGTGGGGGGAGGGAGTAACAGTGTGGGGGACACAGTAGCAGTGTGGGGGGAGGGAGTAACAGTGTGGGGGGAGGGAGTAACAGTGTGGGGGGAGGGAGTAACAGTGTGGGGGGAGGGAGTAACAGTGTGGGGGGAGACCATATCAGTGTGCGAGGAAGGAGTAGCAGTGTGGGTGGACACAGTAGCAGTGTGGGGGGACACAGTAGCAGTGTGGGGGGACACAGTAGCAGTGTGGGAGGACACAGTAGCAGTGTGGGAGGACACAGTAGCAGTGTGGGAGGACACAGTAGCAGTGTGGGAGGAGGAAGTAACAGTGTGGGGGGAGGGAGTAACAGTGTGGGGGGAGGGAGTAACAGTGTGGGGGGACACAGTAGCAGTGCGGGAGGAGGCAGTAGCAGTGTGGGGGGAGGGAGTAACAGTGTGGGGGGAGGGAGTAACAGTGTGGGGGGAGGGAGTAACAGTGTGGGGGGAGGGAGTAACAGTGTGGGGGGAGACCATATCAGTGTGCGAGGAAGGAGTAGCAGTGTGGGTGGACACAGTAGCAGTGTGGGGGGACACAGTAGCAGTGTGGGGGGACACAGTAGCAGTGTGGGGGGACACAGTAGCAGTGTGGGGGGACACAGTAGCAGTGTGGGTGGACACAGTAGCAGTGTGGGTGGACACAGTAGCAGTGTGGGGGGACACAGTAGCAGTGCGGGAGGAGGCAGTAGCAGTGTGGGGGGAGGGAGTAACAGTGTGGGGGGAGGGAGTAACAGTGTGGGGGGAGACCATATCAGTGTGCGAGGAAGGAGTAGCAGTGTGGGTGGACACAGTAGCAGTGTGGGGGGACACAGTAGCAGTGTGGGGGGACACAGTAGCAGTGTGGGAGGAGGCAGTAGCAGTGTGGGGAGAGACCATAGCAGTGTGGGGGGAGACCATGACAGTGTGGGAGACCGCTAGCCGAAAGGTCCCGAGATTTAGCCCCTGTGAGGGTCGGGACATTTCTCTGGTCCAATAAATGTCCACCCATGTTACAACTTGGCACCGACATTTTTTTGGGAAAAGTAAAGACATTGTAACATCTCAGTAAGTCTTTGGAGATTTGCCTGCGATAAAAATGTTTTTGAAATGAGTAGAGAAGCCGAGACTTTAGCGTCCTTAGTTACCCGTGGCAAATGTAACATCTCCCCCCCTCCCCCCCCCCCCCCCCCACTAATAAACTGAAAAGAACTGAATAACAACGTTTTAATATAACATTCAACTTAATGAATATGCTCTAATCAATAATGAATGAACTGAAGGAAACAAATACTATATTGACATGGAACAAATAATATACTGACATAAAACAAAACTTACAGGCTGAATTGTGTGAAATGAAATATGTAGCAGCGAATAAAATGAACAACATCTTAGTTTATTTATTTCGTAGAAATATATGACATCATCGTTATTTCAAAAGGTATTTTTTTGTCTCTATGTCATGGGCGTCGAATTAGTGACACATAAGCATCATATTACTTTAGCCTAGCAACCAATTTACAGTTTCTGAGGTCACTTGGGACAGAAGGTTGTCAAGAAAGTTTTATAGTTTTTTATTTATTTACTTTAAAATAGTTTAATTAAAAAATTCACATCTTTAAATCGCAATTTAAAACTTTTTTTTTCTGAATCGTCTTTGTGGTAGACGACCATGGCGAGGGAGAAAATCAGACATGAAGATAACAAAATACCAAGTCTAGTGTTTATTATCGTCAGTAGGTGTATTTTGGTGTTATCGCTGTCTGATAGTGAATCAGTTGCACTCAAACTAGTGAACGTCAGTTGAAATAATCAGTAGTACTTCACATAATCAATGTAATGAATATTTATGACTAAAGTGTGAAGGCTACTATAAAAAAATGATTCTCACACATTGTTACCCTGAAGTACAAAGTTAAGTACTAAAATCATTGTTGTTTGGCTGGCGTTATGCTAAAAGTATAGCATTAACATAATTGGGCTTTCATAGGATAGCATTATACTCAACCAGTAAGCCATGATTGTTGAGTGCCGATAGTGTCATATGGGTTCCTCTAGATGGGCTTCAATCGCATCCGTTGCTCAAAAACAAATGCTAGTCATCATCATCATCATATCCTACTGCCATACTCGATTATAGTCTTAAAGTCTATGAAGTTATAAAGAATTTCGTGTTGGTGCTGTATCTGTTTTTCTCAGTACAAGCAACAGTTGAAGACTTGCTCGATTTGCCTTGCCTGAAAACTGTTTGATCCTCTACCAGTAGTTCATCAGCCACTGGCTTTAACCGGATTGAGTATAAATTTGACCAATGAGACTTATTGTCCTATATGGATTGACTGATGAGAATGATTGTCCTATATGGTTGACTGATGAGAATGATTGTCCTATATGGATTGACTGATGAGACTGATTGTCCTATATGGGTGACTGATGAGACTTATTGTCCTATATGGGTGACTGATGAGACTGATTGTCCTATATGGGTGACTGATGAGAATGATTGTCCTATATGGGTGACTGATGAGACTGATTGTCCTATATGTGTGACTGATGAGAATGATTGTCCTATATGGGTGACTGATGAGAATGATTGTCCTATATGTGTGACTAATGAGAATGATTGTCCTATATAGGTGACTGATGATAATGATTGTCCTATTTGAGTGACCGATGAGACTGATTGTCCAATATGGGTGACTGATGAGAATGATTGTCCTATATAGGTGACTGATGATAATGATTGTCCTATTTGGGTGACCGATGAGACTTATTGTCCTATATGGGTGACTAATGAGACTGATTGTTTTGTATGGATTTATTGATTTGACTGATTGTACTATATGGTTTACTGGGAGACTGATTGTCCTATATGGGTGACTGATGAGACTGATGTCCTATATGGGTGACTGATGAGACTGATTGTCCTATATGGATTGACTGATGAGACTGATTGTCATATATGGGTGACTGATGATACTGATAGTCCTATATGGATTGACTGTTGAGACTGATTGTCCTATATGGATTGACTGTTGAGACTGATGTCCTATATGTGTGACTGATGAGAATGATGTCCTATATGTGTGACTGATGAGAATGATTGTCCTATATGTGTGACTGATGAGAATGATTGTCCTATATGTGTGACTGATGAGAATGATTGTCCTATATGTGTGACTGATGAGAATGATTGTCCTATATGTGTGACTGATGAGAATGATTGTCCTATATATGTGACTGATGAGATGGATTGTCCTATATGTGTGACTGATGAGATGGATTGTCCTATATGTGTGACTGATGAGAATGATTGTCCTATATGTATGACTGATGAGACTGATGTCCTATATGTATTGACTGATGAGACTTATTGTCCTATATGTGTGACTGATGAGAATGATTGTCCTATATGGGTGACTGATGAGAATGATTGTCCTATATGTGTGACTGATGAGACTGATGTCCTATATGTATTGACTGATGAGACTTATTGTCCTTTAGTTCTGATACTGTTTTAAATTGTTATTTTTAGGCAGTGGTATGACAAGTGATTGGGTCCACTCCTTGGGCCATACTTTATTAATCCATATCTTCTGGCAGAGACTTGTTAGGACCTTGGTTACTGCCCACCTCCATGTTTTAGCAATTCACCAGGAATGTTGTCTACATCAGGAGACTTACTTCCTTTTTAATGTCGTATTGTTTCTAATACCACACTCAGCAGCACTAGTAGTTCATCAGTCTCTTTGTGTTTGTTATTTGTCCTGTAATATATCTGTATTGATCTCATATTAATCTGTATTGATCTTGTAGTGATAGAGCCTATTCTGGTAGCTGGATTGATATTGTATATATATAGTTCAATTAATGCATTTTTGTTTTATAAAAAAAATAGTATAGCTATTATCAATGCGTTTTTTCTTGATTCTCAGCGCTTTGCCCCATCCTGTCACATTTCCCCCCACAAAGATCATGTTACCACCCACCTTACCCGGTCTGTTAAAAAAGTTGACACTAAGTTCCATCTTTTCAAACCCATGACAAATGTCTATCAAATTAGAAATGAGAAATGACAATCCTATTGTTTTAATGTCATATAGCTCATATGTTTTTATGAAAATGTGACGGTTCCAGCGTTCGGGTATTTTTCTTGTTTTTATATAAATCTTGTTTGAGCTATTTCTGTTAATAGGATTCGGTTATTCAGTTAGATTTTTTCTCCCGCCACTCTGAAATAACAGCATTTGGGTAAAATGTACGCATTTAGGTATTGCGTTAACTAAACAAAAATTGCATTTTTATATTTCAATCAGTAGCCATAATTTTTGTAAGTAACGATTCCCTACAACTGAATAGGTTGTAATTCAGAGGCCAGTAGCAAAAGAAAATAAATAAAAATATGGAAATTCTATTTTTGGTGATCCTGCAACAAATACATCCTGCAACAAATACATCCTGCAACAAATACATCCTGCAACTAATACATCCTGCAACAAATACATCCTGCAACAAATACATCCTGCAACAAATACATCCTGAAACAAATACATCCTGAAACAAATACATCCTGCAACAAATACATCCTGAAACAAATACATCCTAAAACAAATACATCCTGAAACAAATACATCCATAAATGTATCCTAATATCCCATTATAATTAAACGGCAGATGCGTCCATTAATTTGATGGCAGAGTATTAGCAATATAAACATACATCAGATGACGACCCACATGCTAAGGTCAAAAGCAATGTAAAATATCCAGAAAACGGATCTATCCATTAGTATAATTTATAAAGGGGACAAAATGGAATTAATTTGGAATTATCATCATTCATTGATACTAAACAGGAGATACTCTGGCAGGAGATACTCTGGCAGGAGATAATATGCAGTTCGGATTGGCTTGTTCCCACTCCCCTTTTTATGCCATGGTTATACCCACAGAGTCATTGTCCGCGGTCAATCCAGTTATTGTATGTTTTACTGGTTGACATTTTTACTGTTAACTTTTTTTACCTGCCCAGTTCAGTCAAACCCAGTTACGATAACAACAGTTGAAAGGCCAGCTAATTGAAAGGAGAGAGATTGATTATCAATTTAGCTTTTAAAAAAAAGTAAAATCCCGAAAGTTAAATAGATAAATAATTAAACAAGAGAATTTTATTTCCAAGGAATGACATGCCAGATTACTTGAGAAATATTCCTTTTCAATTACAACATGTATCTGATCCAATCGTGTTCTTTTTAGTAAGTCGTATTTGTCTTAATGAAACAGTTAATGTCAGTTTAATTTGCTCTTAAATTATTTGACATTGCAAGATAAACTCTTTTGTTTTTCATTTGTGCAAAGATTAAAATTCGTCAATACCATCTTCGTAAATCAGAGGAACAATACAGTTGATGCACTACGGGGTACAACACAGTTAATACACTACGTGCATTTTGTGCAGTAATTTATTCTTCAGTTAGAGATTAACTTGGTTTGGGGTAAGTTTTATGAAAATATTTTGGGACATTATATAATTTGAAAATGAGAGTAACAAAACATATAAATCAATTAACAGAAACATAATTTAACAATAACAATGATCATAATTTTGTATGTTAAATACAAAGAGATATGTTTGACCTAGTTTTATTTTTGAAGAACCTCTTTTATATTGTTGAAAGGAGCGGACATTATTAAATATATCTCTATACTTATAAGAGGCATTTGTTGTCTGTCTGTCTGTCTGTCTGTTCCCTTATAACTCAAGATCCAGATAACCAACTAATGTGAAATTTGTTACACATACACATAATTACATGGGGAAGGTTATAGGACAGGTTTCGTTTCATCTCGATGGGTAGTTTAATTGTAATTAAATTTTTTTTTATTTTAGTATTTTACTATATTAAAGTAATCTCGACGGCGCCATAAATAAAATTCCTCTGTGACGTCATTTCCCGATGATCGAATAGAACTTGCGCGCTGGTGCTGTGTTGTGCCTTTGTGATGCAAAGAATTGTTGTTGTTTTTTCATGCTCCCTGATTTGTACAGTTTGAGGAAGATAAAGGAATGAAGAAGGATTTTAGAAGAAGTGTGAAGCCATAATAATAAGTATATATATATATATATATATATATATATATATATATATATATATATAAGAGAGAGAGAGAGAGAGAGGGAGGGAGAGAGAGATAAAGAGAGAGAGAGGGGGCAGGAGGGTAGGAGGAAGGGGGAGAGAGGAAGGAGGGGGATGGACAGGGGGGGGGAGAAAAGGAGGGGGAGAGAGGGAGATGGGAGAGGGAGCAGGGGGAGAGGTAGAGAGAGGGTGGGAGAGAGGGAGGGAGAGAGATAAAGAGTGAGAGGGCAGGGAGGGAGAGAGAGGGAATGAGGGAGGGAGGAAGGGGGAGAAGAGGGGGAGGGAGAGGTGGAAAGGGGAGGGAGGGAGAAAGGAGGGAGAGAGGGGTTAGGGAGGGAGAGAGGGGTTAGGGAGGGAGAGAGGGGAGGGAAGGAGAGAGGGAGAGGATGGAAGAAATGGGAGGAAGAGATAAAGAGAAAGAGGGGGCATGGGGGAGAGAGAGGGAAGGAGGAGGGAGGGGAGAGAGGGAGATGGGAGAGAGATGGGAGAGAGGGAGGGAGAGGGAGGGAAAGGGAGAGAGCGGGAGGGAGGGAGGGAGGGAGGGAGAGAGAGGAAGGGAGAGAGGGGGTAGTGAGAAAACAGAAGGTAAACAGAAAACTTTATTTTAAACCCGGGCAAAGCCGGGTACTTGCAACTAGTTATATTATAATCGACAAATTGCATTGTTGATAAAAAAAAATACAATAACCCAATTATTGGCAGAACCTTTCAGCAAATATTTGTTTCTTTTTTATATTGATTACCTAATAAAGTGGTCTGATAAACTCTGATATTATCAACATTTTTTAAAAATTTAAATATTTATATGGTCTGATATATTTTCTATTATATTTTCTATTATTTATCTTATTATTTCTAGCTATTGACGAGCTTGAATAGTTATTTAACACAACAAATAGTAATCTTTAATTACATTTGACTTACATAGTCCTCATTCATTACATGTGACCTGCAAAGGCAATCATTCTATATTGGGCAAAGGAATATTCATTAAATACGTACTATATGTATCCGTTAAATACGTACTATACGAAACCATTAAATATGTACTATGCGTAACCATTTAATATGTTCTATATGTAGCCATTAAATACGTACTATACGCAGCCATTAAATACATACTATACGTAGCCATTTAATATGTTCTATATGTAGCCATTAAATACATACTATTGTAAAGGTATAATTGTTTCGTAAACATTATGATCACTTTTTATTTAACTAGATCCGGGTTTTTATATTTCCGGAAGAGAGTTTTTGTCAGTTGAAGGATCACTCTCGTACACGACAGAAGTGTCGATGTTATTTTTTCTTGTTAGGATATTGTAATTATTATTGTGAGTGATCATGAGAGTAACAGTTCACCTCCATGATGGAGATATATTTTCTAGATAAGTTTTTGTGTATTTGTACTTGGACATAACACAGATGGATTATTAGAACATAATTGAGTTCTTACTAGAAATGTGGTGATCCAACAGATTATTTTTACAAAGTGTACAGTGAACTTATTTTATCGTATTTTCTATATTTTCTATATTATTGTATCGTAATAAACTTCAATCAGCAAAGAACACTGTCTTCTCACATTATTTAGTATTGAGTGGATAGAATGAAAGAAGAGCCACAGCTACCACAAACACGCCTCCAAGATAATATAATACTAATGTTTAAACTCAGCAATGCCTCAAAAATAATATCGAGAAAGTAACACCCTGACAATGGTGGCATGCGGCAGCGAATTGAACCTGACCTTCACCTGAGAGCTACGAAAACCCGAGAAAAATAACGACCCTCTTGCCGGTCAATTAGTTTCATCTTCCAGAGGCGGCACCAGAAGTCAAATCAACCTGACAGAGCCCCACAGCACAATGACCCACATTTTCAAGTCAACGAATTCCGACACTGAGATCGTTAGTGACTAACATCTCTATTTGATTGCGACAGTCTCTACTGTTCAGTCATTTGTCGTGCTTGGCAACTATATGCCAATAATTCTATTACACTTCGATAAGTGTACAAATATCTACTGTTGCAGAATTCGTGTTTTTTTTCCTAGTATTACACTGAGCACCTGTGACTGCTGTGACCTCATTACCATCAGGAGACAAGGAGGAATTCAGGTCAAGATGGCTGCTTGCGTTGACTACACACAACAATAAAGAGTGTGTTGGTGCTTATATTGACATTATTGAATAACAGGAGCATCAGAGTGGATCAACAAACAAGAAGAACAAGTATCAAGCAGGAGGAAGACAAGTAAATATACTTGATTTAAAATTAATAATCTAATATTTTTTTTCTCTCCCATTATTTTTTTTTCCTTTATGATATTATTCAGTGTCCATCTATGTTATATGTTTACTATAATAATTCATGGGTGGTGGAGTGGTAAGTCAGTTTTGAGTTAGTCAATCTGACGTTTTCTGTTAGAACTTACTGATTTTCTGACTGGATTTTTTTACACTTAATTGTGTGTGGATTGTATAATTTAGGGTCCAGTTCGATCATCAATATCACATAAATATTTAGTTGTCTGCGACTTGTTTGTTTATTGTTTAAACCCCTTTGTTTAAATATTGTTCGAAATTATTTTTTTTTCTACCAGTCTTGTCAATGTTTCGTCTCGTTTAACTATATTTTTTTTCTCTCATGTCTACTATCAAACTCTATTAGGAATTTTTTTTTTGCTGATTCTGTTATCATTAGTCCTGTCTTGTACAACTTATTTCTTTATAATTATTTTTCATTTATTATTTATTGGACACTGAACCCTGACCCCTCTTTTTTTTTCTTCAATGTACAATGTTGTATAATAATTTTTGCCATTTAATTTAAGTCAATGCCAGTTAGTATTGTTTAGTGCCAGTTGTTATTGATCAGTGCCAGTAATTTTTCTTGAGGTTTCATTGATTATAGATTTATGTATTGCCAGTGATACAGTATCAGTATCATATAATTTACTAGAATAGTGATTTTTATCACTTTATTTCCATATTTTGATACTTCTGAACCAGCAATATGGATAATAAAAACTCAACTGAAGATTTGTTTGATATTTACAAAGAAAGAGGGGAGAAACTAGGTTTAACAGGAGAAAAACTCCTGCAGTTTATTGAGAAAGAGGAAGCTAAGGCGCAAGCCAGATTACAATTAGATAAGGAAAGACTAGATAGAGAAGACAGACTTGCTCTTAGAAACCTTGAAAAGGATAAATTAGAAATGCAGGAAAGATTAGAGAAAGAGAAAATACAATTAGAAATGAAAAAGTTAGATGCAGACAGACAGGAAAAGTTAAAGAAAGAGAAAATACAATTAGAAATGAAAAGTTTAGAAGCAGAAGTAGAAATGAGAAGGATAGAATTAGAGCAACACACAAAAACACTACCAACAAATAATACAGGTGGTAGACCAAATATAGGTCAGTTTAATTCCAAAGATGATAACATAGATACATTTTTGGCCAATCTTGAGTCTATACTTATAATTAATAAGATACCATAGTCTGAATGGACTAGACATTTACTAGGAGCATTCCGTGGCGAAGCCCTAAATGTATTGCATATGTTAGGACGTCCGGAATGCAAATCATATAATGAAATTAAACATCTTCTAGACTTTCATAATAAAACTGAGGAACACTATAGGAATCTGTTCCATAATACAATGATGGCTGAAACAGAACACCCTACAGCCTATGTAAACAAGTTAGAGTCCTACTTGAATAGCTTCATAAAAATGGCAGGCATAAATGCATCTGATCCCCAACAAATTATTGAACTAATGCTAGTAGACAAAATTTTGAACATAAGCTCCAACAAGCTATTTTCTTTCATACAATTAAAGAGAGTCAATTGTAAGAAAGATCTTATTACCACATTATCTGATTACAAAGATAGCAATCAAGATGTCCCCATGTTTAAGAGTAAAAATGATAACACTTTTAGTGCCATTAGACACAAAAATAAATTGCAGTACAATTATAATGATAATAGATACAGAAGCTTACCTGCTAGATTACCTACTAGAGTACAAAAGACTTGTTACTATTGCCATAATCCAGGGCACATTAGAGCCAACTGCAAACTATACTTAAACAGAAATAGATATGTGAATAATGGTCATGTACAAGAAAGCAGATACATACCCAACAGACAGTATCCTAAAAACAGTCATGATAGATCTTTTGGTAAATATCAGGGACAATATCAAAAGAGACAGTCACCAAATAATAGTCCTCCTAGACAGAGTAATGATAGAGGCAGATCCTTAAACAGAAATAACAAAATGCATAATGTAAATGCTTTAAGTAATAATGGTAATTTGGTATTTTACCCTTGCTTTCTCTACAATAAACCCGTTATGTGTCTTAGAGACACAGGTGCTACATGCGTGGTTGTAGATGCATCACTTGTTCCTCATGAGTGTATGATGGATAGTTCTGAAAATATTAAGTTAGGAAATGGTCAGACCCTTATGTGTAAGAAAGCCCTGATAGACATAGACACCCCATGGATTAGTGGAAAAATTGAGGCTATAGCAATGATATCCCCTGTAGCCCCTTTGATTATAGGAAATATTCCAGATATTAAACCGGATAATTCTAGAGAATTATTTACACTTTGGTTGAATGACAAAGAAATAAATATAAAGAAAGCACTGAAATCTATTGATAGGGATCCAATAGAAAATGATACCACTACCATGATGCAAACTATGCAGAATTCTGAACAACCATTTAAAATTCCTAGATGGAATGGTTTAGGACATGTCCTCAATTATATAACTATGGTAGAGAATCACATGTCAGATGGTTCCCAAATTGAAATATCAACAAGAATGGTAGATTTGTTGAAAGGACACAAACATGCACATAAAATTGCAGATGCATATAAAAGTGACTATGATAGGATGAAGGAAGAACTAGAAGAAAAAAAACAAAGAAGAAAGAAAAAAAAATTATTAAGATAGATTCTGATTGTGATATGGAGCACTCAGAACATATCAAACTAGCACAAATCTTAAATGTCACCACTAGAGCACAAGCTCTTGTTAAACATGAAGAAATACCTCAGTTAGATAGCAGTGATACATTAACTATCTTGAATGTCACTAAAGATAAATTGATTAACTTACAACAGGAAGATAAGTCTCTACTTCCATATTTTGAACAAGTAAATAATGTTGATGACAGAAAAATATCATATTTATTGGTGGATGATGTACTTGTTAGACATTTTGTAGGTAATAAAAGCTGCATACAAATACTAATACCTGAGTCTCTTAGGACTAGAATATTACAAGTGTCACATGACAGCCCATTAGCTGGTCACATGAGCTATAGGAAGACATTAGACAGAATAAGAGAACATTGTTTTTGGCCTGGTTTAGAGAAAGACATTAAAATATTTCTGAGATCATGCCAAATCTGTACAACACTTAATAAAGACCCCTCAAACCATAAGGCTCCCATTCAGGAGATGGACACAAACCACAAACCCTTTTACCAGATAGCTATAGATATAATAGGACCAATACCACAACAGTCCCAGAGAGGACATAAATTCATTTTAACTATAATAGGTTTTGCCACCAGATGGTTGGAAGCTATTCCTCTGGTGAATGTCACCTCAGAGTCTATTTGTAGTGCATTGTTAACTGTTTTCAATAAATTCGGATTTCCTCAAATTATTTTGTCAGACAATGGGACACAATTTGCATCCCAGATAACACATGCCTTTACAGACATGTTAAAGATTACACAGGTATTTTCCCCTCGTTACAGACCTTAAACTAATGGTGCTGTAGAAAGAGCAAACCAGACCATTAAGAGCATGTTAAGGAAATTAGTTATTGACCAGGAACATAATTGGGATAAATTTTTACCTCTTATATTATTTGCCTACCGTGAAGTGCCTCATGAGTCCACTAGATACTCCCCCTTTGAATTAATGTTTGGAACAAACCCTAGAAGCCCCCTAAAAATTTTTAAAAACAACATTTTGCCTTCCTTACAAGAAGAAAAAATTCAAACCTCTGACTGGGTTGAGCAGATTAGAAATAACTTGACTTATGCAAACAAATTTGCAGAGGCCAACTTAAATCATAGCAGTAAGAAAAATAGACTGGAAAAGAATAGAAATAGAAAATTAAGGACACTAAATCAAGATGATAGTGCATATGTCTTATATCCACAAGACAGTAAAAAAATGGAGAGGTCCATACAAGATTAAGAAGAAAATAGGAAAGACAAACTACATATTAGACATAGAAGGGAAAGATACATTATGTCATATTGATACCCTGAAGAAATATATTGTCAGACCAAAAAAGTATTTGAACTCATTCTTACAAACAGATAAAACTTCATTGAAGTATTTAGATAGTTTAGGTACACAATTGATTCAAATTCAAAAAGGGGCTATTAAAGAAAAGATGTCAGAAGATGACACTATAAAAATTTTTATGAATACGGTCACATAATGCATTAAACATGATAGACTTAACTGCAAGTACATTGATTCCTTCCAAATTAATCATTTTCATCAGTTGGAAAACTTGTATGAATTAATTGACAATAACTTTACTAGTGATCATGTGAAATCAAACAAGTTAGTTTTAGACTTATTGAATATTCATTCTGTATCTAAAGATCCTCATTTATTAAATGTCATATCTCATGACAAAGAAGACAATGATCTTATCTGTAAAGAAATTCCAGTCATTAGTGAAGATCTTGATGATCTTACACAAATAAATTATTCCTCAGATATGTCTATTGATAAAAAGACTGAAGCAGAAAGGTTGATGCATAATTTTAGCATGGTAATTTCTAATAAGCCAGGGAGAACAACAAACACTCAGCATAAAATTAGATTAATTGAAGGAAAAACATTTAAAGTCAAATGCTATGATATACCATACAAATATAGGGAGATATTAGATAAAGAAATAAAAAACTTGTTGAAGAATGGTCTTATAAGACATTCTGAATCTTCATACAAATCCCCGGTAGTCTTAGTTAAAAAAAAAGAATGGAACAATGAGACTCTGTTGTGATTACAGAGGTCTCAATACAATAACACAGATAGACAGACAACCTCTAGCTAATGTAGATGACTTAGTGAATGATATGGCACATGCCAACATTTTTTCTCATTTGGACTTAACTCGTGGCTTCTGGCAAATACCCATGGAAGAAAACTCAAAAAAATTTACAGCCTTTGCAACCCATGACAATTTTTATGAATGGAATGTCATGCCATTTGGACTAGTGAATAGCACTGCCACATTTACTAAAATGATGTCATCCATTTTAAGAAATCTACCTCATGTTAAACACTATGTGGATGATGTCTGTATTTTCACTCAGGACTGGGATACTCATATGAAAACACTAAATGAGCTATTAATTATATTCAAAGATCACAATCTCACAATATCCCCAGACAAAATTAAAATAGGTTTTCAACACATAGATTTTTTGGGCTATAATATAGGTCATGGTACAATAAAATCCACAAACAATAATGTTAGCAAAATTTTGGACATAAAAACCCCTGAAACAAAAACACAAGTGAGAGCCCTCATTGGACTATGTTGTTATTACAGTAAATTTATAAAGAACTTTAGTGATATCATGGACCCACTTAGAAAACTCACTAAGAAAAACATGAAGCAGAAAGTTGTATGGACCAGTGAATGTCAGTCTGCACTTGACAAAATTAAAAATCATTTCAAACAATCCTCCCATTTTGAAAGCCTTTAATTCAAACAGTAACTTGGTATTGTGTAGTGATGCTTCAAACATTGCCATTGGTGCGTGTTTAATGGAAGCAGATAATAAAATAAATAGACCCATATTTTATCTGAGTAGGAAACTGTCTGAAACAGAATGAAAATACTCTGTCATAGAGAGAGAATGTTTAGCCATAGTTTGGTCTATAACTAAATTACAAAAGTATTTGTTAGGCAGAAAATTTTTAGTGTTAATAGATCACAAGCCACTGATTGAATTTAAAAATAAACAAATAAATAACTCCAAATTAACCAGATGGTCTTTGCTTTTGCAAGATTATAACTTTCATATAGAACATATTAGAGGTTCAGACAATTTTATACCAGATATTCTATCAAGGTTAACTGAATAAATTGATCGGATATTTTATTGCTGGCATCATAATAATTGAATAATAGATAATAACATACAAAATTTTTTTTTGATTGTTAAATCAAATTTATCTTAGACTTAGTTAGAACACCTATATATATAAAATGTAATAGTAATATGAGTTAGCACATTTTGTGAAGCATTGAATTTTTTTTTAGTAATTCTTACTCAAGACTATAAATTCATTCGGCATGATATATTATGATTAAATTTTTTTATTATCATGACAAACATACATATATGGCACATTTTACTTCATGTTGATAAATGACTTAGCAATAAAAATTTTTTTTTTTTGAAAAATTGTTGTAATAGAAAAACATTGTGTACAATTTGTTCTATATAATGGCATTGAACATTTTTTTGAGATGGCATAGGTTGACATTGCAAAATTTTTTGAATATTGTATGAATTGACATTGATTGGCAAATTGTTATATATAGTGTTGTTGTACATTATTTTTATTATTTACTTAGCACATATTAGGAAGATTGTTTACACAGATTTTGGTAATATGAAATAACATTTTTTTTGTGGCATGATTATTTGTCATTATTACTTGTAATTATTTGGACACCACAAGCTTGTATTAGTTCACCAAATTTTGAGGTGACATATTAATTAATGTAATTGATGAAGCACTTATTCATCTACTATATATTCTTTTGAAGAATTATTGACTAATTATACCAGAGAACATGATAGCATGTATATTGAATTGAAATTTTGGTAACATGATATTGGATCATTGTTGATTAATGTACAAAGAATTAAGATTTTACAATTTGATACACTGATAACTTTTGTGAATATTATGAAGATATGGATTTAGGTTGGATCACGATTTGTTGATATAAATATATGCACCTATAATGTTGTTTTGTAGATAATTGATAATTGCCCACACAATTACAGTGTGATATTATGGTTTAAAATCACAAGTGTATATATTGATGTATATAGTTACTCTAGTTGCATAGAGTGGAATAATTTTTTTTTGGACAAATTGATTGTTACTTATTATAAATTAAGGATGGTACATATCTATAGTGCAATTAATAATATTTTTTTAGAGAAATGTTGCACATTTTTGGTGGGTGGGGAGGTGTAAAGGTATAATTGTTTCTTAAACATTAGGATCACTTTTTATTTAACTAGATCCGGGTTTTTATATTTCCGGAAGAGAGTTTTTGTCAGTTGAAGGATCACTCTCGTACACGACAGACGTGTCGATGTTATTTTTTCTTGTTAGGATATTGTAATTATTATTGTGAGTGATCATGAGAGTAACAGTTCACCTCCATGATGGAGATATATTTTCTAGATAAGTTTTTGTGTATTTGTACTTGGACATAATACAGATGGATTATTAGTACATAATTGAGTTCTTACTAGAAATGTGGTGATCCAACAGATTATTTTTACAAAGTGTACAGTGAACTTATTTTATCGTATTTTCTATATTTTCTATATTATTGTATCGTAATAAACTTCAATCAGCAAAGAACACTGTCTTCTCACATTATTTAGTATTGAGTGGATAGAATGAAAGAAGAGCCACAGCTACCACAAACACGCCTCCAAGATAATATAATACTAATGTTTAAACTCAGCAATGCCTCAAAAATAATATCGAGAAAGTAACACCCTGACAACTATACGTAACCATTAATACGTACTATACGTAGCCATTAAATACGTTCTATATGTAGCCATTAAATACGTACTATACGTAGCCATTAAATACGTACTATATGTAGCCGTTAAATAGTATTATACGTAGCCATTAAATACGTAATATCCGTAGCCATCAAATACGTACTATATGTAGCCATTAAATGCGTTCTGTACGTAGCCATTAAATGCGTAATATCCGTAGTCATCAAATACGTACTATATGAAGCCACTAAATACGTTCTATATGTAGCCATTAAATACTTATTATACGTAGCCATTAAATATGTAATATCCGTAGCCATTAAATACGTACTATATGTAGCCATTAAATGCGTAATATCCGTAGCCATAAATACGTACTATATGAAGCCACTAAATACGTACTATACGTAGCCATTAAATATTTAACCATTAAATGTGCACATTATTTATGTTTCGATTATCTTCTAGCATTTTCTTTTTTGGAACCAGAAAAAACTATCTGTAGAAAAATTACTTTGACATTCTTTAGTTGAGTGGACGGGGGTGGGGGGGGGGGTTTGACTAGAAAATTCAAGCTGTCTTATCATGATCATGTCAAGGAAATGTTGGTTGGTGTCAAGGTCCCCTTGCGGGGTCCCTGCGGTCGTTGTCTAAAGGCATGATCACCTACTGAGTTCTGGCCAGCATTTATATTTGTCCCAGCCACGTGGTTACACAGGACGCACAACACAACGAGAAATTGAGCACAAACTCAAAATGTAAAATACATTACAACACATATTTATTTACATCCATAGGAATGGACATCAGCGTGCCCTCAAAAGGGCAGTAGCTTAATCGGCTACTACAAAACAATAATTCATTAACCTAATATACATATACAGAATGGCCCTTACCTGAGTTGGATAGTTCTCACAAGAACTCCAACCCTGGCCCACTATTGTTGAGTTCACTGTTCGACTGATCTACGCTGACTGACTGGAAGTTCCGCCACGCACATCGGATCTCCCGGCAAGCGTTTTGAGACTTCCGCTTCACTGACCAATCGCAGTGACCGTGTAGTCACATCATCACTCGTGCCTTCACGCGTGATCAATAAAGGGACACTCCTCTCTCGCCACTTTCCGCTTGAATACAACAATCAGTGATAAGTGGGTGCTAGACATACTGACCACAGTGTGAACACCTGGGAAGACAAAGCCTTTGTCTATCCTATTTTGTTACCTCCCCCTTGAGTCGATGACGCAGGTCAAGGCTTGGACTTGATTTCATTACAACAAAATCACAGAATGTGACAGTTGGTAATTGTGTTCTTCCATGGGATCTTCATTATATTAGTACAGAGTTTTGGTGGAATAGTTGAAGTAGTTTTATATGTCTCATGTAGAATGTCTGACAGCCAGAAAGAAGTAATTCTTGAGGCCAACTGCTTTATGAATTTTAACTTGGTGGAGAGACCGAATCTTCGCTGTCATTATTCCAAGATATGAATGTACCTTTTGAATTATGGCACTAATCTCCTTAACAAAGGACTCTATATATTTGATGTTGTGCTGGCAAGGTACAGTGGGGATGCTAGCTTGCTGTTCTTTTTGTCCTGGTGCCAGCTGGTAAATTATTTCTGTCTTGCATAGACTTTTATTGTCAAAACAGTTTTATAGCCCTAGACTGCCCCTAGAGGAACTATCAGTAAAAGTTTGAGGTGGGTTTTTTTATGTGACATTATAACACAAAGAAAGTCTCAGCTTTTGTTTGTTTTAAGTTTTGGCAGCCGAATTGCGAGGTGAAATTGACATCGTGAAGGTATCTGATGTAAACAAACATGTAATGGCTACACGTTCAAACCTTTTAGAGCATGAAACAAAATGTTGAGGTCCATTTTTTAGGCCTTTCTCTTGTACTGCTCAGAGAGATTATATCCATGGTACTGCGGTCACGACAGAAGTATTTTGTTACTCAGGCAGATTTTGTTAGCAAATAGACACGAAGTCATTGGATACATACTGTAGTCATTGAATACATAATGTAGATAGTCATTGAATACAAACTGTAGATAGTTAATGAATACATACTGTAGATAGTCATTGAATATACAGTGCAGATAGTCATTGAATAAACGCTGTAGATAGTCATTGAATGCGCATAGCAGATAGTCATTGAAAACATAATGTAGATAGTCATTTAATACACACTGCAGATTAGGGTGATAACAATTTTCATTATTTTTTGTAACCAACATGAAACCCCTTACATTCGAGGAACAATTGTATGTAGATGACAGTAGCAACATTATTTTTTTTTTTAAATTGAAAAAAGTTCCCCCACCTTTTCATTTTTGTTTTCACATATCGCGCAGTTTGACTATCAGTTTCAATTTCACACATGACTTTCTAGACTGCTTTTAAGCACATTCCTGTCAGTTTTTCCATTCGTTTATAAACAAGGCATCTACCCTCATCTTCTAAACAGAATAGGGATCCAAGAATTCCAACTGTTGAAAAGCTAATCAATCTCACATGGATGCCCACAAACCGTCAAATTCTTGGAAACTTCACTTTTCTGTTCAATAGCCAGAAACAGCGACTGGATCAAATCAAAATTATTATTACGGATATAGAATTGCTCTAGAAGGAAATTCTAGACTTTCCACTATTATCCAGCGCACTAATCAGAAAGAAAATCAGTTGTCTGTTTGATTTATATGACAAAAACAAAAAGAAACCGTCTGATAAATTTACTCCAACACTTTCTAAGTTATTTGATGTCACCAACGTCCATGAAAAATGAAAAAGCAAGGAGGATAAAGAGCTCTACCAGAGGCAAGTTAAGAGTGGAGGAAAGATTGGTTATTCAATGGTCAAACAAGCCCCTTTAGAATCAATCCACCCAAGAAAACGAATCCGACTATCCACAACTCAATCTCAAGCCAGCTCTTCTCAATCGCAACCTACACAAACACATACAACTGTCTCACAGCCTACACAAACACATACAACTGTCTCAAAACCTACACAAACACATACAACTGTCTCACAACCTACACAAACACATACAACTGTCTCAGAATCTTCGGATTCTGAAACCTCTGCTTCTTCACCCGACTCGACAACCTATTCTTCCACGTCATCTTCTGAATGCAAACCGAAATACCAAAGAGCAAGCACTACAACAGCGGGTTTCCTAGTACTGAAAAGCAACATTTCTACACATAAAGCATATGCCATTCTTGCGGATATAGCTGCCGAGTACTAGACTGATATTGTTGTGGATATAGCTGCCGAGTACTAGACTGAACAGGATCATGATGTGCCGGTTCCAAGTCAGGCGGGTGTTTGGAAACGAGTAATCTCTGAAGGACGGAAAATGAAAACCAAAAATTTTCAAAAACTTCAAAGCAAAGAACCCTATTGTCTCCAGTTTGATGGTAAAAGAGTGCAAGGGGAAGAGTATCAAGTAGTTATGCTGAAAATATGACAACCGAAATCAAACCCGGTACTCTTAAATGTGATGTCTTGAGCAAGGGCTTTCAGAAGCCACAATATATTGACTTCAGCACCAATGTACTCGACCTCCTTCTGAAACATGTCATGAATTTCTTATTCAAGAACCAACAAGCAAACAAGAACTCAACTATTCCTTCATTGACAAATTAACGCAAAACTATGTCACTCTTCAGGCTGATTACCGCCTCGTTGTGACAGATGATGTTAGCACAGGCGAGAACCCTGGATGGCGAGATGATTTCAAGTTCTTTTTATGAATTATGTCAGGCATATCGTCATTACAAAACAACTTCACGTTGGCCTCGCATCAGCTGTAAGAAACTACCAAATTTACACTAGGCAAGATGGAACTCACATGCGATATATACTATTATAGCATTATTTCTGATACCAGAGTGGCGCAACATCCTCGCTCCTGCTTGCAACTTCATCTGCTATAAATGGGCAAATGCTTGATTCCATGTGCAACACTACAATAAAGCGTCCTTCAATGAACTGTTTACCTCACTCATCAGGGTAAAATGCAAAAACGTGCTGTAAAACTGGAGGAACTTCATGCGAAATCGAGAAAATTTGAATTTTCGAATCTGAAGTTCATATGAACAATATGTTTTACTCATTTCTTGTACATTCTGTACATATTACTAACTGATCTGTATCTTATTTGTTAATAAAAGTTGATTAGTTACTATTATTACTCTTTTGAATTAAGCTAAAAAAAAAACTTGTCCTTTTTTTTTTTAAAAAAAAATATTTTTTCACTTTTTTCTTCCGAAAAAGGGGGAGGTGGGGGAACTTTTTTAAAAAAAATCAAAAATGCGATTGATATTCTTAAATTACACATAAAAGTTCCTCGATTGCAAGTGGTTTCATAAAAATATTTTTTTTTTGTTATCACCCTACTGCAGATAGTCAATGAATACATACTGCAGATATTCCATGAATACACACTGTAGATAGTCATTAAATACGTATTGAATATAGTGATAAAATACATAATTTTCAGTATTGCTTTTGTTTGAAAAAAAACCAACTTCAATGAACTATTGAACATTTTACAATCCTGTTTGCTTATTATTTCTACATCTTCTGTCTTTTTTCCGGTTTCTGTACGGTTGAAGATGTTAATCTCTTAGATCCTATAAACCAGTGGTCCTCAACCTTTTTCTCGCCGCAGACCGGTCAACCTTTGATAAATTCACCGCGGCCCGCTAGGTGGGGAGGCCGGGGGTGGGGGGGGTTCGGACGTTGATTGTTTATATGTTTGATTGTTTTGATTTCACAATTTAATTTAAATGTATTCAAACATTCCAAAAACTGAGTATAAAACGATTTAACATTTTAATTCACTAAAACGCTAAACCAATGAGTACCCTGAGCTTGTTTCTCTGCAACGAAACGGTTCCATCTGCGGAAATAGGAGAGAAGGACGCCCGAAGTGTGTTATTTATGTCTAGTTTAAACTTTTGCTTTGTTCTGGTTGCTGTCAATGCATACACATCTTCACACATATAAGATGTCTGAAATGGTACTGGAATTTGATTGCTGAGGTGGCAATCTAAGGGTATTCAGCCATAACTTTAATGCAGAATACTGGCAGAGTTGTCTCGAATGTAGTTTTGAGGCTGCAGTCATTTGCAATCTCCAGCAATTGACTTTCTTCATGCACAGACTTGCTAGATTCGTCTGGTTGGTTTTGTGGTTAGAAAGTAGCGCTCGAACTCTTTTTAAAGCAAAGACAGGTGGTCGTGCACCAACTGGGAGAATGAATGCTCAGGTTTCAGTCTCGCCTAAAGTACCCCTCTATTGTTTGAAAGAATTGTCTTTGTTGACGTGCCGTCCCCACAACTTCAGTTTGGCTTTAAATACAGCTACTATGTCTGCCAACTTGAAAACAGTTGTCATTTTCCCCAAAAATCTTATTGAGCAGGCAAAAAATGTCACAAAAGGTAAGTAAATTTTGCGACCATATTTTCTCAATTTAATGTGCTGACAGCGGCGACTTCTGTTTTGAGAGAAATCTTTGCAATGACTCTCGTTATTCAAATAGTCTGGTTAATGATTTTCCTCTGGATAACCATCTTATTTCTGTGCACAAATGAAGAAATCTTTGCTCTGTGACCATTTCCTCACAAAGTTGCACAAATAGTCGCGATCTAAGGAAATGTGGTTTTATTTGGTTAATAGCTTTTACGACATCAATTAGTACGCTGTTAAATTACGGTCACATTTTCGACTTGCCAGCATTTCCCTGTGAAACATACAATGCTTAGACCCACTTGGCGCTCAAGTGGTAAAGCAGTTTTGAAGGTTTCATTGCTTCATTAGATAGCCGGTCGCCTCAAACTATGCATGTCGTGGGTTGGTGTGTGGAAATCACCTGTCCCAATAGATCTATATTTCAAGTAAGACTCACTTTATTCTTTCAAAAGTTTTATGTTTCTCTGATGTTGATGGTTCTTGCTCTGTCTATTCCCTTGGCCTTTTCTTTTTCCAAGGGAAACTTTATGACGTCAGTTTAGAACTCATTTTCATAATGTGTGGGTTAATTGAGTGATCGTGTTACCGAAATGTCATATGGAAATAAAACAAACATCGCTTAACTCAGATGGTAAATGTTAACTAAAATAGGGGCACAATTTAAAACACACAAAACACGTACACCAAGCGCTGTTTAACATGAGAAAGTACCGGTGTGCAGAGAGAAAAGTGTCACACACCTTGTCTCCACCAAAACTGCCAGACACTGCCACTTGCAGCCACTCAGCTTCCGGTTACCTCTCGTTTATGGAAAGTCACACTATCCCGAGATAAATAATACCACGGACCGGGGGTTGAGGATCACTGCTATAAACCACTAATGGTAATCTCTTAGATTCTATAATCCACTAATGGTAATCTCTTAGATCTTATAAACCACTAATGGTAATCTCTTAGATCCTATAAACCACTAATGGTAATTTTTGTAGTGCCATTTTGTTTATCTCTATCATGGCCTAAGAGTTCAATGGCTTGGGAGACTCAAGTAAGGACAATGCATAATGCTTACTCTTCAACTAACAAATGTCAGGTACCTATTTCAAGATGAGTGACTTGATGAATTTCACCAGGATCTGAATAAAATTATGAGCAGGGAATTTCTGGAGGTTTTTTTTTATTGTTATTTTTGTGTTTTTTTAGATAATTTTTGAAAAAAAATGCTCTATTGTCCCCGTTTTGTCTGTCTGTCTGTCCGTCATCACCCTAGATCTCAACAACCATAAGTCCTAGACCCATGATGTATATATCATTTTGTAGGTCTTGGCCTGCCAAAAAAATGACTTTGGTCCGTTTCGCGATATGACCTCTGAGGGCCGTAAAAGGGGGCTTATAAAGTACCGTTTTTTACTATATAAGCTATATTAACAAAGGAGCACCCTAGATCTCAGCAACCATAAGTCCTAGACCCATGATGTATATATCATTTTGTAGATATTGGCCTGCCAAGTGTACATCAAAAGTCCATTTCGCGATCTGACATCTCAGGGCCGAATATTACACTTTCCTAGGTACCGTTTTTGCTTATATTTTATATATAAATAATAAAAGCTAATCAAAGGGGCGTAATCATTTTTTATTTTTGTAACAGTTATTCAACATGATTACTTCCCTCTCTATTTATCAAAATCCGGAAAAAATACGGATTTCGTCCGGCGTAACCGGCGAAAATGCTCTAAAATGTCCTTTGTCCGAAACGGAAAAGACTTAAATTGCTTGTTTTATAAATGAAGTTATTGTCATGAAGATCAATTAGTTTAGACAAAGATCAATTAGTTTAGATAAAGATCAATTAGTTTAGATAAAGATCACTTAGTTTAGATAAAGAACAAATAGTTTAGTTGAAGATCAATTAGTTTAGATAAAGATCAATTAGTTTAGATAAAGATCAATCAATTAGTTCAGATAAAGATCAATTAGTTTAGATGAAGATCAATTAGTTTAGATAAAGATCAATTAGTTTAGATAAAGATCAATTAGTTTAGATGAAGATCAATTAGTTTAGATCTATCACAACCTCTGATATCAAAACAATAACACCTGGCACAGATTATTTCTTTATTCTTTTCAAAGTGCCCAGTTCCTGAACAGGTCGCTAGTTGAGAAAAGACTTGTTCTTCTGCAGGACTTTCCCCAACCACCATCTTCTAAACTTTACTGTTGCCAGGCTTCCCCATTTTTTAACCATTTTAACTTGAGAGATGTTTTGTTGGACGTCATCTGATTCAGATCTTGATTTGTTTTCTCTATCCTCGTCATATGTGTCATGGTTACCACTGAGAACATTTTGTTGGACAGATCTGTGGGTTGAATGAGAGACCGATTGCTGTGATTGAAATTGATTGTATCTCTTCCGGATTGAATTTCTTTCAATTCCTTTTAGAAGTTTTTCAAGAAAATTATTATTTCTGTCGGAATAGTTGATAATACGTGACATATACTGGTCATGTGATGTATACTGGTCATGTGATGTATACTGGTCATGTGATGTATGCTGGTCATGTGATGTATACTGGTCATTTGATATGTTTTGATCGTGGGATGAATGCTGGTCACATGATGATTGGTGATCACATTTTGGGTCAGTTAGTTGGAAGTCAACGTGAGATTTAGCTGGAGGATGGTTTAAATGATTGACATATTCTGAATTGGCTGCGTCTTTTATTTCAGGGTTATCTTGTTTGCTTGAAATTAGAGTTTTTAATTGAACATGGTAGTTGTTAGGATGCATGTGAGTTCCAGATTGAATAGATTCATTGGCAACGAATTTCTTTGAAAAGTTTATATTATTTATTGATGTTCTTCCTTCAAATCCGTTGAACTTTGAAACTTGTGGACCTTGATTATTACCAGAAATAGGAAATTCTGAAGGGAAAGTAGTAAGGAGTATAGTTTGTAGACGTTTCAATAGAACATTGTAGTTTTGTAATTTAACCTGACAAAGACTACATGTAAACAGAAATCTGGGTTGTATATCTATCCATTTAAAGTTGTTGCAGTATTTACACTCACGATCCGTTCCTAAATGACTCTTGTCTTGTAGTCTCGCTTTCGTTTTACACACAATAAAAACGGCAATAAGTAGAACAAGACAATAGTGACTTTTCAGACTTGATGTCTTCATTATGTCTGGGAGAACTTTTATTACTGGACACAACTGGAATAGAGAAGGAAATACAGTTAGCAATTAAACTAATCACTTTTGTAGAGTTGTCTTATTATAATTCTTGTGTTGATGCAATAGTTAATGATAGTTTTTTTTTAGACCATAATGAGTTCACAAAGTTTTCAACAAAAATGATGTCAATCAACCAAATCTGTGTTTAGAAGTAAAAATACAACACAAAGAATAACTATGAGATATATAGAGCTACCACCATCACATTAGATTTTTCAGCTTCTCAGCTCCTGAAACCATAGTATCAATAAGTCAATCTAATTATTTTGTTTTTATTTTTCGAATGGTGCAAACACTAAAAGACTCTTCTATTTTAGGTTCTAAAACAATTCTTTACTAAATAAGACATGATCGTATGCTAGCAGATAGCAGCCGTTCACATTTTAGAAAACGCAAAAAAATAAAACAATTTAACCCTCCCTTTTCCTATATAAAGTTATAAAACACATTTCACAAATCATCCACCCTCCCCTAATTTTATAACAACCCTCCCCCAAAACATTTAGATCTCGCAAGTCAATATCTAACGCTGTTTTAAAACCTCTACTAGTCTACAAAGCTACATGACACCTGCCGCAATACTACTACTCAAACTAATCTCTAAACCAAAAAATTTTTCTGTAACCAGCAGCCAAGTGCCTTGTCACTACTAAAATCACGAATCAAAGAAACTAGTTAGCGCCGGCTAAGTAGCACGTTGCTTCTTCTGCTTGTTGCATCCTAATGTTAGGTCACCACCCCTACGCAGGCCCACCGGCTGTCACGGGCCCCCGTGCTGATAATAATATTTTCAAAAGTTGATTGGCCAGCTCAGTTCGGGCCCCTAAAACTTGCCGGGCCCCTGTAGGCCAGGAGTTTTAGCAACCTACCCAGAATAAATATCTTACAAGCGTTTTGTGAAATTATTTGGTAATAACTAGTTAGTTAACATAACGAGGATTAATGACACCCTTGTTTTGAATACCTAAATAGTGTTTAAATGCATTAAATAAATTTGTAAAAAAGGTCCTCTATATTCTATATAAAATACTGTCAGCCATGACCTGAATTGTTTACAAAAAAGGCAACTGCCAACTACAAGATTATTAAAAAATACTGAAAGATAAGACGGTACCTTCAAAAACACTGAAGCCCAGCACTTAAAAGACATTACCAAAATTATTTAAACCAAATTTATGTTAGGGGGATAGCTACTCTTGGGGCCCCTAGGGCCCTTTATCTCGTATAGCTACGTTTAAGGTGTAGAATTGGGCCCTGAAAATGCCATAACTATAACTATAGCTTATATAGTAAAAACCTTTGGCTTCTGTATATGTATTACACTGCTACATTAAAGCTTCTGCTGCGGGCAGAACGAATGGGCAACTATCAGCTACATCTTGTCAGTATCAGGAGAATGGTAAATCTCTTTGCAGCATCTGGTCACAACAATTATGCCAAGTGTGCTCGTCTCTACCTGGAGATGATGATGGGCTTACCTAACTCACATCCAGATCTACACAAGCAGCTCATGTCAGGATCACATGTTGGACGGCGTAGTAGTAAACAGTGGGCCGGACTGTCAGTTGACCTTACCATAGAGCAGGCAATGATGCGGGCCATTAAAGGTAAGGGAGGAATAACTCATGGAAGAGGAGTGACTGAGAGTGTACGCACCACATGGACTTCCACAATTCATAGGACTGCAGCTGTAAGGACATCTTTAGCGCAGTTTGCTGATATTGACTACTCTCATGATGCAGTTCAGCATCCGGAAGAGGGATACTGGGCAATTGGCCCCCTGCCCCCTCTTGGCGGCACTGCCCCTTCGTAGCATACTAAAAGGTGTGTACCAAATAAATGTGTACCAAATAAACTAAATATTGCCTGCTCAATCACGTCATCAATCTATGGATCCCCCATACAAAAAGCTTACTATCTTGTACATTTAAATCCTGACAAATTGTACAACCAACATTTCCATGTTCTATCTACACGACACAGCACGTATACTTTGCTTTTGAGACAAAAAAAAATAAAGAGTTCGAACAAGAAACAATAAAAACACAGTTTTTAAAACTAACCGTTTTCTAAGATATATATAAATATATATATATATATATATATATATATATTAGTTTGCAATAAATTTTAATCTTATAATTTTTTAATTAAGCATGTGTGCACCTAACGCCCTTTTTACCCTAATGAAACTTAAATTAAGCAGTTTTGTTCACATTTTAAAAGACGCTGCCGATTGAAGAGATAGAGACATACAATGTAGCACGGTGTGTAAAGACATGCACGCATGTTACATGCGGCATGTATACCGCTGATTTGACCTGCTACGATAGCACGTGAAACATTAGTAATGCAGGGAAGTAGCCCATTTATTAGTGCCGTTCGGCACGGTTATACCCTTAATTAATAATGAGATTCTTTTGGACTCATATTTGTTAAAAATAGAAAATAAAAATAAATTAATTGCAATATTTATTATTAAACTAGCTGTACCCGGCCGCAACTATTCCCTATGTAATGTAATAGTAAGTATTGAGAAAAGCCTTGTTTCTAATTCTATTTATTAAAAAAAATAAACGTTTAGAAAAATAATTATCAATCATTTAACCCACGAAGTGTGTTAAGAAACTTTCTGTGGTGTGCGGGAATTTTTTAGTGTTTTGGGTACCTTTAGAAAAATCAATATTGGCAAATAAGTATTACTCCTAGGCCTAGTAAAGTATATATATTCTGAAAGATGATTGAAAGGGGGATCATTTTAAATATTTTAAAACTTTTTTTATGGTTATTTATGTGGCCTTGAGCTTGGCTTTCAGAGGTCATGAGAAAAAAAAACAACTAAAGTGTATCTTTCAAGGTGCCTCAACCTCCCTCTTTTTAAGGTCTACCTTTATAATTCTGATATAATATTATAGCCCATTCATTTACCTTTTAGAATATGTATGATTTGTATGGGTGTGATATATGAATGACTTTAGAAACCTTCTTGTTTTGGTTTAAGTGCTTAAAAATGTGCAAAACGTACTGACATGACAGAAACAAAAAAACTAAGATAAAAAGGACAAAAAAATTTAAAGATATGTAAAATCAATTTATTCAATTAATAATAATATTCTGAATGAGAAAAACATATGAATAAATTTATTCCTTGACACATATACGTTTCTGGAGGCCTTGGTTTGTGAAATTCTTGAGTTTAGGTTCACATTTATCATGGCAGCCAACCTTGCAAGTTGGGTACCCCAGTGTCGTGATCGTTTCCGACCGGTATGTCTTTTTTTCGTGTCACACAATAAATGCAAGCGTAACAGTCATCATGAGAATCACTTCTTTCGTTTCATTGAAAGGTTTCAAAAAGGTTTAATACAAGAAATAAATCGTAAACCTGAAGTCCCAGCAATAGCATCCACCATTTTTGTCGAAAAAAATCAACCATGAAAAATAGTTGACAAAATTCAACCTAATAACTCGCTTACATAAAGTAAAAGTACAAGAAAATGGCGAAAAACGGAAGTTTATTTTATAATAAAAGGAAGTGGCTACGGTACAGATAAATATTGGACTGGATTTCTTTTCTCTACATGTATTTTAATCGGCCGATTATATCGGCCGGCACACCACAGAAACAGCCCGTCGGCCGATTAAATCGGCCGAACACACTTCGTGGGTTAAAACTATAAACAAAGGAAAATGAGTTTTATTGAGTGGATCTTTGTTTCTAAATTTGTTGTTTATTGGTGAAATGATTTTAGATAAACAATATTTTTTTGTTGTACCATTATTTGTGTATATATACAAATAGTCTGGTTTGCAGAATCTAGACCAGGCAACATATAATTATCCATGCAAGAAGAAATGTCTAGATCTAAAGCACAAAATTCTTAAGTCAAGCCTGAGCTTTATTGAAGGTGATTGCAATGCCAAACGAATAGGGAATTGCAATCTTTCAAATTGAAATGGTTGGAATCATAGGAATGCAAGAATTAAGGACATCATTTCTGAAAGGACTGTCAAATTTTTGCTTCTATGACGTTGCTCATCAATATTTTTGCTGGAAGACATGTGCCGTAGCAGCACTTTGGCTGGTTGATAAATTGTAACATGATGATTGGCACAGATTGACTAATGCAGCAAGTGGACATTTTCCGGAACCATGAGTTATATTTTCTTTTTTTTAGATAGAAAATGCTTTAATTCCCTGGTATATTCATCAAGCAAATTGTTTAATGGCTCTGGTGGTTACCCATGTGAGTCAGTAAATTTTTTCAGAGGCACAAAACATTCCTGTAGTTTCTCTAATAAATGTCAGAGCCTTGCAATGAGGAGATACTTTAGATTGATAGCTAATGCTAGACGATTTTAAATGTGTGATTTTATTTTTGGCATGCTTGCAGCTGTTCATCTTCATGCCTGAATGCAGGTCGCTCTGCTGCCACTGCCCTTAATTGATTCTGATGCACATAAGGTTTGAATACTGGTTGCATAGCTGACGGTTTTCTAATATAACAACCTTAGTTAGATCTTCCTCTGCCAAGCACTTTTTTGATGAACTGAAAAAAGATATATTTTAAAAAATTATATAAATGATAATATTTCTTTTTAATTTATAAAAAAACAATTTTTAATTTAAACATTTTTTTTAAATACTGATGAAATAAACATTAGTTTGCACTCAAAAAATAAAAACTGGCATAAATTAGAATGTTGGCCAGGTACACTGTATAAGGTATGCTTCCAACTGTAAACCCTCATGTTTGGCTGCATGTCCTTCAGATGCCCCATCTTCTGATTTTCAGTTACTCACTGCATTGTTGCAACTCTTCGAATATAACAGATCTTCTTCTGCTAGACATTTTTCGAAGAACTGCGAAATTTAAATTAATGAAACATAAAATGGCAGTGCATTACAAAAAAAAACACACCCACACAAATTTTAGAAAAATCATTATCAAACATTTAAAGCTGTAAACAAAATTATCTACTGCCTCCGCCTTCTGATTTTCAGTCACTCCCTACAATGGTTCCACTCTTTGAATATAACCGGTCCTCCTTCTGTTAGGAATTATTTTAATAACTGACGAAAGTTAAATTAAATAAACATAAAATGGTAAGAGATTATTTTTAAAAAAGCCACACACAAATTAAAGAGAAATAAATAGCAATCAGTTAAATCGAGAAAAAAAGGAAATTAACGATAAAATAAAAATTAGCTCACTCTCCATTTACTAATAGGTTTAATTATGCGTAATTATTATTTTGCAAATCTTTACAAAAAATAAAAAAACACACACATTTTAGAACAATAATTATCGACTACTTAAAGTTATAAACAGAGGAAAATGAATCATCTAAAATGTATTCTTAGTTTGCACTCTCAATACAATAAGGTTAAAATATACTTATTTATTTATTTAAAAAAAAAATTACATATTATTTTGCAAAACGTTACTACAAAATATATTAAAGGTTTTTTAGAATAACTGAAAAACAATTTTCGATCATTTAAAGCTATAAAAGCAATATAAATAAAAATAATTAAAATACTGACGAAAAAAATATTAGTTTGCACTCTAAATACAATAAGGTTGAAATATTCTTACTTATTTATTTATTTTTTAAATATATTGAGATAAAGCCGAATGATGAACAATGCAAATCCACCAAGACGAGACACTTTCGCGCGGAAAGTTCCGCGCGGAAGTTTCTACTTAGTGAAACTCTTGTATATACACTGGAACGAAACATGAGCGCCGAAACAACTCACCGGAAACAAGATTTTTTAATGAATACTTCGTACTTTTTCCTGCTAGTGAAAAAAAAACCCGATATTTTGAAAAGCAGAAAATACTGCATCCAGTGTGCCTTTTTGTTCTTATTATAAATAAATTGTCTAGCTGGAAATGGAAAAATGTTTTTTTTTTACTTTTATTCGATCGGTAGCCGTTCATTTTTTTCGTTTTCATGATCTGCCAAACATTTATTTTAGGAAGTGGCTACAGTTCCAAGTAACGGGACTCCGTATTTTTTTCCGGGGTCCAGCTATAGATGCGCATGCGCATGCTTATTATTGCATTTTTTTGTTTTCGGGGCTAGGGTTAGGGTTAGGAATAGGGGTTAGGGCTGGGGGTTAGGGTTAGGAGCAATATCTATAGCCGGACCCCGAAAAAAAATATTCGGAGTCCGGCTATCGCGCATGGGCACATCTGCAGCCGTAAAAAAATAAAGTCCGTCTAGAGCGCTAGAGCGCATCTATAGTTGGACCCCGGAAAAAATAATTCGGAGTCCCGTTCCTTGGAACCGTAGCAACTGAGTTTATTTTAAAAGCATTTATGTTTTCAGACAGCGCTTCGTTCGAAAGAAATTTCAATTGTACAATATTAAGTAGACGACGTATATTTTCTTATATGAAATTCATATACAAAGACTGTTGCCGGCCAAAACTTATAGTAATTCATGTTTTTCTGTCAAAATTCACTTTGTTGTTGTTGTTTTTTTAATGAATATACACTAATTTAAATCATTTTTTCTATTCGAATCGACGTTTCTAAGCAGCTATTTTGTTTGTTTATCCTGACGGAAAATGTAGATCTCCGGAAAAAAAACTATGTAAGCAGCGAAACTGAAAACTTTCTCTGTTCCGCAGCGGAAATCCTGACTGGTGTACATGTACTCATTAGAATATCAATGCAAAGAAACAGAGACGGAATCCGCAACGCAATGCCCTTAGATACCGGAATTTCGTCTTGGTGGATTCATACATTTACCTCCTGTAGTATTTCAAAAGAATAATATCTAAAGTTAAGAGAACAATTTTACGATACCGTTTGATAAATAAAAAAAATAATAGTTTACAAACTAAAGTAAAAAGAAATATTTTACGATACCGTTTTGTTAACTGAAAAGAAATATGATGAAATATGAGTTTTTACTCGGCGGATTGGTTTATTGACCATATATTAGATAGCACCATAGATGTATAAGACTAGATCGCTTATGGGCTATGCATAGACATATATTGTGCGGACCATAACTTTAAAAAGAGAAGAGTACAATTCTGTATAACCTGATGACGTAGTACGCATAGAAACCTTAAGTAACCGAAATAAATAGCAGAAGACATTTTGCATTGTTTTCCTTGACAAATTTTCAAAAACTTTTTTTTTTCAATTAACTTTGAATAAAATGCCTATGTAACCGGTTGTTTGATTATATTATTACTTACCGTCAAATATAATTTTTTCGGACACATCAGTAGATTTTAAAAGCGCCAACCTCTAGCATGAATGGGGATTTTTTTTTAATTAAAAGGAAGGAAATCTTTTTCGGTAAAAAATAAAGAACTGTACAGAATTGTACTCTTCTCTTTTTAAAGTAGGGGTCTCGAATACAACACTTTTTCGGTCTCTATTAAATAAGCATAAGCGATCTAGTCTTATATATCTATGGATAGCACTCTGTGACTTTTGATTTACCTCTGGTGGTTTTTTAAAAAGTAAAGTGAAGTAAAGAAATAATTTTACCAAACCAATCGTTTAAATATTATTTTTAAATATAATGGATATTATGTCTATATCATATATGATATATATGATATATATATATATTAGGGTGGGTAAAAAAAAACATTTTTTTGGAGTTGGTAATTTGAAACACATTTAAAAAGTTGCCTATGATCCAACTGATTGTAAAAATGTAAAATATGTAAAAATCCGATAATGTCTTCCACTCCCAACTTTTAATTCAATATTTAGGATTATGTCATTTTTGTTGAAAATGATTTTATTTACTGCATACCTTCTAATTCCTTCATCATTGTCACTAACTGCAGCCAATAGAATGTTTTCTGGATGTGCAAAGTAGCAGTTATTTTCCAGTACAGGCAATATAATAGATTGATCAGCAGTATCCAGGTTCTGAAGCAGTAGTATCATATAGAAAAAAGTTTCTAGCCCCACTTTGACAAGATGGATTACCTTTTATGTAAAACCATAATGGTCCATACATATTCACAATAAAATTCGTTATTCTCTTTAACGGAACTGAATCCTGTTCGCTTTTGTTAACCATCTTGCATGATTTTGAGAACCCGGTTGACTGGTATCTAGAAATGGTATATCTGAGCATTTGTCAGAACCTAGCTGGACGGCTAAGCAAGCTTTAAGGAAATATTTTTGATCTGTACTCAAATTATTTGTAACGCTTTCATCCATATCAGTTACTTTGCCGGATACAGACAAAAAAGAAACTATTGGCAAATTTTTAGGATCAAAATCAAGTTTTGAAGATATAACACCTGAAGAAGTTGGAGATCCTGTTGTGTGTGCGTTATCGATTGCTGCTAAATATTTCCTAAATGGCAATTCATTTAAATGCAGCATGCATATTAACCACTGCAGTGGTCTTCCTAGACTTTCCTCCAGTATTCTGATGATGCCATTATTTTTGCCTGTGTTATTATTTGTACCATCATAAACAATTCCTCTTAGAATCAGTTTCAGCAATCACAGACATAATCTCTTTATATCATTTGCTTCACTGCTTTCAGGCACAATGTGATCAACATATTGACCAAGTGGAAAAGCAACAATGACATAGTGTTCTTCTTAATCTAACGCCTACAACAAGAAGATCTGACAAGAGTAATATCCTGCTCCCCATCAAAACCAATACAAACAAGTTCTTTGCTCTCATCAGTATGTTCCTTGGCTGCCCTATCTCTCCAAATTTTTCTATGTCGACGCATCTTTGCTGGATTCAGAGCTGTGGATGGTGTTAACATGCTTAAGTCCTTCAACACAGCATTAACGATAAGACATGTAACACTATTGCTTAGTCTACATCGATCCACTGCTTTGCATAAGTCTTCATATTGATATCTGTTTTGTTCTTTGGAACATTCCTCATCGCTGGAGAAGTCTACATCAAGTAGTTCATCATCTTCAGCATCCTGATCTGGAATATCATTATCTTTCTCATCATTGACGTTATCGTTTGTGGTTCCTATCTGATCGCCACCCTGCATCAAGGAATGTTTTCTTTTGTGCCGATTTTCTAATATTTTTGTTCCTTGCTTGTCAACATTGCCTATGAACATTTTTCTTGCCGTCTTTTGATCCACCCAAAATGCCCACTCAAGCACAGGAATTTTTACTGATTGTGGACATTTGCAGTCTCCTCTATCCCTAACAGCTGCATTAATACATTTACATGGACAAATGTCAAATAACTTTTTGAAGGAATTGTACGCCTCTTGAAAAGTAACCGATGATCGCTTTATATCTGAATATTTCTCAAGTTCATGACCTTTGGCTTTAAGTCTTTTTACTCGAACAATTATACTGGTAATATCATTTGTAGGGATACTAGCCTGGTCATATAATTGTTTAACTTCATGCGCTAATGCGTGCGCTCGTGAATGAAGGCTGTGATTGTATTGTTCCATTTTAAGCATCTACATATAAGCCTTGAAAACATCTTCACTGGTTGGAAGTTGTCTCTTAGGCTATTCAGCTGCTGACCCAAACACAGAATGTAGAGTTGACTATCTTGTAGAAGAACTCATATTCATAGAAGAACTAAATAAAATAATTGAAAAATTAATAAAAAATGAAAAAAGACAACTATGCGTGATCAGATAATGAATACATGGTACACCAGTTTAATATTGAGAAAAAAAAATGGATGCAATGCTTATCCTAGTTGTCTGAACTAATTAGTTATTCATAAAAAAGGTTATAAAAGATAAAACACACATTTTATATGCATATCATTTCTTTTTTGAATAACCTAGGTCACAAATTTAAAATGTTCAGTCACAATCAGGGTCGCGTTGTCCATGTTGCCTGTGTTGCCTGCGGTAACAGTCTTATAAACACTTTAAAAAACAGAGGAAAAAAAACAAATTTAAAAAGTGGTATTCATAGTAATTTAAGTTGCACGACAATATCTATATTGAATATATATACTAATAATAGCATTGTTTTTGCTTCCTCTCATAGAGTCAAATGATAATTAGAACTATAAGCAAAAAATGTTGCCGATCTGAATTCGGGCTACACTTGAATATATACGTTTGACATTCATTGGCTAAACTAAGGGGAAAAATCATACATGAATATGTTGTATACTGATGCCGATAGTGAGACCGGCAACAATTTGTAACTGCCAACTTTTCACCGAAGCATTATTTAAATTAATTAAATTTTTAGCAATTCTTGCGAAAATTCTTCAGTCAACAGGTCGTTTTCTGACCTAAGAGATATACGTAATAGCAAAAAAACCAATATCAGAACAGAGTAACTGGATGTCATTGATGTCAATGAAATATTCACTTTTCTTAAAGATAAAGGGGAAAGTACTTTCAATGACAAAGTGATAGAGTTATTCATACAAAAGAATCGACGAATGGAATAAAAACTATAGGTAGTCATCATAGTAGAGGTAATTTAACATGTAATTATTATGTTATTGATAAAAGTATTGTATGTAAAGAAAATTTTATCTCAATAATGACCGGTAACAGCCTTGCAAAAGTCACGCCTCGTCCATGGATGGTTCAAATTTCGAACAAAAGTTGGGAGTAGTAAAAAATATGTAGTTTTCTAATATTTGTACATATTCCGTGTACTACCTTGATGTAACAACTTTTTTATAATGTTTTAATAAAAAAAAATTTGACCCACCCTAATATATATATATATATATATATATATATATATATATATATATATATATATATATATATATATATTAGGGTGTCCCAAAAAATGAAGATTTGAAATGTTGATGTCTCACCCCACAGAATATGTCTGTATGGTAACAGTAGTTAACCTGCAAAATTACAGCTCATTAGAACAATGCTTAGAGGTCCCCCAAGAGGTTTAAAGTTCCAGATTTTGGTGCCAAATCATTCGCGGTCAAATCTAATACAGCGTTAATGTTGCATTATATGCGAAACTGATATATTAAGTAACAAATTGATGCTTAGTATTGTTTATAATATTTAATGAAACAAAATATATAAATCTTGAATGGTTTATATTTTTAAATTTGAAATTTAAGTAAAAAATTATGAAAAAGAAAGTTTTATTCATTTTGTCAAGTTAATTCTTGAATCAATGTCAATCTGCTTGAAAAATAATAATAATAAGCAATGCAAATAAGCATTCCTGCTATTTATTTTGTACTTTGTACTGTAGGGTAGACAAAAATTTTAAAAACTTCTTCAAATTTAAATTTTAGCCAGCTGTTCACGATTACACTCTGCAAAATTTTTTCCAACCGGATCCGGATCCGGATTTTCTTATGCGAAATCCGCCGGTACCGGATCCGGATTATTATTCCGGATTTTGGTACTTCGCAGATACCGGTAAATCTGAGGGGTTGGATGCCTTCTGAACAGTTGGCCTAAATGGCTAAATGACATTGGCTGATTGGAAGTTGGAAGTGAAGAACTTTGAAATAAATTAGAAAATAGAAATTATTCTGAAATCACTGAAATCAGAATATAACGCAGATTGATAATAAGTTATTATCCATATGTAATAACTAAACTCGCTGTTAAGTTCCAACTCGCTGCAAGGTCAAAGGAAAACAACTTTACTCATAGTCTATTACTTTCATTACTTTGGCACTTGCCACTTGGCAGTGTAATTTTTAACTATTGTAGTGCACTAATTGTTTTGAATCTGAGGAGAAAGTCAGACTCATCATCTGAGTTCATCTTGTCTTGTCATTGGCTCATTGGATGATGGATGCTTATTGCTTATTGTTATTGTTCAAATGTTCATAGTTTATGATGTGTATTGAAATGGATAATTAATTGGAAAAAACAAATAACAAGATTGAATTGAATTGAGATTTGAGAACAATAATTCTGTATTTCTGTACTTTACAAGTTTGAAAATTGAAATACAAATTTTAATGAATTCAATTGGCATTTGATAAAGCCATTATTCAAGCCTAAAGAAGTAAGAATAAGATGTTGATAAATAACTAATGGCTATTAGTTTGTGAACAGTGTTAAGTTACTCCAAGTCCACAGCCAAATAATGTACACATTCCAGTGATGCCACACAATCACAGCTGAGCGCCGCGGCCGCGGCTACGTTATACCGTCGTTTAAACCAAAGAGCACAGATCATAGCGCAAGCGAGAATCGCCGAAGATGGCTTGGTGACATAGAGATCACCAAAGACCTTTAAATTTATACTAGACCGCTAACGTAATGTTAATTTTTACTCAAAAATGATACGCATTTTTAACAATTGAGTGAACGGTAATATACATCAAAATATGAATTAAAATTACGGTAAATTTGACTTTTAATTTCTTGTTTAAATAGAATTATAATAACCGTTATTATAAAATAGAATTAAAAAATAAAAAAAATTGGGAAGGAATTGCTTTTACTGGAAGACGTTACGTTAGGGTTAGGGTTAGATTACCAACTCAGTGACTTGTTATATTAATTAGTGTTAGAGAATTAGTGTTTCTTCACGGAAATTTCAGAATGGAAAAATATTCTATTTTTCATTTTACAATATTTAATATTTATATTTGAACTATTTTTTTAACAGGAAATCTCGTGGGTGATGCATTTTAATTTAATAACAAAGAAGACATCTTTTCCATCTCTCAGAGAAATCTAAATAACTTAAATGTTGAATTTATCAAAAAACATTCATTTCTGTTATTTATTTTATTATAAAGGTGGCGGGCTGGTGGCCAGGCGCTTGGGCAGTATAGTTGCTTATTATTTCAGTTACAACGTCATTTAGCGTCCGCGTCCGTCCATGGATTTTTATCAATGATCCGCGTCCGCAGAATCTTACAACATTGGTTTGCAGTCAGTCCACGCGTCCGCATTGCTGAAAATTAGTTGTTTAAATGACTTAAAATTTTGTATGGTAACGCTAAAGAAGATCCGCGTCAATCCGCGATTCCGCAACTTAACCATACGAAGCGTCCGCTGTCAGTCCGCGGATTCGGAAAAGTCTGCGGATCTGCGTCCGCAAGCGGACGCGTCCGCTGTCCGCTCATCTCTGGTCTTTGTTTGCCTCGCTGTCAGAGTATCTTTGAGTAGTTGTGCTCGCGTTTTGTACTTTTTATTCATTTACAGAACTTTATCACATTTCGTTTTATTACCATGGTCCTAAGAAAGTAAGTGGAAAGGTCAGTGCTCAGAAGAAGCGTGAAATCATAGAAAAACATTTCAAGGCGTGCGAGTTATAAACTTGGCAAGGTAGTATGGGAGTAGTACTTCAAATATGTCCACATTAACAGATAAACAGAATTCACCTGAAAACATTATCTCTTTTCCGTATATCACACTCCAAGTAAAAACATTTACCAAAAAGTAATTAGCTGCCGAGGTTATAAAAGTAATGTATTTTAATTCGAGAAAAATTTAGGCTCTCATTTCAGTGTTGTGGCTAAACGAGAATGTGTCGAAATGAGAGATAGAAGATTTCAAATAAAAACAAATACAGCCCCAGGAAAACAACAACGAAATAAAAGCTTATACAAATGTTAATATCAAAGTATTTTTCTTAGATAAAATAACTGTTGACAAACTCTTTCCCAGTGTTCTATCTTCAAATTCTGTTGTTTTATTTTACACATAATATATATATTACCATATACAATGATTCTTTTGTTTTACAACAGATTCAAAGTGGTTGTATAAAATGAATTCAGAAATCTTCAGTTAGGTTTCCTATAATTGAAATGAATTATTCTATTGACAGACAGTGTGAGATAGCCACATGCCATATTAAGGTATTGTTAGAGAACGTAGACCATTAGTATAAAGTACTAGATCAGTTACTTTCCAGCAGGTGGCGTATTTGTCTCTAAAGACATGGCACTCGAGCAAAAAATCAATAGAAGTACGATTTTAATGAGGTACAGCTAAACAGATTCTTAAGAAAATATTTTTTTTTAAATATTTTTTTTTCCTTGTTAACCTTTTCTTGAAAGATTTATTTCAGTCCTAACATATGTATTAAATAAATAAATGTTAAATATAAACTCATGATTCAGTAAGAATTTATGCAGAAACAACTTACCACTTTGTTAAGTGAATATTTCAACTAATGTTTCCACTGGTTCACTTAATTTTGTAACATTACTTGTAAGAATTGTTAAGTCTGAATGAGGTGCATGAGTCAGTCAAGAAGGTGTTCAAGTAACTTCAATGACTGAGCCAGCCTCTACCTCTCCTTCTCTCTCCAATGCTGACAGTGTATGGCATTGGTCAACTGAATCCATACAACAATGACTGATGTAAAAATTGGTGGCTAAATGAAGACAATCATTTTCTATTTTTAGTTTTTTTAATGATTGCAAATAAATTTTGAATTTTTGTTACGATTTTTCGTGAAATTGAATAACACATCGTAACTTTTTTATCCATCTCAAACAATGCAATACAGAAGACTATGAAGCATGGAAGAAAATCACCATCATTCATTTTTTAGAAAGCCATCTGTGAATAACATTATATATCTGTGAATAACATTATATATCTGTGAATAACATTATATATCTGTGAATAACATTATATATCTGTGAATAACATTATATATCTGTGAAGGTTCTAGTAAACAGTTTTTCCCTTTATTGAAAAAAATATTTTGTGATTTTTATTAGTTTGATCCTTTTTTTACGCATTTATAATCTGATGAAGATTATTTAAAATGTCAATCTTATAACTTGATTGTTTCTATAAACGTGTGTGTGTGTGTGTGCGTGTGTGTGTTTCACTAAGAGTCAACTTCTCAAGAGCCGTCGTGTCAATTATTGTCATGACATGGGCCGTTATCTGGGAGGTCTGTTATGTAGACCCCCCACCCCCACTGTTGATGTAGGTTTATGTTTTACATCTAGTACTTGGACAACGACACAGAACCAAGAACTAAATAAGAGAACATGTTGAACTGATGGTTTATTTACAGATAAAAGGTTTTTTTTTCAGTATCATTAAAAATATCTCTCTATACATGTCAGTCTCTATAAGTTTCAGTCTCTATAAATCTCAGTCTCTATAAATTTCAGTCTCTCTATAAATCTCAGTCTCTATATAAATATGCCTATCTATAAATCTTAATCTCTATATAAATCCCAGTCTCTCTATAAGTTTCAGTATCTCTATAAATTCGTCTCTCTATAAATTGCACTCTCTCTATAAATTCGTCTCTATATAAATTTAAGTCTGTCTATAATCTAAGTCTCTCTATCAGTCTGTGTATCAGTGAGAAAGTGACACGGACCCTCATCGATACCCAATTAAAAACATTCATTTGATAAGTTTCCCTCTAAGTTCACTCCTTAACCTCCCCTCATGATCCCCCCCCCCAACCATCTGTTCATTAGTTTCATTTTACCTAAAACCAGATTGTCCCTCCATGATGTCCCAAAACAACGATCTTAAATAAAAGCCTATATATAGCCTATATATATATAATAACAATCGCCTTTATTAAAAGCAATGGAACGTTTACAAAAAAAAAAGCTCCTTAGATCAGACCAAATAATATTCTTTGCCATTTTGTTAATTTGTAATACTAATATATTTATTGATGTACAAAACTGGATCTTTGTTTACCTAATAGTCTATCTTCAAAGACTCGGAAAAATTATTTATATTTGTAATATATCCTTCAGTTTTTAATATTGCAATTTACTTAAATTGACCAAGCTGTTTCGGAATTAATTTTTTATTACTGACTACTCTTATTAATACAATTTTAAATCAATATTAAGCTTCTGAACTATTTGTATTTGAAATATAAGCCTAATATAACTAAAGATACTTTAAGATACAATTATTAATACCTAGCTGATTGCACAGACATGTGATTTAAAAATGCATTTTGGCTTTTCAATGCTTCAAACAATTATTTTCATTACTTCATTCATATTTGTTCCTTAAAACTCCGAAGATTTTATTATTGTTATAATTGCTCAGTCCATGGCAACAAGAAAGCCAATTAGGCTTAAAAAGACAAATTGTAAAATCAAAAGGTAAATGACTTTGAACAGCATTTGTGCTTTCTATATAACATATAATTTGTGTTTCATACCAGTTTTAATAAAAACTAGATATAAAGCCCGTCTTTGCCCGGGAAATCTAGGTGTAATGTAAAACCTCTTCTTATTCAATTTAACTACATAATTTTTAAATACGATTAATTAGGTTAATTAGGTGCTGATATATGCCACCTTCCTAATGTACAGAAATGACCTACATTTCATACGTCACAAATTATGTTTTACCCGTCAACGCTAACTAACCAAACCAAACCAAACAACCACCTGACCATTTGAAAAGTTGTTTTTTTTAACATACGATTAATTAGACTGTACGCCCCAGTTTGAAATAACACAAAAAAATTGAACAAAAATCTTACAAAAGAAATAATACATACATTTGTAAAAAACACATAAATTCAATTTAGTGAGCAGGTACTTCGAATTCTTTATTTCCTTTTATTTAATAATTTCTTACAAAATCAGTAAATAGGAAAAAAATATGCGCCTTAATATTAGGGCATTGTAATATAGGCCAGAACCATCTAAATGTAACAAATCATAGTACAAGATACATTGTTCATTAAATCATACTCGGTATACAAAGTTTAAAGTAAAGAAAAACGTTATTGGAATAGAATGTAACACAGTAGAAAAATTTTTACTATACAGCGATACTAGATTTCTAACGTCTCGAGAAAAATCACATTTTTTGCGACAGTGGTGGTATGTGTTCAATTAGGATAGCCCCAGAATATGGTATTTAATGCTTATGGTGATGACAGATGTGGTAAGCACACAAAACCCTCAGACTCTGACCGACAATGTTACAGCCCCCCCACCCCACCCCCAATTCTTCCCACGGTAGCAGGAGAAACCCTTGTATGTCATTCTTGCCGATCCGCAAGTACACATACACTAATAAATAAATATCGTCACGTAACGGCAAAGAATTAAATATAGAACAAAATTAAAAAAAAAAAATGTATACTTCGCTAAGGGTAAGGAAGGCAAGAAATAAGAGGGCAAAGGGAAATAATAATTTTACTATTTTCATGTTAGATATGTTTTATTATCCCCCTCTAACTACACCCCTTCTCATATTAAATTAATCGCTACACTAAAAACTTTTTCAGCATTTAAATTGTTAAAAGTAATTGTTCTTCTCTTAGTTAAAATCAAACAAATTACATACATTATAATGATAGTGTTTGTGTCTGTTATTGTATCTGTTTGTTGAGAGTGCTGGCATACACTTAATAGCTGCAACATACTGAAAAAGTAAATTTAATGTCACTGGTCTAACATATATAATTTAGTACTATTCAGAGGCGTTGTGAGGGGTGGACTGGAGGGGGGTATCATGCCCCGGGCGCTACTCACAAAAGGGGGCGCCAAATGGTATATTTTACATATAATATTATACGGTTTTATTTGTAATATGTTTAGCTATAAATTTGCTAAGGAAGTATTCTTACTGTTTTGTAGGATGTTAGTGATTTGAATTTTTTTCCGTTTTATACATAGACACCATTTTATTCCAGAAAACAGTGATTGGATCCATAACTGTATGTTGAATGTATAATAACTGTATGATAACAGTCATAACTGTATAATAAATGTATAATAACTGTATAATAACTTCATAATACAAGAGACATCTGGTATCACAAGTATTACTGATATCTGGTATCACTAGTATTATTGATATCTGGTATCACTAGTATTAGAGGCATCTTGTATCACTTGTATTACTGACACCTGGTATCACTAGTATTACTGACACCTGGTATCACTAGTATTACTGATATCTGGTATCACTAGCATTACTGATATCTGGTATCACTAGTATTACTGATATCTGGTATCACTAGTATTACTGATATCTGGTATCAATAGTATTACTGACACCTGGTATCACTAGTATTACTGATATCTGGTATCACTAGTATTACTGATATCTGGTATCACTAGTATTACTGATATCTGGTATCACTAGTATTAGAGGCATCTTGTATCACTTGTATTACTGACACCTGGTATCACTAGTATTAGAGATATCTGCTATCACTAGTATTATTGACATCTGCTATCACTAGTATTACTGATATCTGGTATCACTAGTGTTACTGCCCGTTATTTACACACTAGTGTTTGTGTCGGTTCTACACTTACTTTGCGAGTATTCGTTTTTTATAAAGATGGCGATGGCTAACCAATTATTGGCTATTTGTTTCCCACCACATTGAATTTGTGAGCATCATTGACAATGTCCCTTTAAACTTAGAGACTACCATCTCCTACCAAGCGCGTCCCAGCTGGCGGACCAAATCCTTGCTGAAATGCTAAGGGTCAGCCGTGAATACTAAATAAGCGATTACAAGACCAACTGGTTGCTCTGCAGTGGGTGCAAGTATCTATGGTAGGATACATTACAATAAATGCCTCAAAACTACAAAGAAATGTTAGCAAAAAGCGAACATAGAGCGCTCAAACTCTAAACCCGGTCAGATGAGGCATTACTTCCGGATACATGGTATCTAGGGAGAGAAAACTCTAAAAATAAAATCAACTGCTGCAGATGGTCTTAGCTGACCAAGGCTGTAGAAGCAAATCCAGAATAACAGCAGGCTAGAGACGGAGGCAGTAGGCGTATTGCTACTCAACATACAGCCACCAACCTCGACGAGAATCGAACCAGAAGAAGTTCCCTTTAAAAAATAAACACATCACCATTTATATTTCTTTAATTCTCATCATCATTCATTTTGCCTCATTTGTTTTCTACTATTGAGATTGTATATTGGTGAAGAATTTTTATTAAGTATTTAGATAAATTTTCACACACTTTGAGAAAATAAGGAATAATATCAACTTAAAATGAATCGTAATCGATGTCATTTTTTTAACGCTACATTCATAAATCACCTATAAGTTAAAGTTGAACTGTATGAGAAGTTTGAATACAATATATGGAGAAAAAGTTACTAAGATTATACTTATAAAAAAAGTCTTAATTTCTAATACACAAATGTGCAATTCTGCTCTGTCTGTCGTCATCTGTCACACGAGATGTCATTAATTTACATGTCCTAACAAACATCTGCAGGTTTAGTAATCCATTGGACACTTTCATATTCTCTTCTACCTCGTTTAGTATTTATATATACTCTCCCACTACCCGAGTCTTAGCACTGGCAATGGAAACACTACACGAGAATGGGTGACTCACCAGGACCCGAGATGTTCAGTGTAGTTCTCAACTTCGTGTTCCTAAATTCTCAGATTAATCAATTTATCTCTCGAGGCGGGCATTAAAGATAAAAATGTAGACAAATCGAATATATAATATATATATATATATATATATATATATATATATATATATTGTCGTATCCCACTTGTACTCTAATCAAATCCAATAATATATGTTAAAAAAAATTAACTGAACTTTTAATGCGTGATATTTACAGATGAGAATATGATAATGCATCACAAACACTTGAGAAGATGATCATCCAACCATATATGTTCTACTTTATCACACGATAAATACTAAGATCAATATTAGATGAGAGATGTGGCAATAAATCACAAGTAACTACTATACTCTAAACCAAAATTTGAGTCCATAACTATTTTTAACTCAATGCACTGTCCACTTAGTCCACGTGTTATATCTTGTATCCACATTGTGGTCTCTAGTCTTGTGTGTGTGTCGGTACCTTTTTCTGCTGTGCTGTTTCTCTTCTGGGATATCACCTCATATTTGCATATTAGATTGGCGTTGCATCTTTGATTATCTTGTTGCGTTATAATGTTAATGATTGCATCACTGGGGTGATTAAAATGTATTGATGTGATTCACATCATTGGGGTGATTGCATCATCTAAATTTGATTGCATCATTGTATTGGTCGTTCAATACCAAGTAAGCCATCGCGCAAAAACACCATTAAACAATCACAAGGGATAGGACCCCTTTATCCACTAAAAAAATTCGTACCTAATGGTACGTAATGTCAACAATTACGATAATTATCTAACATTACTTTCTTGCCATTGTTTATGGCATTACATGCTTATGATATATCACTATTCATTATTTACTATTATTTCTCCAATCTTTTGTTACATGATACCAATACATGTGCTTTTAAATATAATGCATTACATCTACAGACAGATGTCAATAATAAACGAATGTGTAGCTCAACTGAAAAAAAATATGGGTCTTCTTGGTAAATGTGTTCAGCCTATCTCATCAACATGGACGTGACGGATATATTGTAGCATACTTCTTACTACACTGTCTTGCTTCAATGACTTCAGGTCAAGTTTAAAGCTAAAAATCAATAGTATCTCCCTAAAAAGCCGTCTACACAAAATAGTATCTATCGTAATTAATGTCATAACCCATTCTTTCACAGATATTCGTGCCGCATTGTCGAGGATGACAATATGGTATAACTGCTCACAGTAAGGATGAGTAACCGACTCACTACATGGCATTATGAGCAAGGCTATCACAATAAATGTACGTAGATAAAAACAGTCTTGTGACATCGCTATACCTTATGTTTATCTTGCCTTCTACCTTGTGACAAATCGTTGAGCATCTCAATGTCGACGACAGTATAAAATATCTCATTTCATCGTATCCATTGTTAATTGTCTGGCGAATGTCCCAATTATCTCAACCTTCATAACAGTCAGTATGATTGTTTGTACCCTTTATGTATTTAATCTGGAATTTGTAGTCAGTTGGTAACAAACCATACGCGTTCTTGCATTATTTATTACTTTTGAGACGTTAATAGTTTCATGATCCTAGTACCAGTAAATTCATTGCCTAGTAAATATTTCTGTAATTTTATATGTAGACTATGACCAATACTTCCATTCTGCTATAAATCGTTTTCTGCACAGTCAGTTTTCTACTGATAATTTACGGGTCTGTTCTGTCCATCAGGCTTTAAATCTTCTTCTGCTTATTGTCTACTGAGCTTTCACAGCGAAATGTGTGTGGTCTGTTTTTAAATCAAAAACATTACAGTATCTGGTCACCTCTGGTCCCACAATATACATTGTCATTAAGTGCCTTCTGACACAGCTTCCCAGCCCTTTCTAAAATTTTTTGTTAGGTTGACTTTTCTTTGTTAACACTATCAAGGGGTTCAAACCATGAAAAGTTGTGAAAAAATCTATAATTAAAAGGCAAGGTCTAAATTAGCTCTCACTTCTTTCTTCTTGTGAGTGCTTTGATCTTCAAAATTTTCTTTTTATCTTTCTTCTTGCATGCTGCAACTACCGTCTATCTTCAGCCCCAAAATTTATTTTCTTGTTGACCTATTTTTGCACTTCTCTGGTGCTACAGTTAATCCATTCTCTCGCAACTTGCCGATACCGTCTCTAGTACGGTTAAGTGATCCTTTAGTTTCAGTGAAAACACATATATCGTCCACGTAGTGAACAATATTCTTCACACCTCTGAATATCTGCCTCATCTTTCTAAATGTGGCAAATGCCTAACAAGGCCATTCTTGTCCGTAGTAGAGGTCTATCTTTAGCATCCGAGTATACTGCTTCGAATTCTGTTCCAGTGGAATCTGGCAAAAACCCTCTCGTCATGTCGAGGTGAGTAAATATCTTTCCTTTGCAACTTCATTGATTAAATCTTCCGCTATGGTGGCAGTTCTCTATCGATTAGAGTCAGTTGATTGATCTTACGATAATCACAACAAATTCTCGAGTTCTCCGTTTTCTTCTTCACAATAACGATAGGTGAAGCATAGCTCGTGCAGTCATCAATCAGATATACTACCCAACATAACTTTGCTCATACTTGATCTTGACCCTCTGGGGAATTGCCATTAACATGGTTTCACTTTGATTGGTTTGGTATCTGTTAGCTTTATAGTATACTCTATACATACACCACTTCAGGTTCATTGCAATATAATATCTTTATGTTCATTAATATTGTTTTCCTCAGTTCTGACCACTTCTGGTACATTTAGGTAAATGATGCAGTTCTGATTCTTTCATGTCTAACAATGGTATACTTTTATTTCTGTCACCACAACTAATGATTTAAAGCACATAACTTTTCTTCCTCATCTTTTGCCAGATATCAGAAGTACCTACTCTGCCAAATACTCCAGGTAAGCTGTCCAGTTTCAATGAATTTATATACGGGTATTTCTGTGCTTACCTTTGATGTTCACTATAAAATCAAGCGACATTAATCTTGTTTATTATCTCATAGGGACCTTACCTCTCTCTTAAAATAACTTTTTTTGTAGGTAGCAATACTAGCACCTCATCCCTATTTGTATTATCAAATGTCTATGAATGTTGATTGGCGATATATATTATCATATACTAAATTTTCTGTGGCAATCTGATTTGCATAAACAATTTTTTCTCTCGTTTGTGTAACTAAGTCATAAGTGTTAACTTTTTGTATGTTTGGCATAATGTTTTAACAAATAAACTAATAGGTCCTCATGTTAACGATTTAATCTGAGGGCTGTATCCTGTTGCTGTAGAATTGTTCTTCTACCCAACCTTTATGAAATAATCAAAATCTCTCTTTTTTAATCTACTAGCTTTTCTTCAACATAACTTTCAATATGATTTGCGTTCTACAAACCATGCAGATTATGGATAGTATCTTACGAAAACGTTTTGATATCTCAAAGATTTGTAAGTAAGTTATTTGTGACCGAAACTGGTTCATTGTCTGGTCCTTACTTCAAACTAGCAGCCAGTAACACAGACTATACTGTGGCACTACCGCACACTCTCAGCAGTAATCTAATGTGCCGATGAATCGCTTCCAACCACCGTCATAGCATACAGATTATGGTTAATACATAGTAATCATTTTCTTGACGACATTATAGGCATAGGCCAATGATATCTTTAACTCTTTAAAGGTTTCTACAGAAATGTCCTTTGGATTTGAATTGGACTTCACGATCGTTTGACCAATGTGATTATATGTTTTGCATTGTGACAACATCAATGTAATATGTATATCTTTTTTGAATCCAGCCAAAAGCGATATCACAATCTTTTGCAATGTCTTTCTGTTTTTCCCATGTGTCCTACCCAAGTGGTTTAGTGAGCACTTTGCAGCAACAGCAGCCTCATTGGCTTTGAGATAACCAATTTTTGTGATGTTTCATTTTTTGATTGTACTTTCTTGACTTAATACCAGCATCGATTCTTTACGTATATCTTCTGCACAATTCATAACCCTCGCCACACTAATTTTTTTTTGTTCTTTAACAAAATGTTCTTGTCTATGTTCATAAGCACCATTTATTTGTATCTTTAGTAATTATTACCTTTGTTTATTACTTTCCTACTCTATCTTCAACTTGGTTGTGCTCTCTAGTCATCACAGCTAAATTTGTTCTTTGGAAGTCTTTAATGTAGCTTCTGTAGCTTTGAATAATTCCACCTTCTGCCTTCTCATGATTAAATTACTTAGTAGCTCTTATTGTAACTCTTGTGTACTGTTATTTTTGAAGCATAATCTTCTCTTCATGATTTAATCTGTCTATATTGTCTTCCATGCGTTGTGTAACCATATTTCTTCTTCCATTTCATTTTTGTTCTATTCTTAATCTTTGTTTCGCTTATCGTATATACAGTTCTGTTCTTAGTTCACTGCTAATGCAGCCTGGCATAATTCTTCTCTAACTGTTTCTTTGTATCAGTTATAGAACAAGAGTTTTCTGTGTTATCTTTCGATACTCCAGCATTACCAATAATCAAATCACATACAGGATTATCTAGTATAATGGCTTCACATATACCAGCTAACCATGGTGAGTCTATTTTGATGGTTCCTTTCCTTCACGACTTTGCCATTATCTCAAACTTGATCACTATTTTCTTTGTACACACGATCTTCTTTAACTGAGCTTCGCAACTACAGTAGTACACAACCTGAATCTCTAAGACATTTTACCTTTGATGGCCATTAACGCAGCTACTTGAGTTAATATTATTTTTTACCTTTTGTATTTATAATATTTTTTCACGATGCTCTTCTACTTCTACTTATCTTGTTTCTGTTGCAGATATTTTCTATCTTTTTACTTAAAATCCAGTTCAATTATTTTCTGTTTTGACGTAAATGAAGTTTTTCTGGTCTATATTATTCTCAGTTATTTTCTTTCTCAAGTAGCAGTACTTCAAATGTGACCTTTTCTTACAATAATGACAAATTCTTACTAAGTAAACAGTATTATCTTTAGATTGACTCATGTCATCTTGGGTTTGTATATATCATTCTTTAATTTGTATTTTTATTTCCAATAGTTTGATTTATCATAGATGCACAAATGTCTGATATGCCTTTGCATCATTGGATATAATCTTTATAGTCACTTAGAACTTTTTTAATGGAGTCTTTGTAAGTTTCATTCCTTTGTTTCCCAACGAAGAAAAACACTTCTCTAGTACATGTTGCAGCTTTTCATCCATCTTCTAAAATCTCAGTTGGTTTCTTTATGTCAACTTCTCCAATGCGATTTTAAATCTCTACTAATCTTCATTCTGTTGAGGTTGTTCTTTCTTAGCCGTTTTTAGTTCATGAAATCATTGTGATAATGTTCTTCTGTTTTATTAAAATATTTAGAAGTTTCATCTTTATATCCCCACCATCACTTCAGCATAGTTATGTATTGTCATGATCTTTTTCTTTCTAATATCTTTTAAAGCATGATTCCGACTTCAACTCTTGATTGGAATTTGTTGTAGCTGACATTATTGTTCAAAAATTGCTAAACGTAATATACATCATCTTCAGTTTTACTAACAAAGGATTTCCTTTCGTCAATTCAGTAATTTCTTTAGTTCTTCTAACAGTTCTTTTATTTGCAGCTATTCTTGCAAGCTCTAGTTCATGATTTCTTTTTCACTAATTCTTCATAGCTTCTTTTCTAATTCTTATAGTTTCTTTTTCTTTCTAATTCTTCATAGTTCTTTTTGCTAATTACCATAGTTTCTTTCATTCTCTTTCTTTTATCCTCTCATCTCTCTTTCTCTATCTCATTCTTTTTGTCTATATCTTCCAACAATTCCAATCGCACGAGGCCTAATTCTTCTCTTCATTTATATATCTAACTTTTTTATTTCTTCTGGGGTACTAGCCATTGTTATGTTCAGAAGTATAAATACTTTCAGAAACAGAGGTTTCTTCAGAATGATACGTTGAATACAATTTGCATTAACAATACCATAAATTTTCGGACTTAAATACAGTTGTATTGATCATAATTGTGACTTACTTGTGCTTTAGCTCTTTATTCTAGTAAACGTGGAATGTCACGTGGTAATAAGCAGATCCAAAAATACAGCGAAAACTATAAAAAGGCCAAAATGCTATTCTTACCGTTAAGTTTTAAATTCTTGCTTTGTAGCGTATAGAGGGCATACAATATAGAAGTCCTTTAACACTGCAGTAACAGCTAACTGGTTATATCTTTTAGCTGCCACCAAAATAATACCCCTTAGGTTTAATATACACGGACCCTTTTGTACATCTCTTCATCGCTGTACATCCGTTGAATAATACTATATACACACACACAGATAAATACTAAAAATTAATATTCTATGAGAATACCCCAGACAAATACAGTTATACACTAACTGGCTGTTGATGATTCAGATAAATCTAAAATCTCCCAAAATATACTACTGTCGCTGAGAGAGTGTTACTTCACCACTGGGAGTGTTTTTACCACTTCCTATTCATAGGATTATGTCGTATCCACTTGTACTCTAATTAAATCAGACAACATTTAACTCATAACATTTTATTATAAAAAAATCATATATTTTTAATGCGTGATATTTTACAGATGAGAATATGATAATCACATCTAAACACCCGAAAAGGTATCAATACGCCACAACATAATTCCCACACAACCTACATCAATACAAGATCAATATTAGATGAGAGATTAAGAATGACCCAATCCCACCAATGCTATAATTATACAAACCAGTACACGAGTCTATAACTATTTTTAATCTCAATTGCACTGTCCAGTAGTCCACATACCACTTTCTATTACTGGGATACCATCACACCCCCTCATATTGCATCATTGGTGTGATTGCATCTAACAGTTCGTTATCTGTCCGTTAGCATCATTGGGGTGATTACCTCATCCTTCTTCAGTCATCATTAGGTGGTCATCATTAATTAATTGCATAATATGGAACAATACTGAAATAAGGAATAATATAAAATAATTAGAAACGTCACAAGGGATAGGACATATATATATATATATTTATATATATATTATATATATATATATATATATATATATATATCAGTGTGACTCACTACAATAAATTATGAAGACTACATTCTCTCTACGGCCTGATTTTTTTAGCTCATTATTTACTTATTCATTACCATTGGACTCATAAATACATCATTTTATATCATTTCTGAGTATTTCAAACGATTATCATACAATTTTGCAAAGTTTAAAATGTTCTTTTTAGATAATATCTAATGAAAAATTAAACAGTAAAATAATACTAATTACGGGCCATTAACCAGCTTCATTGGAGTGTGGTTCTATTTTCTCCATCGCCAAAGTTTTTTAGTCTGTCTTTCATTATACAATGATCATTCAGCACAATTGATTTTTTTGCTCAACTCTTAAATACTAAATAATAATTTGATATTTCTTTTCCTCCTGTGGTCTGGTGAGGATGAGTTGAATGATGACTCAGTGCGATTCTATTTTTGACTATTCAAGTCTCCTTAGGGCCTAAACGATTGATTTTGTAAAATGTTCCTCAATTAACGTTTTTCCGCTGCTAACATTCCTTCTTTAATTTTTATTAGCAAACATTTCCCAATCACGTTACCATGGCGCCATATCCAGAATCAGTCCGTAACTTCTTCTTAATTTATATAAAGAGTTTTTTTCAGGATTAAAATAACGATGACTTCCCTCTGTTAACTCTTCAATGTGTAACATTATGTCTTTCTCTTATCTCTAAGAATAAACTGGTAGATCCATCTTTTACCAGCTGTCTCTAGCCTTTGCTATGATTTCATTTAAATATTTTTACCTCTGACGCTGATTCGCCTGTAATAAGTGACGACTTTCAAGGAAGCGACCACTGCTGTTTATACGGGGAGAGTTTAACAGCCAGGAGGAAGCATCAGTCCATGAAATATTTGTATGTGTGAAGAGCATTAAAGAAGAGCAGCGATGACAGGTCACAAAATCCTTTAATGTTACATTATGAAGTGCTGGAGGATCATTCGTGCTGCAGATACACCTATTTGATCATCGAAAATTTACCAATTACCTCAACAACACATAAATATTTTTTCTCATCCACTAAGACACGTTGAAAAAGAGAACCAGAGAGAGTCAATCTGCACTAAGGTGTGAGATGTCAACAAATTGTTTTCAATGCAGTCTGGCAGAAATGGAGGCGTATTTCTATAATCAGTGGGCTTCGATGAAATCTAGATCACCGATTGTTGCTGGAGATGAATCCAAGCTTCAAATGCCGCTCAACGTTGCAAATTACAGATTCGCAATTGATCGGCAGATTGATGACGGAAGAGATAATAACCACGATGCAGAAATTCTTTTCAATCTCTCTAGCATGGTGATACATACAAGACGCAGCACACCTCGGAAATTCCTCCCAGAGATGCATTCAGAAGTCAAGTTGTAAATCTTCACGGCAACAGGTAATATCTGGATGTTTTTCATTGGAAGATATTTGAACCAAATGTGATGACTTCTTTTAATGGCTGTGATTTCTCAGTCAAACATCGTGGCATATTCTGCATGTCTTCTTTTAAGCTAAAACGACTTACTTCGACCGCCAACCCCGCTCAATCCAGTTGTACTACCCCAAAGTCTTTTTGGGAAGCTTGTACATATCAACCTCAAGTTATCTGGTATTACTGATGGCAAGCATTTCCCACCAGCAGGTACAACGCCAAAATGCCCTGCCCATATTTTTAGCCTGTGTTTGCCCCACCATTCTGCACTAGCTTCTTCTGGCAAGATCGTATCTGTCAATCGCCAATCCTTTAAAATATTTGCAACAGCCGCTGAAACAAGTTTTACTGTTCTTTGTTTCTTTTGGCCACACCAAAAGCTTCTAGCGTAATCCGAAGTTGAGGATAGCGACACAGTCTTCCTTCTCTGGACCACCATCTATTGCAGGAAGTAACTGCCCATCAGCATTCTAAGTGGACCATCAACAGGAGCTTTCTTTGATATCCCTGCTTTTTGGATCGATTTTCTGGCTCTTTGCATTCTCGCAAACAAAGCAATATCCTTTTCTGCATCTGCTTTCTTCACAGCAAGGATCTGAACTACCTGTCTATCACTTTATTCCAGTGATCCATAAACCGAAGCTACGATAGCACAAATGACGTCGTTTGGAAGCAGAGATGATGTCGATTTCTTCGGCACTATGGAAGAATTGTTTTGTCGTCTTCCCCACCTGAACCTTTTACTTCTTGATTTACTGAGAGGTCACTACGTTTCTGATTCCCCAACCTTTCCACACCACCATACATTTGATCTTTCAAGCAACCTATTCCCCGTTTATGAGCTCGCTGTTCCTTCTTTGCAATGTTTTGTCTTCTAGGTTCACTTCACCTTTTACATTAGTTTCTTGAATGTGCAGAAAAGCTGTCTTCTTCAATTCTGATCAAAGTGTGAGCATTGATCGTGATGCGATGTGTCGAAGATGGATATCTTCCATTATGAAAATCCTTTTTACCACTGAACCTCTCCTCCTCTTTAGCATTCTTCTCAACCTCACAGTACTTGTCAATAAGTACTTCCAACATTTTAATGATGACCCACTTTTAATTTGATTCTTGCTTTGTCAGTATATACACGCTTCATTGCCTCTTTCTTGGATACTGCACACTGCGCCTTCACGAGTATACACTCATTATAATCATTTCTTGAAAAAACTCTTGAAAAAAAGTACCGAATGGTTCTATTCAATAGAGCAACAGTTCAAACCTAGTAGTCATTATAAATGGGCCGTACTAAGTACCTTTTAATACCTAACACCGTTTTGTCATTAGCCATGAAAAACTGGCTAAGCCCTTCTAAGTCGCAACCCAAGTTTTCTGAGAATTTTCGAAGCCTTCTAATTTTCCACGCTTTACGACTTCTAGATCTTCTGAAGATTTCATAGAACCTCCCAGAACCTTCTAGTATTGAATAGATTTTAATAAAACTTTCCCAGGCCTTCGCCATTTTCTGTATTCTTTATATATACATACATTCAAATATTAAATGATTTCCCATTGCATGTCGTGGGTAAGTACAATAGTCATATATTCTTGAAATATTTTCTGTGCTGTTTTGTCAAAAGAAAACCTAAAGCAATGCTAATAATGCTGTTATTGTAAATATTATGAATGGATTAAAGATTATCAGGTGCAAACCAGACCGTTCATCATAATATGCAGTAACTACCTTTACAAACCTATGACAGACATCGGCAATCTACGACCCATTAAGCGTTTTGTTGACCCGCAATATACCCCCCTTGATTTCATTTACGTACCAATGCTATTTACGTTAGTTCATTTAAAGTATTATCTGCTCTTGGTCTGACCCTTAAGTTAAATTTAACCAACTAATTGTGCAGCTTATAAGTGATTCTAAATCTATATGTGGAAGCTGGATTTTGCAGCATGTCATTACGATATAACATCTATCAATTCTTTACCCTTGCTCAAGTTCAAAAACACTAGATAAGGACATAAGAACCTTTAGAGGTGTATGGTCTATTTCGAGATATGTCAAATGGCGGGATGCTATAATTTCTTATTTGATGTCCATTCGTTCCTCTACAAATAAAAATATACCTCATTTGTGTGTGGAAGAGCATATGTAAATATGTTGGTCAAGATTATTGCTAGCAACCATTAGAATGTTAAGTCACTAAAAACCATTATTATACATATGTGATGCAGGAAGTGGCCATTAAAGTGCAAAATATTAAATGAAATCACAACAAAAGCTTCGAGACAATGGTAAAAGATGGATCTACCAGTTTGACTCTTAGAGATAAGAGAAAGACGGTTAGAAGGACTACATATTGAACAGTTATGAGGGAGTCATCAGTATTTAAGCCTGAAGAAAGCCTTCCCACTGGGCCTCGCTTCGCTAGTTACAGGCCAGTCACTGATACAAATATGGTAACGTAGATTGGGAAATATTTCAGTTGTTGATTAGCATTAAAGGTGGAGATTGACTAGCATTGCTGAAATAAGCTTTAATTGGGCAAATTGGACTGGGCCGACAAGGTTATATTCTTGTTCTAATACCAAAGGTGATGTGAAGCGACTACCACAGTAGCGAATCCTGCATGTCCGGAAACCAACAGCAGTAATGTCTTACGTCCAATAAAGAGCTCCGTACTATGGATGTTCAGTTCATACCATATTAAATTTATCTTCCATTCTACTTTCGCTAGTTTGCTGACCGTCTTATTTGTTTGGTACTAATTATTACAATTAGATTAATTAAATAAAATCTTTTTGGAGTTATGGTGATATAAATTCAAATCATCTAAAGTGTGAAAATTAAGAGATAATAAACAAAAAAAATCTTAGTAAAGATGGAGCTAAATGCGAAATCGGAGTCAAATTCTTTAATACCCTCCAATTCAAACTAAAGACAATTTCCTTGGCCGAGATGTCAGTTCTGCTGGAATTGGAAGTCTCCAAGCCTCTTCAATACTTGGCAAAGTCTGATTTCTAAGTCAAAGAAAGAAATTTGCTCTTCGATTTGTTAAAAAGTAAATTATTAATTTGCTACTGGAAATTGTTATTAATAATGTAGATATTTAACAATTTTAATATCTTTTTTTTTTTCAGTACAAAATATCCTAAATATTTTCTACAAGAAAGTTAATTACTTGTTCGGAAATGCTGTAAGGCATGTTGGCCAAATTTGCTGCAGGAATTTAATCTTGGCTGCCAAATTTGTATTTGATTCTGGAAATGTTACAATGAATTGGAATTAGTTTATTAAATTTAGATAAATTTAATATGAACTACTTTTTTTTTAAAACAAAATTTCAATACTTCTGAATAACACTTCATAATCTGTTCAGCAGCCCAAAATGTAGTAACACCTAGTTTGAGTTGATTTTGGTTTAGGTAAAAAATTTATTTTTTTGGCTACTTCATATATCAAAGTAAGTACCTAATAGACACAGATCACTGTTTTTACTTATGTGCAACTTTTGATTCCGTTGTTCAATAACTATATTTAACTTTAACCCATTGGTTATGTAGGGGAAAAACTAGAGATACCCTGCAATTATGCAATTACTGATGGTTTTAGGCTTGAGCAAAAGTTTGGGGAAAAATGGGTGGGTGCACAAAAACATAACTGTAACTTTTAAAGTAATAGAGTTAGTTTACATTTTATTACATGGAAATGAATTATCTTTCAATCTGTGAAAGAATTAAAGTTATACAATTGATACTTAAAAAGTTATTATTCAGAAAAGTATAACTGGGTTTTGTTTTCAATTTTGATTTTTAAAACCTATTTTCAACTGAAATTTTATCCTGAGATTATTATGAATTAGAAAATAATCACCATGTTTTAATGGAGTGCAGGCTGTTTATATGGCCTTTATTTATTGTGCAATTATGTATCAACTACAAACTTAAATCGCATGATCTTTATATCAACATGTAGGAAATTAAATCTTTCTTATGATATATATTTTATGTATGCTGACTTTATAGTAAAGATGATAAAAGTGTATAAAATCGATATAATTTATACCTTCCAATTGGATATGCAACTTTCAAACTTTACACATTACAAATGAAAAAACAACAAAATAATTATAATAAATGTGTGCGAATTTAAGCATTATAATAATAAATGTTTATTTCTCTTCCTATCGGCTATATTTTATTCATTTTTTCCCCAAAATTAACAATAATGAACTTTTGAAATTGAGTCACCATAATGGACCATAAACGGTCCAGACACAAATTATAAATCTCAATAAAATCATAGTGGTTTAGAAAAAAATAAGTGATTTAAGTTATAGTACTAAAAGTAACCATAATAGGGACACAAACAATGTTTTAAAATGGAAAATGTAGCTACTGACATGTTCTTATAACGTCATCATAATTAATGTAATCCATATTGAAATATTAAGTCTCACAAAACACGCATCCATTAATATCAGAAATATATCACATTCACAAAAACAAAAACAAACAAACTGCAATTAGAGTGAGGATTTTAGATTTCATATATTCTCTTTAATGTATTTTAAGTCTACAAAAAAGTTAATATCAAGAAATTGTAATAGTAATTACAAGACGTAACATGCCTATGGCCTCATCTGGGGGGGTGTTTAGTGATGTCAAAATCTTTAAAGTGCTTATCAAAAATAACTACGATGCTTATCTAAAATAACATCTCCATAAATCTACTAGAAATAATTAGTTCGGGCCATATGCGATTGTCAAAAATCCGCATCCGTAATGAAAAGGTTAAGCATTGATTTATTTAATGCACAACACTTTTTTCCTGACACGTGTTAGATTTGCTCTGTCATGAGTTCATTGAAAACTACCATCAACATAGAATGGAACAGACCATTGGTTCTTTTATAAGAACACTTAGCTAAGAAAGGCAACTGGTCCAAGGTTATGACATGCGTGATTGGTATAAGCTTTATTGTTGTAGCCATCACCACTACGCCTAGCTAATGAATTATTTATGGTATTGCTCCATTTTTATTCTCAGAAATCAATTCAGATCTAAAAAAAAAAAAGTGCATAATTTAGTATACCAATTCCTTGTAGCGTTTAGATAACATGTCAAAGCATCATTAGGTTGATTGCAGGTCTCATAGAGTACACCAAGGTCAGCCCAGGCTGCAGAATGAGACTTGTCTAGTTGTACAGCACAGATGTATGCCTGCAAAGCATCCATGGGCTGATTCTATTTACTGATATAGTACTCTGTTAATAGATTCAATTATAGCGTAAGCAACATTAAATAAAGAGATTAAATAGTTATATTTTTTCTAATAAAAATAGGGCTTTTGAAAAGTGTCATAAAAAGTAGAAAGTAATCCATTAATTCATAAATATTCAGATATTATGATTCATTAAAATTCAAAAAAATTTAAACAAATTAGTCAATATATTTTAAGTTTCTAATGGTAATTTTTGTAGTGCCCTTTTGTTTATCTCTATCATGGACTAAGACTTCAATGGCTTGGGAGACTCAAGTAAGGACAATGCATAATGCTTACTCTTCAACTAACAAATGTCAGGTACATATTTCAAGATGAGTGACTTGATGAATTTCACCAGGATCTGAATAAAATTATGAGCAGGGAATTTCAGGAGGTTTATTTATTTTTTATTGTTTTTTTTTTATAAATGAAGTTATTGTCATGAAGATCAATTAGTTTAGATAAAGATCAATTAGTTTAGATAAAGATCATTTAGTTTAGATAAAAAAACAATTAGTTTAGATGAAGATCAATTAGTTTAGATAAAGATCAATTAGTTCAGATGAAGATCATTTAGTTTAGATAAAGATCATTTAGTTTAGATAAAGAACAATTAGTTTAGTTGAAGATCAATTAGTTTAGATAAAGAACAATTAGTTTAGTTGAAGATCAATTAGTTTAGATGAAGATCAATTAGTTTAAATCTATCACAACCTATGATATCAAAACAATAACACCTGGCACAGATTATTTCTTTATTCTTTTCAAAGTACCCAGTTCCTGAACAGGTCGCTAGTTGAGAAAAGACTTGTTCTTCTGCAGGACTTTCCCCAACCACCATCTTCTAAACTTCACTGTTGCCAGGCTGCCCCATTTTTTAACCATTTTAACTTGAGAGATGTTTTGTTGGATGTCATCTGATTCAGATCTTGATTTGTATACAGTAGACAGGTTTTCTCTATCCTCGTCATATGTGTCATGGTTACCACTGAGAACATTTTGTTGGACAGATCTGTGGGTTGAAGGAGAGACCGATTGCTGGGATTGAAATTGATTGTATCTCTTCCGGATTGAATTTCTTTTGATTCCTTTTAGAAGTTTTTCAAGAAAATTATTATTTTTGTCGGAATAGTTGATAATACGTGGCATATGCTGGTCATGTGATGTATACTGGTCATGTGATGTATTCTGGTCATGTGATGTATGCTGGTCATTTGATATGTTTTGATCGTGGGATGAATGCTGGTCACATGATGATTGGTGATCACATTTTGGGTCAGTTAGTTGGAAGTCAACGTGAAATTTAGCTGGAGGATGGTTTAAATGATTGACATATTCTTTTATTTCTGAATTGGCTGCGTCTTTTATTTTAGGGTTATCTTGTTTGCTTGAAATTAGAGTTTTTAATTGAACATGGTAGTTGTTAGGATGCATGTGAGTTCCAGATTGAATAGGTTCATTGGCAACGAATTTCTTTGAAAAGTTTATATTATTTATTGATGTTCTTTCTTCAAATCCGTTGAACTTTGAAACTTGTGGACCTTGCTTATTACCAGAAATAGGAAATTCTGAAGGGAACGTAGTAAGGAGTATAGTTTGTAGACGTTTCAATAGAACATTGTAGTTTTGTAATTTAACCTGACAAAGACTACATGTAAACAGAAATCTGGGTTGTATATCTATCCATTTAAAGTTGTTGCAGTATTTACACTCACGATCCGTTCCTAAATGACTCTTGTCTTGTTGTCTCGCTTTCGTTTTACACACAATAAAAACGGCAATAAGTAGAACAAGACAATAGTGACTTTTCAGACTTGATGTCTTCATTAAGTCTGGGATAACTATTATTACTGGACACAACTGGAATAGAGAAGGAAATACAGTTAGCAATTAAACTAATCACTTTTGTATAGTTGTCTTATTATAATTCTTGTATTAATGCAATAGTGAATGATAGTTTATTTGTGGACCACAATGAGTTCACAAAGTTTTTAACAAAAATGATGTCAATCAACCAAATCTGTGTTTAGAAGTAAAAATACAACACAAAGAATAACTATGAGATATATAGAGCTTCCACCATCACATTAGATTTCACAAATCATCCACCCTCCCCTAATTTTATAACAACCCTCCCCCAAAACATTTAGATCTCGCAAGTCAATATCTAACGCTGTTCTAAAAAGTCTACTAGTCTACAAAGCTACATGACACCTGCCGCAATACTACTACTCAAACTAATCTCTAAACCAAAACATTTTTCTGCAAGCAGCAGCCAAGTGCCTTGTCACTACTAAAATCACGAATCAAAGAAACTAGTTAGCGCCGGCTAAGTAGCACGTTGCTTCTTCTGCTTGTTGCATCCTAATGTTAGGTCACCACCCCTAAGCAGGCCCACCGGCTGTCACGGGCCCCCCCGTGCTGATAATAATATTTTCAAAAGTTCATTGGCCAGCTCAGTCCGGGCCCCTAAAACTTGCCGGGCCCCTGGCCAATTGGCCCCCTGCCCCCTCTTGGCGGCACTGCCCCTACGTAGCATACTAAAAGGTGTGTACATAATAAATGTGTACCAAATAAACTAAATATTGCCTGCTCAATCACGTCATCAATCTATGGATCCCCCATACAAAAAGCTTACTATCTTGTACATTTTAATCCTGACAAATTGTACAACCAACATTTCCATGTTCTATCTGCACGACACAGCACGTACACTTTGCTTTTGAGACAAAATTTAAAAAAATAAAGAGTTCGAACAAGAAACAATAAAGACACAGTTTTTAAAACTAACCGTTTTCTAAGATATAAATATATATATATATATATATTTAGTTTGCAATAAATTTTAATCTTATAATTTTTAATTAAGCATGTGTGCACCTAACGCCCTTTTTACCATAATAAACCTTAAATTAAGCAGTTTTGTTCACATTTTATAAGACGCTGCCGATTGGAAAAGATAGAGGCATACAATGTAGCACGATGTGTAAAGACATGCACGCATGTTACATGCGGCATGTATACCGCTGATTTGACCTGCTACGATAGCACGTGAAACATTAGTGATGCAGGGAAGTAGCCCATCTATTAGTGCCGTTCGGCACGGTTATAACCCTTTATTAATAATGAGATTTTTTTGGACTCATATTTGTTAAAAATAGAAAATAAAAATAAATTAATTGCAATATTTATTATTTAACTAGCTGTACCCGGCCACGCGTTGCCGTAACTATACCCTATGTAATGTAATGGTAAGTATTGAGACTATTCCCTATGTAATGTAATAGTAAGTATTGAGACTATTCCCTATATAATGTAATAGTAAGTATTGAGACTATTCCCTATGTAATGTAATAGTAAGTATTGAGACTATTCCCTATGTAATGTAATAGTAAGTATTGAGACTATTCCCTATGTAATGTAATGTTATAATCAGATTAGGCTAGAGAATTTACAGTTGGCACAGAGATGGTTTTAATTATCTGGCCACTTAGCTTAGCGGAAGTAGAAATATTAGTTTTTTAGGCAGACGATAATTAGACGACGACCTGAGACTTTGATAGTGTAAGAATATATTTTATCACATCATTTGTATTGTACTATGTAAAATAAGAAGCACCTTCATATGCAAATAAATATATGTACATGTATACATAGAAGTCTGCTCAGTGCTTTTTACATGTAGTTCGTCTTTTAAATATATATATATATATATATATATATATATATACATATATATATATATATATATATATATATATATATATACACGCTCAAGTCAAGTTAGTTAAACCATATACTTCGAAGAGACTGAAATTTATATATTATACATACAACTGATATACACTTAAACTAGCTATGACATGTAATAGTAAGTATTGAGACTATTCCCTATGTAATGTAATAGTAAGTATTGAGACTATTCCCTATGTAATGTAATAGTAAGTATTGAGACTATTCCCTATGTAATGTAATAGTAAGTATTGAGACTATTCCCTATGTAATGTCATAGTAAGTATTGAGACTATTCCCTATGTAATGTAATAGTAAGTATTGAGAAAAGCCTTGTTTCTAATTCTATTTATTAAAAAAAAATAAAGCTTTTAGAAAAATAATTATCAATCATTTAAAACTATAAACAAAGGAAAATGAGTTTTTTTGAGTGGATCTTTGTTTCTAAATTTGTTGTTTATTGATGAAATGATTTTAGATAAACAATATTTTTTTGTTGTACCATTATTTGTGTATATATACAAATAGTCTGCTTTGCAGAATCTAGACCAGGCAACATATAATTATCCATGCAAGAAGAAATGTCTAGATCTATAGCACAAAATTCTTAAGTCTAGCCTGAGCTTTATTGAAGGTGATTGCAATGCTAAACGAATAGGGAATTGCAATCTTTCAAATTGAAATGGTTGGAATCATAGGAATGCAAGAAATTAGGACATCTTCATTTCTGAAAGGACTGTCAAATTTTTGCTTCTATGACGTTGCTCATCAATATTTTTGCTGGAAGACATGTGCCATAGTAGCAATTCGGCTGGTTGATAAATTGTAACATGTAGATTGGCTCATATTGTCTACTGCAGCATGTGTGATGGTATCCCTGGTCATTTTCCGGAAGCATGAGTTATATTTTCTTTTTTTAGACAAAAAATGCTTTAATGTCCAAGTATATTTATCAAGCAAATTGTTTAATGGCTCTGGTGGTTACCCATGTGAGGCAGTCAATTTTTTCCAGAGGCACAAAACATTCCTGTAGTTTCTCTAATAAATGTCAGAGCATTGCAATGAGGAGATACTTTAGTTTGTGTTGATAACTAATGCTAGACGATTTTAAATGTGTGATTTTTATTTTCGGCGTGCTTGCCTGAATTCACGTCGCTCTGCTGCCTCTGCACTTATTTGATTATAATGCACATAAGGTTTAAATACTGGTTGCATATCTGACGATTTTCTTATATAACAGCCTTAGATCTTCCTCTGCTAGGCTTTTTTTGACGAACTGAATAAAAATAAATAAAAGAAAAATATAAAATGATAAAATATTACCAAAATATTTCTTTTTTAATTTATAAAAAAACAATTTTTAATCTAAACAATTTTTTTTTAAATACTTATGAAATAAATATTAGTTTGCACTCTTAATGCAATTAGCTTAAAATATACTTACCTATTTTAAAAAACTGGCATAAATTAGAATGTTGGCCAGGCACACTGTATAAGGTATAATTCCTATGGCAAACCCTCATGTTTGGCTGCATGTCCTTCAGATTCCCCATTCTTATAATTTTCAGTTAGCCTACTCACTACATTGTTGCAGCTCTTCGAATATTAACAGATCTTCTTCTGCTAGACATTTTTCGAAGAACTGCGAAATTTAAATTAATGAAACATAAAATGGCAGTGCATTTACAAAACAAAAAAAAACACAAATTTTAAAAAATAATTATCAAACAATTAAAGCTGTAAACAAAATTATCTACTGCCTCCGCCTTCTGATTTTCAGTCACTCCCTACAATGGTTCCACTCTTCGAATATAACCGGTCCTCCTTCTGTTAGGAATTATTTTAATAACTGACGAAAGTTAAATTAAATAATCATAAAATGGTAAAACATTATTGAAAAAAAAAGCCACCCACAAATTAAAGAGAAATAATTAGCAGTCAGTTAAAACGAGAAACAAAGGCAAATAACGATAAAATAAAAAAATAGCTCACTCTCCATTTACTAATAAGGCTAAATATGCGTAATTATTATTTTGCAAATCATTGCAAAAAAATAAAAAAAATATTAAAAAAAAAACACACACATTTTAGAACAATAATTATCGACTACTTAAAGTTATAAACAAAGGAAAATGAATAATCTAAAATGTATTCTAAAAAAATACTGACGATATAAATATTAGTTTGCACTCTCAGTACAATAAGGTTAAAATATACTTACTTATTTATTTATTTAAAACAAGCAATTAAGCCTGTTCCATTCTGGACACAGGACGTGTTAGCGCATTTTCATGTTATGTATCAGTACATTTGTTAGCTTTCAGTAAATATTTGTAAATTTTGGAAATGTTTATAAATTCAATTGTGTAATGCATATATCTGTAAAAAAAAATATTATAAAGACGTTTCTTTATATTTGAAAAATAATTATTTTCTGTTAAATCTAACTACAAGTGGTTTGTGGTTACTGAAATAGGACTCATAATTGAAAACATTCGAAATTGTAGTCATTTAATCGTCCGAAAACTCCGTCAATTGTTGCATAGCTCTGATACTTTCAATTAAACTCAGAACACAAGCTTACTATTTCATTTGATGAGTTTCTTAATAAATCTTGGTGAAACTACGTGCTGCAGTATTTCGCACCAAATGAACGGGTTATTGAACGTACAAGGTGTAGAATGGGGCTATATATATATAATATATAAGCCCCTTCGGAGCCCTGAAGCCCGGTCCTCAGAGGTCCTATCGCGCAATGAACTTTTGATGTACACTTGGCAGGCCAAGACCTACAAAATGATATATACATCATGGGTCTAGGACTTATGGTTGCTGAGATATATGGCGCTCCTTTGTTAATATAGCTTATATAGTAAAAAACGGTACTTTATAAGCCCCCTTTTACGGCCCTCAGAGCTCAGATCGCGAAATGAACTTTTGCTGCACACATGGCAGGCCAAGACCTACAAAATGATATATACATCATGGGTCTAGGACTTATGGTTGTTGAGATCTAGGGTGATGACAGACAGACAGACAGACAGACAAAACGGGGACAAAAAAAATTACATATTATTTTGCAAAACGTTACTACGAAATATATTAAAGGTTTTTTAGAATAACAGAAAAACAATTTTCAATCATTTAAAGCTATAAAATCTATATAAATAAAAATAATTAAATTACTGACGAAAAAAATATTTGTTTGCACTCTCAATACAATAAGGTTGAAATATACTTACTTATTTATTTTTTAAATATATTGAGATAAAGCCGAATGATGAACAATGCAAATTTAACAACAGCATGTGATGAACATGTGTATTATAATTGAGAATTAAGGTACGAATCCACAAAGACGAAACACTTTCGCGCGGAAAGTTCCGCGCGGAAGTTTCTACTTAGTGAAACTCTTGTATATACTCTGGAACGAAATGTGTGCGCCGAAACAACTCACCGGAAACAAGATTTTTTAATTATTACTTCGCACTTTTTCCTGCTAGTGAAAAAAAACCGATATTTTGAAAAGCAGCAAGTACTGCATCCCGTGTACCTTTTTGTTCTTATTAAAAATAAAGTGTCAAGCTGGAAATTGAAAAATGTTTTTTTTTACTTTTATTCGATCGGTAGCCGTTCATTTTTTTCATTTTCATGATCTGCCAAACATTTATTTTAGAAAGTGGCTACAGTTCCAAGTAACGGGACTCCGTATTATTTTTTTCGGGGTCCTGCTATAGATGCGCATGCGCGGCAGACGGATTGCTTATTATTGCATTTTTTTTTGTTTTCGGGGCTAGGGTTAGGAATAGGGGTTAGGATTAGGGTTTGGGGTTAGGGATAGGGTTAGTGTTATGGTTAGGAGCAATATATATAGCCGGAACCCGAAAAAAATATTCGGAGTCCGGCTATCGCGCATGCGCACATCTACAGCCGTAAACAAATAAAGTCCGTCTAGAGCGCTAGAGCGCATGCGCATCTATAGTTGGACCGCGGAAAAAAATAATTCGGAGTCCCGTTCCTTGGAACCGTAGCAACTGCGTTTATTTTAAAAGCATTTATGTTTTCAGACAGCGCTTCGTTCGAAAGAAATTTCATTTGTAGAATATTAAGTAGACGATGTATATTTTCTTATCTGAAATTCATATACAAAGACTGTTGCCGGCCAAAACTTATAGTAATTCATATTTTTCTGTCAAAATTCACTTTATTGTTGTTTTTTAATGAATATACACTAATTTAAATCATTTTTTCTATTCGAATCGACGTTTCTAAGCAGCTATTTTGTTTGTTTATCCTGACGAAAAAGTAGATCTCCGGAAAAAAAACTATGCAAGCAGCGAAACTGAAAAATTTCGCTGTTCCGCAGCAGAAATCCTGACTGGTGTACATGTTCTCATTAGAATACCATAGCAGCGAAACAGAGACGGAATCCGAAACGCAATGCCCTTAGATACCGGAATTTCGTCTTGGTGGATTCATACATTTACCTGCTGTAGTATTTCAAAAGAATAATATCTAAAGTTAAGAGAACAATTTTACGATACCGTTTGATAAATAAAAAATATACTTTGGAAATAATAGTTTACAAACTAAAGTAAAAAGAAATATTTTACGATACCGTTTTGTTAACTGAAAAGAAATATGATGAAATATGAGTTTTTACTCGGCGGATTGGTTTATTGACCATATATTAGTTAGCACTCTGTGACTTTGATCTACCTCTGGTGTTTTGTTTTTTTTTAAAGTAAAGTGAAGTAAAGAAATAATTAAACTAAACCGATCTTTTAAATGTTATTTTTAATATATAATGGATATTATGTCTATATCATATATATATATATATATATATATATATATATATATATATATATATATATATATATATATATATATATATATATATATATATTAGAGTGGGTAAAAAAATTTGAAACACATTTAAAAAGTTGCATATGATCCAACAACTGAATGTAAAAATGTAGAATTTGTAAAAATCAGATAATGTCTTCCACTCCCAACTTTTAATTCAATATTCAGGATTATGTCATTTTTGTTGAAAATTCTAACTCTGCATAGAGCTGGTTTAAGTCGTGCTGTTATGATTTTATTTACTGCATACCTTCTAATTTCTTCATCATTGTCACTAACTGCGGCCAATAGAATGTTTTCTGGATGTGCAAAGTAGCAGTTATTTTCCAGTACAGGCAATATAATAGATTGATCAGCAGTATCCAGGTTCTGAAGCAGTTGTATCATATAGAAAAAGTTTCTAGCCCCACTTTGACAAGATGGATTACTTTTTATGTAAAACCATAATGGACCATAGTGGGACGGATGGCCGAGTGTAGATACTCGACTGTCGACCTGAGAGTCCTGGGTTCGATCCTCGGTGAGGCCCATGGAAATTTTTCCAGGTGAAATTTGGTACAAAGTCGTCCCACAAGTTCACTCAGCTTTAAATGGGAACCTGACTTAAGTTGGGGAAGTAAAGGCGGCTGGGCGTTGTGCTAACCACACAATCCCTTCATATGTCGAGGTTATAGAAACAGATGAATTCTACACTTCATCTGCCCGATGGCCCGTTAGGGCTAAGGGAACTTTTTATAATGGACCATACATATTCACAATAAAATTCGTTATTCTCTTTAACGGAACTGAATCCTGTTCGCTTTTGTTAACCATCTTGCATGATTTAGAGAACCCGGTTGACTGGTTTCTAGAAATGGTATATCTGAGCATTTGTCAGAACCTAGCTGGACGGCTAAGCAAGCTTTAAGGAAATCAAGCTTTAAGGAAATATTTTTGATCTGTACTCAAATTATTTTTAACAATTTCATCCATATCAGTTATATTGCCGGATACAGACAAAAAAGAAACTATTGGCAAATTTTTAGGATCAAAATCAAGTTTTGATGATATAACACCTGAAGAAGTTGATGATCATGTTGTGTGTGCGTTATCGATTGCTGCTAAATATTTCCTAAATGGCAATTCATTTAAATGCAGTATGCATATTAACCACTGCAATGGTCTTCCTAGACTTTCCTCCAGTCTTCTGATGATTCCATTATTTTTGCCTGTGTTATTATTTGTACCATCACAAACAATTCCTCTTAGAGTATCTATTGAATCGGTTTCAGCAATCACCGACATAATCTCTTTATATCATTTGCTTTACTGCTTTCAGGCACAATGTGATCAACATATTGACCAAATGGAAAAGCAACAATGACATAGTGTTCTCCTTTAATCTAACGCCTACAACAAGAAGATCTGACGAGAGTAATATCCTGCTTCCCATCAAAACCAATACAAACAAGTTCTTTGCTCTCATCAGTATGTTCCTTGGCTGCCCTTTCTCTCCTAATTTTTCTATGTCGACGCATCTTTGCTGGATCCAGAGCTGTAGATGGTGTTAACATGCTTAAGTCCTTCAACACAGCATTAACGATTAACACTATTGCTTAGTTTACATCGATCCACTGCTTTGCATAATTCTTCATATTGATATCTGTTTTGTTCTTTGGAACATTCCTCATCGCTGGAGAAGTCTACATCAAGAAGTTCATCATCTTCAGCATCCTGATCTGGAATATCATTATCTTTCTCATCATTGACGTTATCATTTGTGGTTCCTATCTGATCGCCACCCTGCATCAATGAATGTTTTCTTTTCTGTCGATTTTGTAATATTTTTGTTGTTTGCTTGTCAACATTGTCTATGAACATATTTCTTGCCATCTTTTGATCCACCCAAAATGCCCACTCAAGCACAGGAATTTTTACTGATTGTGGACATTTACAGTCTCCTCTATCCCTAACACCTGCATCAAAACATTTACATGGACAAATGTCAAATAACTTTTTGAAGGAATTGTACGCCTCTTGAAAAGTAACCGATGATCGCTTTCTATCTGAATATTTCTCAAGTTCAAGACCCTTTGCTTTAAGTCTTTTTACTCGAACAATTATACCGGTAATGTCATTTGTAGGGATACTAGCTTGGTCATATAATTGTTTGACTTCATGCGCTAATGCGTGCGCTCGTGAATGAAGGCTGTGATTGTATTGTTCCATTTTAGGCATCCACATAAAAGCTTTGAAAACATCTTCACTGGTTGGAAGTTGTCTCTCAGGCTATTCAGCTGCTGACCCAGACACAGAATGTAGAGTTGAACTTCTTGTAGAAGAACTCATATTCATAGAATAACTAAATAAAATAATTGAAAAATAAATTTAAAAAAAATGAAATAAAACAACTATGCGTGATCGGATAATGAATACATGATACACCGGTTATACTGAGAGAAAAAAATGGATGCAATGCTTATCCCAGTTGTCTGAACTAATTAGTTATCCATAAAAAAGGTTATAAAAGATAAAACACAAATTTTATATGCGTATCATTTCTTTATTGAATAACCTAGGTCACAAATTTAAAATGTTCAGTCATAATCAGGTTTGCGGTGTCCATGTTGCCTGTGTTGCCTGCGGTCTTATAAACACTTTAAAATACAGAGGAAAAAAAATTTAAAAAGTGGTAGTCATAGCAATTTAAATTGCACGACAATATCTATATTGAATATATAATAATAATAACATTGTTTTTGCTCCCTCTCATATAGTCAAATGATAACATTGCCCAACAAAAAATATTTTTTTGCGAATTGCCAAGAATGTTAGAATGAATTTATAGAAATTCATGGGTGCTGATTTCAAAACTGCATATGCTTTAGCTGAATTGGCTCTAGTTTATGTGATATTGGACACCATTGAAAATATGATTGTACCCTTTGTGTACAACAAATGCAATAAGTTTGGTGTCTGTTGTGTGTCATTGAAATTATTATATCTGAAGTTTTACAGCGCCATTTCTGAAGCATGAAAGAGGTTGGAAATATTTTATTTTGTTACAAACCGCCTAGATTATATATTTCGATGACGTCATGACATTACCAGGAAGTTGAGATCGATTAACGAGTGCGCGGTCGTTTGAGAAGTTTGTAGAATATTTGTCACTCTCTATCTCGCTGTAATTGGTGAGTAAATTTTTTGTACTACGTCACATCGTATAGTTTTAATTCGAAGATTGATTGTATTATATTACTTACTGTTTAATTTAACTATACCAAGTTATAACTTGGTTAATTTTTTTCTATTTTATCTCTGCTTTCTAAAGAGATCATGAGTTCATCACGAAGATGCTGCAAAAACAATCCGAATGTATTCTGTTACATCTGTGGAGAATACATGATTGAAAAGCAAAGAAGAAATATAACCATATGGCTTATTTCGGTGTGAAGCTGGGAAACCAAGACAAGTCTTGGGTTCCCCAGAAGGTCTGCAAAAACTGTGTGGAGAGCCTACGGCAGTGGAAAAATGGTGAGAAGAAAAGTCTAAGTTTCGGTGTAACAATGGTATGGCGAGAGCCGAAGAGAGCCGAAAGACCATTTTGGTGATTGTTATTTTTGTATTGTAATTGTTAAAGGCTTCAATCGCCACAAGAAATCCAAGTGGGATTATCCTCATCTTGAATCTGGAAGGAGACCAATTCCACATAGCAGAGAAGTTCCTATACCAGTGTTTACTGGATTATTAGAGCTTTCACCATCAGACTCCGACAAGGGACAAGATCTGGAGTTTTTGGCATGTGAAAACAGTGGAAGCGATTATGAAGGAAGTTCTTCAACACCTCAACCATTCAGCCAAGAAGAACTCAATGACCTGATACGAGACCTAAATCTGTCCTAGCAAGCATCTGAGCTTTTAGCGTCCAGGTTCAATGAAAGAAATTTTCTCAAACCAGAAGTTAAAATAACATCTTATAGGTAAAGAGAAAAGTTTCTTCTTCCATATTTCAGCTAAGAGGAAGATCTTGTTTACTGTAATGACATCCCTGGACTTCTGCTCCAAATGGGACTGCAAGACTACTATTCCGAAGACTGGCGTCTTTTTATAGACTGTTCCATCAATAGCTTTAAATGTGTTCTGTTACAGAATGGTAACCGTTATGCATCTCTTTTCATTGTTCACTCAACAACACTTAAAGAAGAGTATGAGAAAATCAAAACAGTAGTGCAGAAAATCCGTTATTATGAGCATCAGTGGTCAATTTGTGTTGATCTAAAAATGATAAACTTCTTGCTTGTTCAGCAGTCAGGATACACTAAATACCCATGCTTCATGTGCCTTTGGGATAGCAGGGCAAGGCAAGATCATTGGACAAGAGTGACGTGGTCTGCAAGGGAAACCATGACTGAAGGTAAAGAAAATATCATCAACAAGGCACTGGTTGACAAAAATAAGATCATTCTCCCACCGCTTCATATCAAATTAAGTTTAATGAAACAATTTGTTAAGGCTTTGGACAAATATGGCGATTGGTTCAAGTATATTTGCAGATCATTTCCTGGATTGAGCCTGGAGAAGCTGAAAGCTGGGATTTTTTACGGTCCTCAGATTCGGAAACTCATCAACGATCGAAACTTTACTAATTTCATGGATCACCTTGAAGCTTCTTCATGGAACAGTTTTGTTTCAGTTGTCAGGAACTTTTTAGGTAATAACAGACCAGAGAATTACGACGAACTGGTGCAAGATATGCTCGCTAACTTCAGAAACATTGGAACAAATATGAACATCAAGGTACATTACCTGCACTGTCATTTAGACAAATTTCCAGGTAACCTTGGGGGACTTCAGTGAGGAACAATGTGAGAGGTTTCATCTTGATATGAGGGTGATGGAGGTGAGATATCAAGGAAGATGGGACATACATATGATGGCTGACAACTGTTGGAGCCTCCAGCGCAATTGACCCAACGACACACACAAAAGGAAGTCGAGCAAACAGCGATTAGCTAATGCATTACCATAGACAATAAACATATTAATTAATTAATTAATTAGACATAATTAGTTTTTCAAATGAAAATGTTTTCCTCTAAAACACTATTACACATATTTTTGAACAAATTTCTGCATGACCATTAACAGTTTCACTACTATTTGTTAGTATACTATTTTAATTCATGCAATTCTTGACGATTTTCAAACACGGTGCATACATTATTTAATTAATTTTAATTATCTCGTAAAATAGAGCCAATCTAGCAAAAGCACTTACATATTCTAAATCAGCATAGTTGACTTTGTATAAACTGATTCAAATATCACTGGCAATGAAATCACTGTTTACCAGTGTAATTAGAACTATAAGCAAAAAATTTTGCCGATCTGAATTCGGGTTACACTTGAATATATACGTTTAACATTCATTGGTTGAACTAAGGGGAAAAATAATACATGAATATGTTGTATACTGATGCCGATAGTGAGACCGGCAACTATTAGTAACTGCCAACTTTTTCACAAAAGTATTATTTAAATTAATTAAAATTTTAGCAATTCTTGCGAAAATTCTTCAGTCAACAGGTCGTTTTCTGACCTAAGAGACATACGTAATTGCAAAATAACCAATATCAGAACAGAGTAACTGGATGTCATTGATGTAAATGAAATATTCACTTTTCTTAAAGAAAAAGGGGACAAGTACTTTCAATGACCAAGTGATAGAGTTATTCATACAAAAGAATCGACGAATGGAGCTAAACTATAAGTAGTCATCATAGTAGAGGTATTTTAACATGTAATTAATAGGTTATTGGTAGAAATATTGTATGAAAAGAAAGTTTTATCTCAATAATGACCGGTAACACCCTTGCAAAGTTACGCCTTGTCCATGGATGGTTAAAATTTCGAACAAAAGTTGGGAGTAGTAAAAAATATGTAGTTTTCTAATATTTGTACATATTCCGTGTAGTACCTTGATGTAACAACTTTTTTATAATGTTTTAATTAAAAAAATTAACCCACCCTAATATTTATATTTATATACACACGCCGAGTATTTTACTGCAATTTTGTGTGTAAATTTTAAGGTAATTGGTGAAGAACTTACGGAGTTAACCCTCGCGTCATGAATCCTCTTTCCATTTTTATTTATATAGATAATGCTTTGTCATTCAGCAAGAACATATATGCCAAATTTCAAGAAAATCTATCACTAAAATAGTGCCTCGAAAATCGATTTCAAAATTTTTCCCAAACAAATACTTTATAATTAAATAAATAAATTAACAGAAGCTTCAAGTTAAGAAAACGGTTAGGAAAAACTTAAACATGTTTTCGTTTAATCAAAACGATCTAACATTTAGATTAGGGGTGTGCCGGATCCGCTTTTTCCAACCGGATCCGGATTTTCTTATGCGAAATCCGCCGGTACCGGATCCGGATTATTATTCCGGATTTTGATACTTCGCAGATACCGGTAAATCTGAGGGTTGGATGCCTTCTGAACAGTTGGCCTAAATGGCTAAATGACATTGGCTGATTGGAAGTTGGAAGTAAAGAACTTTGAAATAAATTAGAAAATAGAAATTATTCAGAAATCACTGAAATCAGAATATAACGCAGATTGATAATAAGTTATTATCCATATGTAACTAAACTCGCTGTTAAGTTCTAACTCGCTGCAAGGTCAAAGGAAAACAACTTTACTATTAGTCTGTTTCTTTCATTACTTTGGCACTTGCCACTTGGCAGTGTAATTTTTAACTATTGTAGTGCACTAATTGTTTTGAATCTGAGGAGAAAGTCAGACTCATCATCTGAGTACATCTCGTCTTGTCATTGGCTCATTTGAGAGATTTGAGAACAATAATTCTGTATTTCTGTACTTTACAAGTTTGAAAATTGAAATACAAATTTTAATGAATTCAATCGGCATTTGACAAAGCCATTATTCAAGCCTAAAGAAGTAAGAATAAGATGTTGATAACTAACTAATGACTATTAGTTTGTTAACAGTGTTAAGTTACTCCAAGTCCACAGCCAAATAATGTACACATTCCAGTGATGCCACACAATCACAGCTGAGCGCCTTGGGCCGCGGCTACGTCATACCGTCGTTTAAACCAAAGAACACAGATCATAGCGCAAGCGAGAATCGCCGAAGATGGCTTGGTGACATAGAGATCACCAAAGACCTTTAAATTTATACTAGACCGCTAACGTAATGTTAATTTTTACTCAAAAATGATATGCATTTTTAACAATTAAGTGAACGATAATATAAATCAAAATATGAATTAAAATTACGGTAAATTTGTTTAAAGCATATTTGACTTTTAATTCCTTGTTTAAATAGAATTATAATAACCTTTATTATAAAATAGAATTAAAAAATAAAAAAAATTGGGAAGGAATTGCTTTTAATGGAAGACGTTACGTTAGGGTTAGGGTTAGATTACCAACTCAGTGACTTTATTAATTAGTGTTAGAGAATTAGTGTTTCTTCACGGAAATTTCAGAATGGAAAAATATTCTATTTTTCATTTTATAATATATTCTATTACAACGTCATTGGTGATTGCGGTTCAGATGACGTCACGAATAATAATTACTCATCCCCGCACTATCATGTATGGGATTGGGCCGATTGGCCACTATTAGCGTGCTGACTCTGGCCTCTGGTATGTTCAAAACATTAAACAAGCTCAACGCTCGAAACAATCGATTAATAATGTATCGCAGGCCGTTGCCAGAGGTGGACTGGGGGGGAGGTAAGCCCCACCCCGTGCATGACCTGAGCCCCCCGTGCATGATTTGAATTTTTTGAAACAATTTTAATAATAACGGCTATAAAACATCAATAATTTTTTAAATAAATCAATAATAATAAAAACTTAAAAGTTTATATTTACTTACATATATAGCTTATCTAATTTTTGGGCATAAAAGATTGAATCTTATTGAAGTTCACTTCTGGGTATTTTGGGCAGCATTGGCATTTGGTGCTTCAACAGACGTGTGTGAGAACAGTTTCTCAACCCTCACACGAATGCTCACCCCATATCGCAGATAAATGTTACAAAAGCGTCTAAGCAATCTTTTCCTGCTTGCATTTGAAAAAGATTTAACAGACAATCTGAAGGCTGACGCATTTTTAGGTAAATTCAGTGCTAAACCCAGGCCCGTAGCCAGGTTAAAGTAAGCAGGGAGGCACCAATACCCAGCAAGGGAGCACCTTTACTTTTTCTTTATTTTTTCCTCTTTTTCTTCTTTTTTAAGTGGGGGGGAATCCACACCTAGCGGGGGGGGGCACGGCCCCCCAGTGCCCCCTTGGCTACGAGGCTGGCTAAACCACGAAGTTTGCAAATTTGAAATGTATAATAATATAAGTTCGCAACCAGTTCCGACGAGTGGGGGGGGGGGGGCAGCGGGGGCCAATGCCCAGGGGCCCGGCGAGTTTTAGGTACCCGGACTGAGCTGGCCAATCAACTTTTTAAAATATTAATATCAGCCCGAAATTTCTGTGGATGGGCCTGTTCGCAACCTTGTAATAGTTTTATATATTGATATCTTCTGAGGACAACTAGCAACTTAAATAAGTTAATAAAATAACATTGGCTTCTGACTTCACTTTTATACATATGTATAATAAAATAATAAAGTACAAACTCCGTGATTTTTGAGTGATGTTATTTAATTTGCAAATTTACTTTTTAGCAGAACTAATTTTATTTTAAATTGAATAATTGCGACTGTTTTTGTTGATAGATCTGTTCTTTGTTTTCAATATTTTATAAGAAATATCACACAAATAGCTAAGCTTTATTCATGCATCTTTGTCGTTCTTCCCGGGTTGTCCGTTAAACAAACAGTATAATAATATAAATCAGGTATCTATTATGTAACAATTGTGTAGCAGAACTATTGGTCAATATATTTATAACAGGAATCAGAAATTGCTCAGCCTCAATAAATTTTTATCATTAAAACTCTTTACTATTTAAATTATTTTTAACAAAACTGCAACATGCCATGCATTATTAAAACGTAACTTTATATATTCCTAATTAATAGCTAAACAATCGGTACTAAAATGCACCATTCCAGATATGGAACTGCAAAAAATTTCTTGGGGAGGGGACTCACTGAGATCCCCTCCCCAAACCCCTCCTCTCCGTTCGCGAGCTTTCGGCGCTTCGCGCCTCCATTTTCGCCCCCCCTCGAACATTTCTTCTACTCCACCAGGGGCGGATTTAGGGGGAGGGGCCGGGGGGACCATGCCCCCTCCCCGTTATCGCAAGTTTAGGTAATACATCATTAAATTATCGAAATATGTTTTGTTCTAAGACCAATTTTCAACAATGAAAACAGTTTTGCCCCCCCTCCCCCCCGGGTTAATGTTTTGCCCCCACTCCCCGTCAAAGTTGTCTAGATCCGCCCCGATCATTTCGTTGGCACTCCCCCCCGAAAAAAAATGTCTTCGGCCCCCCCCCCCGAAAATGACCACGGCCCCCCAATCCAATATTCCTGGCTACGGGCCTGATGTTTCGTGATCGTGTGGAATTCGGGGAAAGAAAATTACTTTTAATACAGATTATTATCCGGTGAGTCACAAAATCTGGCAGATTCCGGAATCCGGTTGTTCCGGATACATGTAAATCCGGCGGAACCGGATCCCGGACTGGATTCCGGTACACCCCTAATTTAGATACGTGTGTATTGTCGATGACAAAATTATTTTCGATGTCGTGGCGTCTATTAGAACTACAAATAACGTAAGCTTCCAACAATACGGAAACTTTCGCATGAAGGCGATTATGGGGGCCTCATAACCTAAAACTTGGAGCACCCATTAAATTACCATTTTAGGTGGCCGTAATACATTGACTTATATTTTTCTTTCACATTATAATGATAGCTAACCAAACAGACTACAAACACATAATTTGTCATTTTACTAATCTTTCATCTAGTGCAGGGGTGGGCAACAGCAGTTACAAGGCCAGGTAAAATAGGTCAACAACATCAGTTCAAGGACAGGTAAAATAGATTGACAACATCATTCAAAGGCCAGGTAAAATAGATCGACAACATCAGTCCAAAGACAGGTAAAATAGATCAATACCATCAGTCCAAGGCCAGGTAAAATAGACCAACAACATCAGTCCAAGGCCAGGTAAAATAGACCAACAACATCAGTGCAAGGCCAGTTAAAATAGATCAACCACATCAGTCCAAGGCCAGGTAAAATAGATCAACAACATCAGTCCAAAACAGGTAAAATAGATCAACAACATCAGTCCAAGGCCAGGTAAAATAGATCAACCACATCAGTCCAAGGCCAGGTAAAATAGATCAACCACATCAGTCCAAGGCTACGTAAAATAGATCAACCACATCAGTCCAAGGCCAGGTAAAATAGATCAACAACATCAGTCCAAGGCCAGGTAAAATAGACCAACAACATCAGTCCAAGGCCAGGTAAAATAGATCAACCACATCAGTCCAAGGCCAGGTAAAATAGATCAACCACATCAGCCCATGGCCAGGTAAAATAGATCAACCACATCATTCCAAGGCCAGGTAAAATAGATCAACCACATCAGTCCAAGGCCAGGTATAATAGATCAACAACATCAGTCAAAGGACAGGTAAAATAGATCGACAACATCAGTCCAAGGCCAGGTAAAATAGATCGACAACATCAGTCCAAGGACAGGTAAAATAGATCAACAACATCAGTCCAAGGCCAGGTAAAATAGACCAACAACATCAGTCCAAGGCCAGGTAAAATAGACCAACTAGACTGGGACTACTAAACATTATTTGAAAGATGTAACTAGACTGGCACTACAAAAACATTATTTGAAAGATGTAACTAGACTGGGAATACTAAACATTATTTGAAAGATGTAACTAGACTGGGAATACTAAACATTATTTGAAAGATGTAACTAGACTGGGACCACTAAACATTATTTGAAAGATGTAACTAGACTGGGACCACTAAACATTATTTGAAAGATGTAACTAGACTGGGACTACTAAACATTATTTGAAAGATGTAACTAGACTGGCACTACTAAACATTATTTGAAAGATGTAACTAGACTGGGACTACTAAACATTATTTGAAAACTAATTATCTTAATTAGACTTTCCTATCTATTCCTATAGGGGAGGGATGGTCGTGCGGTAAAGCGCTCGACTGTCGACCTGAAAGTACCTTGTTCGATCTCCGGTGAGGACCAAGGAAATTTTTCCAGGTCTTGGCTCAAGTTCCCGATATATCTCCCGTGAAGCCTCCATGGCCATTGCACTATCGGCTATGGTGGGGATGAAAGAAGGGCGCCATAAAAACCGTCCCATTAGTGGTTTATAGGATCTAAGAGATTTTATCTCATCCTTACAGGGACTTCACACATCTATTCATATATACATTAATACCTCGAGATACGAATGTTATTCGTTCCATAACGTTGCTCGACGTCAATGTGCTCGTAACTCAAAACAATTTTCCCAATCGAAATTAATTTAAATTGCATTAATCCGTTCAGGCCCACAAAATACCCTAATTTGGTGTTATACCTTTTATCGACTCCTTCTGTTTAAACACAGTAAGCTACATATAGTTGGAGTACTCGCCAAGTTAGTCACTGACACATCTCGCAGATTTTTCTATAATTTCACGCTTCTTATGAGCACTGACTATATATATACTGTGATATCTCACCATTCGAGTGTCTAACATTACAGATTTTTGCGATACGAGTTGTCGAGAGTGAGATGTTTTGCTTCTAGAAAAATTAGATACGAGCGGGTCGGCCGGGTGTACACAATCCAGTTTACAGCGCCTCGTGCGTATTGCATTTCCCCGCCCCTCAGTCAGTGTCTTTCAGAGGTTGCGGATCTTGAAATTTAGCGTCCGCGTCCGTGCATGGATTTTTATCAATGATCCGCGTCCGCAGAATCTTACAACATTGGTTTGCAGTCAGTCCGCGCGTCCGCATTGCTGAAATTTAGCTGTTTAAATGACTTGAAATTTTTTATGGTAACGCTAAAGAAGATCCGCGTCAGTCCGCTAGTCCGCAACTTAATCATACGAAGCGTCCGCTGTCAGTCCGCGGATTCGGAAAAGTCTGCGGATCTACGTCCGCAAGCGGACGCGTCCGCTGTCCGCTCATCTCTGGTGTCTTTTTTTGCCTCGCTGTCTGAGTATCTTTGAGAAGTTGTGCTCGCGTTTTGTACTTTTTATTCATTTACAGAACTTTATCACATTTCGTTTTATTACCATGGTCCGAAGAAAGTAAGTGGAAAGGTCAGTGCTCAGAAGAAGCGTGAAATTATAGAAAAACATTTCAAGGCGTGCGAGTTATAAACTTGGCAAGGTAGTATGGGAGTAGTATTTCAAATGTAAGCTCTTCTAAAAATATGTCCACATTAACAGATAAACATAATTCACCTGAAAACATTATCTCTTTTCCGTATATCATACTCCAAGTAAAAACATTTACCAAAAAGTAATTAGTTGCCGAGGTTATAAAAGTAATGTATTTTAATTCGAGAAAAATTTAGGCTCTCATTTCAGTGTTGTGGCTAAACGAGAATGTGTCGAAATGAGAGATAGAAGATTTCAAAGTAAAACAAATACAGCCCCAGGAAAACAACAACGAAATAAAAGCTTATACAAATGTTAATATCAAAGTATTTTTCTTAGATTAAATAACTGTTGACAAACTCTTTCCCAGTGTTCTATCTTCACATTCTGTTGTTTTATTTTACACATAATATATATATATATATATATATATATATATATATATATATATATATATATATTACCATATACAATGATTCTTTTGTTTTATAACAGATTCCAAGTGGTTGTATAAAATGAATTCAGAAATCTTCAGTTAGGTTTCCTATAATTGAAATGAATTATTCTATTGACAGACAGTTTGAGATAGCCACATGCCATATTAAGGTATTGTTAGAGAACGTAGACCATTAGTATAAAGTACTAGTTCAGTTACTTTCCAGCAGGTGGCGTATTTGTCTCTAAAGAATGATGTCATGATTGCAGCTGCCATGGCACTCGAGCAAAAAATCAATAGAAGTACGATTTTAATGATGTACAGCTAAAAAGATTCATAAGAAAATATTTTTTTAAAATATTTTTTTCCTTGTTAACCTTTTCTTGAAAGATTTATTTCAGTCCTAACATATGTATTAAATAAATAAATGTTAAATATAAACTCATGATTCAGTAAGAATTTATGCAGACACAACTTACCACTTTGTTAAGTGAATATTTCAACTAATGTTTCCACTGGTTCACTTGATTTTGTAACATTACTTGTAAGAATTGTTAAGTCTGAATGAGGTGCATGAGTCAGTCAAGAAGGTGTTCAAGTAACTTCAATGACTGAGCCAGCCTCTACCTCTCCTTCTCTCTCCAATGCTGACTGTGTATGGAATTGGTCAACTGAATCCATACAACAATTACTGATGTAAAAATTGGTGGCTAAATGAAGACAATCATTTTCTATTTAAGGGAAGTTTTTTAATGATTGCAAATAAATTTAGATTTTTTGTTACGATTTTTCGTGAAATTGAATCACACATCGTAACTTTTCTATCCATCTTAAACAATACAATACAGAAGACTATGAAGCATGGAAGAAAATCACCATCATTCACTTTTTAGAAAACCATCTGTGAATAACATTATATATCTGTAAATAACATTATATATCTGTGAATAACATTATATATCTGTAAATAACATTATATATCTGTGAATAACATGATATATCTGTGAATAACATTATATATCTGTGAATAACATTATATATCAGTGAATAACATTATATATCTGTGAATGTTCTAGTAAACAGTTTTTCCCTTTATTGAAAAAAATATTTTGTGATTTTTATTAGTTTTATCCTTTTTTTTACGCATATATAATCTAATGAAGATTATTTAAAATGTCCATCTTATAACTTGATTGTTTCTATAAACGTGTGTGTGTGTGTGTTTGTGTGCGTGTGTGTGTTTCACTAAGAGTCAACTTCTCAAGAGCCGTCGTGTCAATTATTGTCATGACATGGACCGTTATCTGGGAGGTCTGTTATGTAGACCCCCCCCCCCGCCCCCACTGTTGATGTAGGTTTATGTTTTACATCTAGTACTTGGACAACGACACAGAACCAAGAACTAAATAAGAGAACATGTTGAACTGATGGTTAATTTACAGATAAAAGGTTGTTTTTTTTTTCAGTATCATTAAAAATATCTCTCTATACATCTCAGTCTCTGTAAATTTCAGTCTCTATAAATCTCAGTCTCTATAAATTTCAGTCTCTCTATAAATCTCAGTCTTTCTATAAATACGTCTCTCTATAAATACGTTTCTCTACAAATGTGTCTCTCTATAAATTTGTCTCTCTATAAATATGTCTCTCTATAAATCCCAGTCTCTCTATAAATATGTCTCTCTATAAATATGTCTCTCTATAAATATGTCTCTCTATAAATATGTCTCTCTATAAATCCCAGTCTCTCTATAAATACGCTTCCCTATAAATGTCACTCTCTATAAAGATGTCTCTCTAAAAATGTGTTTCTCTATAAATATTTCTCTCTATAAATTTGTCTCTCTATAGATATGTCTCTCTATAAATCCTAATCTCTCTATAAATATGTCTCTCTACTAAATATGTCTCCTTTATAAATCTAAGTCTCACTATAAATCTCTCAGTCTCTATATAAAGATGTCTCTCTATAAATATGTCTCGCTATAAATCTCAGTCTCTTTATAAATATGTCCACCTATAAATATGTCTCTCTATAAATTTTTTAGTCTCTCTCTATAAATCTCAGTCTCTTTATAAATATGTCTATCTATAAATCTCCAATCTTTATATAAATCCCAGTCTCTCTATAAATTTCAGTCTCTCTATAAACTCGTCTCCATATAAATTTAAGTCTTTCTATAAATCTAAATCTCTCTATCAGTCTGTGTATCAGTGAGAAAGTGACACGGACCCTCATCGATAACCAATTAAAAAAACATTCATTTGATAAGTTTCCCCCTAAGTTCACTCCTTAACCTCCCCTCATGATCTCCCCCCCCTGTTCATTAGTTTCATTTTACCTAAAACCAGATTGTCTCTCCATGATGTCCCAAAACACGATCTTAAATAAAAGCCTATATATATAAATATATATATATATATATATATATATATATATATATATATATATATATATATATATATATAATAACAATCGCCTTTATTAAAAGCAATGGAACGTTTACAAAAAAAAGCTCCTTAGATCAGACCAAATAATATTTTGTACAATATGCGCATCAAGAATTTAATCATTTTTTCCATTCTTTTCCATTTTGTTAATTTGTAATACTAATATATTTATTGATGTGCAAAATTGGATCATTATTTACCAAATAGTCCATCTTCAAAGACACGGAAAAATTATTTCTATTTGTAATCTATCCTTCAGTTTTTAATATTGTAATTTATATAAATTGACCAAGCTGTTTCGGAATTCATTTTTATTACTGACTACTCTTATTAATACAATTTTAAATCAACATTAAGCTTCTGAACTATTTGTATTGAAATATAAGCATAATATAACTAAAGATACTTTAAGATACAATTATTAATACCTAGCTGAATGCACAGACATGTGATTTTAAAATACATTTTGGCTTTTCAATGCTTCAAAAAATTATTTTCATTACTTCATTCATATTTGTTCCTTAAAACTCCGAAGATTTTATTATTGTTATAATTGTTCAGTCCATGGCAATAAGAAAGCCAATTACGCTTAAATTGTAAAAATTGTAAAATCAAAAGGTAAATGACTCTGAACAGCATTTGCGCTTTCTATATAACATATTTTTTGTGTTTCATACCAGTTTTAATAAAAACTAGATATTAAGCCCGTCTTTGCCCGGGAAATCTAGGTGTAATGTAAAACCTCTTCTTATTCAATTTAATTACATAATTTTTAAATACGATTAATTAGGTTAATTAGGTGCTGATATATGCCACCTTCCTAATGTACAGAAATAACCTACATTTCATATCACAAATTATGTTTTACCCGTCAACGCTAACCAACCAAACCAAACCAAACAACAACCTGATCATTTGAAAAGTTGTTTTTTTTTTTTTTTAACATACGATTAATTAGACTGTACGCCCCAGTTTGAAATAAAACAAAAAAATTGAACCAAAATTTTACAAACGAAATAATACATACATTTGTAAAAAACACATAAATTCAATTTAGTGAGCAGGTACTTCGAAATTCATTATTTCATTTATTTAATAATGTCTTACAAAATCAGTAAATAGAAAAAAAATATGCGCCTTAATATTAGGGCATTGTAATATAGGCCAGAACCATCAAAATGTAACAAATCAGAGTACAAGATACATTGTTCATTAAATCATACTCGGTATACAAAGTTTAAAGTAAAGAAAAACGTTCTTTGAATAGAATGTAACACAGTAGAAAAATTTTTACTATACAACGATACTAGATTTCTAACGTCTCGAGAAAATCACATTTTTTTTGCGACAGTGGTGGTATGTGTTCAATTAGGATAGCCCCAGAATATGGTATTTAATGCTTATGGTGATGACAGATGTGGTAAGCACACAAAACCCTTAGACTCTGACCTACAATGTTACAGCCCCTCCCCCCACCCACCCCACCCCCAATTATTCCCACGGTAGCAGGAGAAACCCTTGTGTGTCGTTATTGCCGATCCGCAGTACACAGACACTAATAAATAAATATCGTCACGTAACGGCAAAGAATTAAATATAGCACAAAATTGAAAAAAAAAAGTGTATACTTCGCTAGGGGTAAGGAAGGAAAGAAATAAGAGGGCAAAGGGAAATAATAATTTTACTATTTTCATGTTAGATATGTTTCATTATCCCTCTCTAACTACTCCCCCCCCCCCCCACCCTTCTTATATTAAATTTAATCGTCAACACTAAAAACTTTTTCAGCATTTAAATTGTTATAAAGTAATTGTTCTTCTCTTAGTTAAAATCAAACAAATTACATACATTATAATGATAGTGTTTGTGTCTGTTATTGTATCTGTTTGTTGAGAGTGCTGGCATACACTTAATAGCTGCAACATACTGAAAAATTAAATTTAATGTCACTGGTCTAACATATATAATTTAGTAATATTCAGAGGCATTGTGAGGGGTGGACAAGGGGGGGGGGGGTACATGCCCCAGGTGCTACTCAAAAAAATGGCGCCAAATGGTATATTTTACATATAATATTATACGGTTTTATTTGTTATATGTTTAGCTATACATTTGCTAAGAAAGTATTCTTACTGTTTTGTAGGATGTTAGTGATTTGAATTTTTTTCCGTTTTATGCATAGACACCATTTTATTCCAGATTATATCGATAACTGTATGTTAAATGTATAATAACTGTATGATAACAGTAACATAACTTATGATAAATGTATAATAACTGTATAATTACTTCATAATACCAGAGACATCTTGTATCACTTGTATTACTGACACCTGGTATCACTAGTATAAGTAGTATTAGAGACATCTGCTATCACTAGTTTTAGAGACATCTGCTATCACTAGTATTACTGATATCTGGTATCACTAGTATTAGAGACATCTTGTATCACTTGTATTACTAGCACCTGGTATCACTAGTATTAGGGACATCTAGTATTAGTAGTATCACTAGTATTACTGATATCTGGTATCACTAGTATTACTGATATCTGGTATCACTAGTATTAGAGGCATCTTGTATCACTTGTATTACTAACACCTGGTATCACTAGTATTAGAGACATCTGCTATCACTAGTATTACTGATATCTGGTATCACTAGTATTAGAGACATATTGTATCACTTGTATTTCTGACACCTGGTATCACTAGTATTACTGACATCTGGTATCACTAGTATTACTTATATCTGGTATCACTAGTATTACTGATATCTGGTATCACTAGTATTACTGATATCTGGTATCACTAGTATTAGAGGCATCTTGTATCACTAGTATTACTGACACCTGCTATCACTAGTATTACTGCCCGTTATTTACACACTAGTGTTTGTGTCGGTTCTACACTTACTTTGCGAGTATTCGTTTTTATAAAGATGGCGATGGCTAACCAATTATTATTGTTTTATTTCCCTGCAATTTAAATTTGTGAACATCATTTTGAGCAAAATGTTCCCTTTAAACTTGGGGGAGCTACCATCTCCTACCAAGCGCGTCCCCAGCTGGCGGATAGGGGAAATACCCTTAGATATAAGGGTCAGCCGTGAATACTAAATAAGCGGTCGCGGACCAACTGGTTTGCTGTCATGGAGGGTGAGGTGAAGTATCCCGTGGTAAGGATACATTTATAATAAATGCCTCAAAAACCCTAAGAAATGTTAGCAAAAAGCGAACATAGAGCGCTCAAACTCTAAACCCGGTCAGATGAGGCCGTTAGCTAGGGATAGCAGACATCTAGGAGAGAAAACTCCGAAATAAAATCAACTGCTGCCTTGCAGATGGTCTTGGCTGACCAAAGGCTATGGAAGCAAATCCAGAATAACAGCAGGCTGAAGACGGAGGCAGTAGGCCTTAATGGCGCAAAACATACAGCCACGCAACCTCGACGAAATCGAGAACAAAGAAGAAGTTCCCTTTAAAAAATAAACACATACTTATTTATATTTTACTTCAATCTCATCGTAATTTATTTTGCCTCAATTGTTTTCTGCTATTAGAGATTGTGTGAGTTTAGTGGGAATTTTTATTAAAATTATTTTAGATAAATTTTCACACACTTCGAGAAAATAAGGAATCAATATCAACTTAAAATGAATCGTAATCGATGTTTTTAGCTGCAGTTAATAATGATGTAGAGGTTAAAGGATTGAACTGTGGAGAGTTTTGATTCTTTAAATGTCTATGGAGAAAAAGTTACTAGAATTCCTGCTTATAAAGAGATCTTAATTTATAATACAAAATGTCAAATTCTGCTCTGTCTGTCGTCATCTGTCACACAAGATGTCATTAATTTACACATGTCCTATTAAACATCATGAGTTAGTAGTAATCCGTGGACACTTTATAATTATCTATATATCGTTTAGTAGTGCCCTTCTTTTATCTCCACCATGGATGTCTAGCACTGGCAATGGAAACACTACGGGAGACAGGTGACTCACCAGGACCCGAGATGTTCAGTGGTTCTCAACACAGATGGTTGCCAGGGTCTCGGGTCGATAGTGCACGAGTAAACGTCCTTCTAATGAAGGTAGAAAAATTAGAAGAACCAAAGAAATATGAACAAATCGAATATATAATATATATATATATATATATATATATATATATATATATATATATATTGTCGTATCCCACTTGTACTCTAATCAAATCAGACGACACAACTCCTTGTATTGTAAAAGAATTAACTGAACTTTTTAATGCGTGATATTTACAGATGAGAATATGATAATGCAATATAAACACTTGAGAAGATGAATCAATAAAACACATGTATAATTCTATACTTTATCACACACGATAAATACTAAGATCAATATTAGATGAGAGATGTGGCAATAAATCACAAGTAACTGCTATCACTATAAACCAGTACACGAGTCTATAACTATTTTAACTCTCGACTGCACTGTCCACTTAGTCCACGTGTTATATCTTGTATCCCCTTCATGGGTCTCTAGTCTCTCTCTCTTGTGTGTGTGTCTCCGTCCCCCTTTTTAACCGTGGTAACTTTCCTATTTATAGGATATATCACCCCCTCATATTGCATCATTGGTGTGATTGCATCATTGATTGCATCATTGTTGTGATTGCATCATTGGTGTGATTGCATCACTGGGGTGATTGCATCATTGGTGTGATTGCATCATTGGGGTGATTGCATCATCGGGGTGATTGCATCATTGTGGTGGAACAATACCAAATAAGGCAATAACATAAAAAGCAATTAAAGCTTAATCACAAGGGATAGGACACCCCCATTATCCCCTAAAAAAATTCATTACCTAATGAAATTTTGGCAATATCAACAATTTTAAATAAAATTATCTAACATTACTTTCTTGCCATTGTTTATAGCATTACATGCTTATGATATATCATTATTAATTATTTCTATTATTTCTCAATCTTTTCAATAAAACAGAATGTAATACATGTCAAACTTCAAAAAATATAAATACAATTACATCTCTAGACAGATGTCAATAATAAACGAATGTGTAACAAACTGAAAAAAAAATATGGTTCTTCTTGAGTAAATGTGTAGTTCATCATCTCATCAACATCAGGACGACGACGGATATGTGTAACATGCTTCTTACTACACTGTCTTGCTTCAATGACTTCAGGTCAAAGTTTAAGCACAAAAAAATCAATAATTGTCTCTACACAAAATAGTCTCTACACAAAATAGTATCTATCGTAATTAATGTCCATGGCAAAATTGTTTTCACAGTGTTCACGTTTAACATTGTCAGGATGACAATATGAGCAACGACTGCTCACAGTAAGGATGAATTGTTCCATTAACTGCGACGAAAAAATTGAGCAAAGACTGCTCACAATAACGATAACTTGCGTAGATAAAAACAGTCTTGTGACATCAGCTCAAACAACAATAACTTAATCAACGTATATTTGTGTGTGACAAAATCGTTGACATCTCAATGTCGATGACGACAGTATAAAATATCTCCATTTAAGTAGTAATCCACATTCATTAATTGTCTGTAGATGTCCCAATTATCATTCTCGACAATAGATCTGGTATATGATTGTTTGTACCCTTTATGTATTTAATCTGGAATTTGTAGTCAGTTAGTAACAAATGCCATCGCATGATTCTTGCATTATTTATTACTTTTTGAGACGTTAATGGTTTATGATCCACAAGTATGGTAAATTCATTACCTAGTAAATATTTCTGTAATTTTTGTACTGACCAGACTATGACCAACGCTTCTAATTCAATAACAGAATAGTTTTTCTCTGCACAAGTCAGTTTTCTACTGATAAATTTCACGGGTCTGTTCTGTCCATCAATTTCAATCATTATACAAGCACCCAATCCTTTCCTTGAAGCATCTGTGGCAAGTATTATTGGTCTGTTTAAATCAAAACGTACCAGTATCTGGTCACCTCTGAATTTGTGTATGATATCATTAAGTGCCTTCTGACACTGTTCTGACCATATAATTTTGTTAGGTTGACTTTTCTTTGTTAACACTATCAAGGGTTCCAGTAGCTGAGAAAAGTTGTGAAAAAATCCTCGGTAAAAATTACAGAGTCCTAAGATGGCTCTCACTTCTTTCTTTGTGGTAGGTACTTTGATGTTTAAGACCTTTTCTTTTATCTCTTCTTGCATGCTGCAACTACCACGTCCTATCTTAAAACCCAAAAAATTTATTTCTTGTTGACCTATTTTGCACTTCTCTGGTGCTACAGTTAATCCATTCTCTCGCAACTTGCCAAATACCGTCTCTAGTACAGTTAAATGATCTTCCCAGTTTTCAGTGAAAACACATATATCGTCCACGTAGTGAACAATATTCTTCACACCTCTGAATATCTGCCTCATCATTTTACTAAATGTAGCCGTGCTATTAACAAGGCCAAAGGGCATTCTTGTCCATTGATAGAGGTCATCTTTTGTTTGAAATGCAGTATACTGCTTCGAATTCTGTTCCAGTGGAATCTGGCAAAACCCTCTCGTCATGTCGAGGTGAGTAAATATCTTTCCTTTTGCAACTTCATTGATTAAATCTTCCGCTATGGGTAGTGGTTCTCTATCGATTAGAGTCAGTTGATTGATCTTACGATAATCACAACAAATTCTCGGTTCTCCGTTTTTCTTCTTCACAATAACGATAGGTGAAGCATAGCTAGAGTATGATCGCTCAATCAGTCCTTTATTTAACATGGCTTGCAACTCTTGTTCTACTTGATCTTGATATCTCAGGGGTATATTGTATGGTTTCACTTTGATTGGTTTGGTATCTGTTAGCTTTATAGTATGCTCTATACACTTTATACTTCCAGGTTCATTGTCTATAATATCTTTATATTTCATTAATAAATTGTTTACTCGAGTTCTGACCACTTCTGGTACATTGTGAGGTAAAATGATACTTAGTTTCTTTGATTGTTGTCTCATGTCTAACAATGGTATATTTTTTAATTCTTCGTCTTCTTGACTAATAGTTAAAGCACATAACTTTTCTTCCTCATGTTTTGAATGTATCTGAAGTACCTGCTCTGCCAAATGCTCAGGTAAGCTGTCCAGTTTTCTAAGGCGATTTATATGGAATGTTCTGTGCTTACCTTTGATGTTCACTATAAAATCAACGACATTAATCTTGTTTATTATCTCATAGGGACCTTGCCACTCCTGCTTAAAACCTTTTTTTGTAGGTAGCAATACTAGCACCTCATCACCTGTTTGTAAGTATCTCAAATGTCTGTGAATGTTGATTGGCAATCTATCTTGCTCATGTCTGTCCTTTAAATTTTCTGTGGCAATCTGATTTGCATAAACAATTTTTTCTCTCGTTTGTGTAACTAAGTCATAAGGTGTTAACTTTTGTATGTTTGGCATAATGTTTTCAACAAATAAACTAATAGGTCCTCTAGCGTTAGCTCCGAACACAAGCTCAAAGGGGCTGTATCCTGTTGCTGCATGAGGTATTTCTCTATATGCAAACAACACCATTGGGAGAAATAAATCCGAATCTGCTTTTTTGTCCTGTACAACTTTCTTCAGCATAACTTTCAATGTATGATTTGCACGTTCTACAGAACCATTGGATTGCGGATGGTATCTTGCTGAAAACGTTTGAGTAATATCTAAAAGATTTGTAAATGCTGCAGTTATTTGTGACCGAAACTGAGTTCCGTTGTCTGAATGTACCACTTCAGGAAAGCCAAACCTAGTAAACACAGACATCATGGCACTACACACACTCTCAGCAGTAATCTGTGTGAGTGGAATCGCTTCCAACCACCGTGTAGCCATACAGATTATGGTTAATACATAGCGATGTTTTCTTGACGACATTATAGGCATAGGCCCGATGATATCGACTGCAACTCTTTGAAAAGGTTTCTGAGAAATGTCCATGGGTTGAATTGGAGCCAGATGTTTAGGACCAATGTGATTATGTGTTTTGCATTCTTGACAAGCATCAATATAACTATGTATATCTTTTTTGAATCCCGGCCAAAAGCAATGTCTTGCAATCCTTTGCAATGTCTTTGTTTTTCCCATGTGTCCTGCCAGTGGGTTTGAGTGAGCACTTTGCAGCAACAGCAGCCTCATTGGCTTTGGAATAACCAATTTTTGTGATGTTTTCATTTTTTGATTGTACTTTTCTTATTAATACACCAGCCATCAATTCATATTGCGTATCATATTTCTTGCCTTTCTTTAAATTCTCAACAATTTGCCTCAACTGTACATCATTTTTTTGTTCTTTAACAAAATGTTTCTTGTCTATGTTCATAAGCACCAATTTATTTGTATATTTGATAATTTGTTCTGCATTTGTATTACTTTCCTGCATCATATCTTTCTGTTTGGTTTGTTGTCTAGTCATCACAGCTAAAATTTGTTCTTTGTGATCTTCTAAATGTTCCATTTTATAGCAAAGCTTGTGAATAAGATTTGCCTTCATATTATTATAACAGTCTGAGTACTTAGTAGCTATTGCATTTGCTTTCTTGTGTACTGTTATTTTTAAGAAGCATAATCTTCTCTTCTTCCGTGGTTAATCTGTCTATATTGTCTTCCATGCGTTGTATGAAGCAACATATTTCTTCTGTTCCATTCCATTTTTGTTCTAATAACAATCTTTGTTGTTTATCATGTATACAGTTGTCATTAATGAAAGTTCTCTTTTCATCAATGCTGACACAACAAATTTCTATATCTTCATTTCTTTTTCTTTGTATCCAGTTAGTTACAAGAGTTTCTGTGTTATCTTTCGATACTCCTGGCACATTACCAATAATCAAATCACATACAGGATTATCTAGTATAATAGCTTCACATATACCAGCTAACCATGGTGAGTCTATTTTGATGGTTGCTACGTCACACGACTTTATAGTACCATCTCCAAGCTTGATGTGTGTTTTCTTTGACATGTACTGATCTTTGTTAACCAGACTTCTTTTAACAACTACAGTAGTACAACCTGAATCTCTAAGACATTTTATTTGTTGACCATTAACGATAGCAGGATGAAATATTATTTTACCTTTTGTATTTATAATATTTTCACAGTATTGTTCTGTTTCACCATTATCTTGAACTTTCTGTTTTGGATATTTTCTATCAGCATACTTTTGCGTAGAATTAAGTTCTGGTCTGTTTCTGTTTTGACGTAAATGAAGTTTTTCTGGTCTATGTTGTTCTAGTTCTTTCTTTCTCAAGTAGCAGTACTTCAAAATGTGACCTTTTTTCTTACAATAATGACAAATTCTTCTTTCAAAATAAACAGTATTATCTTTAGATTGACTCATGTATCTTGGTTTGTATATATCATTCTTTAATTTGTATGTTTCATTCCGTGGTTTGAATTTATCATAGATGCACAAATGTCTGATATACTTATTTCATCATTGGGATAGCAATCTTTATAGTCACTTAGAACTTTTATTAGGTCTTTGACAGTTTTCACATTCCTTTGTTTAATGAAGGAAAACACTTCTCTAGTGCACATGTTAAGAACTTTGTCGACTACCATCATTTCTAAAATCTCAGTTGGTTTATTTATGTCAACTTCTGCCATCATAAGCCACGATTTTAAATCACTCATAACTAAATCAATGAACTGTTGAGGTTGTTCTTTATTTGACATTTTTAGTTCATGAAATCGGTGACGATAATGTTCTTCTGTTTTATTAAAATATTTCAGAAGTTTCATCTTTATATCTTCATAACTCACTTCAGCATAGTTATGTATTGTCATGATTGCTTTTCTTTCATCATCTTTTACAAGCTTGAAAAGTTCCGACTTCCATTCACTGATTGGAATTTGTTGTAGCTGACATTATTGTTCAAAGAATTGTAAACATGTGTCAATATCTTCAGTTTTACCATTGAAAGGTTGCATTTTTAATTGAGTCGAGTAATTTCCTTTTGATTCTTCTATAACAGTTGTTTTATTTGCAGCTATTCTTGCAAGCTCTAGTTCATGATTTCTTTTTCTTTCTAATTCTTCATAGCTTCTTTTTCTTCCTAATTCTTCATAGTTTCTTTTTCTTTCTAATTCTTCATAGTTTCTTTTTCTTTCTAATTCTTCATAGTTTCTTTTTAATTCTCTTTCTTTTATCCTCTCATCTCTTTCTCTATCCTCATTTTCTTTTTTGTCTATATATTCCAACAATTCCAATCACCTTTGAGACCTAATTCTTCTCCTTTAATTTTGTATTGTCTCCATTTTTCTTCTTCTGGGGTACTAGCCATTGTTATGTTCAGAAGTATAAACAAAAACGAAACAGAGTTTCTTCAGAATGATGGACTTGAATACCGTTGCAGTGTAATACAACAAATTACGGACTTAAATACAGTTGTAATGTGATACAACAAATTGTGGGCTTACTTGTGCTTATAGCTCATGGCCACAAATGAAAACGTTGGAATGTCACGTGGTAATATAACGAATCCAAAATATGACGAGAAATATATCAAGAATAAAATGCTATTCTTACCGTTAAGTTTTAGAATTCTTCCTTTGTAGCGTATGAAGGAATGCACAAATAACGAAGTCCTTTAACACTGCAGTAACGTACAACTGGATTTACTTTCGCTTTTAGCTGCCACCAAATAATACATAGGTTTAATATTCCCTGAGACCATGTGGCAATATCAATCACAACTGTCCCATCGTTGAATAATACTATATACACTACACACAGATAAATACTAAAAATTAATATTCTATGAGAATACTAGATAAATACCAGGATTATACTTTCTTTTAGCTGTTGATGATTCAGATAAAATCCAGTCTCTTCGAAATATACTATTTTATCAACCCAAGTGTTACTCACCACTGGGGTGTTTTTACCGCTGCCACCAGATAAATACTAGGATTATGTCGTATCCCACTTGTACTCTAATTAAATCAGACGACACAACTCCTTGTATTGTAAAAGAATTAACTGAACTTTTTAATGCGTGATATTTACAGATGAGAATATGATAATCCAATATAAACACTTGAGAAGATGAAAAATAAAACACATGTATAATTCTATACTTTATCACACACGATAAATACTAAGATCAATATTAGATGAGAGATATGGCAATAAATCACAAGTAACTGCTATCACTATAAACCAGTACACGAGTCTATAACTATTTTAACTCTCGACTGCACTGTCCACTTAGTCCACGTGTAACTTTCCTATTTATAGGATATATCACCCCCTCATATTGCATCATTGGTGTGATTGCATCACTGGGTTGATTGCATCATTGATTGCATCATTGGGGTGATTGCATCATTGTTGTGATTGCATCATTGGTGTGATTGCATCATTGGGGTGATTGCATCATTGTGGTGGAACAATACCAAATAAGGCAATAACATAAAACGTAATTAAAGCTTAATCACAAGGGATAGGACATATATATATATATATTTATATATATATTATATATATATATATATATATATATATATATATATCAGTGTGACTCACTTTATAATGGACAAAAATAAAGTTAATTTATATCTTGAGCATAGTTTTCTGGCTCAGTGGTATTTAAAACATGTAAATACCAAATTTCACACCATTTGGACTCATATAAATACAGCCTCAGTGCACTTGTTATCTCGTGTTTTATGGTATTCGGCAGTTGCATTAAATGAAAATTTTGCAAGGTTTAAAATGCTGTTTTTTAGATACAAAGAACAAATATATGACACAGAAGAAATTAAACAGTAAAATAATACTAATTACAGGACACATTAACCTGACTTCATTGGAGTGTGGTTCTAAGTACGCCATTCAAAAATACACTTAAAAAGTTTTTTTAGTCTGTGCTTTCTGACTGTCTTCAAAATGCGATCAATTCAGCACAATTGATTTTTTTTTAACCTGGAAACTCTTTGCAATGTTAATCGACAATTTGGAGCAAGTACTACTTTTCCTCCTGTGATCTGGTGAGGGATGAGTTGAATGATGACTCCAGTGCGATTCCCCCTAGGCACACACAAACCTATTCAAGTCTCTTAGAACCTAAACGATTGAGTTTTTTTTTAAAATGTTCCCTCAATTAAAGTTTACTCGCCACTAACATTCCTTCCACCTTAATTTACCCCAGCCCAACTGAAACATTTCCCAATCTACGTTACCATGGCGCCATATCAAAGATCAGTCCGTAACTAGCTATTGAGGCACCATGTAAGAGTTTTTTTTCAGGATTAAAATAACGATGACTTCCTCTGTTAACTCTTCAATATGTAGTGTCCCCAACTGTCTTTCTCTTATCTCTAAGAATAAACTGGTAGATCCATCTTTTACCATTGTCTCTAGCCTTTGCTATGATTTCATTTAAATATTTTGCATACTCTGAATGGCCAGTTCCCAGCATCATTGTCATTGACAACTTTCAAGGAAGCGACCACTGCTGTTGCCTTCTGAGAGGAGGGAGTTTGTAGCCAGGAGGAAGCATCAGTCATGAAAATATTTGTGGCAAGCAGAAGAGCATTAAAGAAGAGCAGCGATGACGAGGTCACAAAATCCTTTAATGTTACATTATGAAGTGCTGGAGGATCATTCGTGCTGCAGATGCACCTTTCTTCTTTCTGATCATCAGAAAATTTCTCCAATTGCCTCAAGCAAGCAGCAAGGCTGTTTTTCTCATCCACTAAGACACGTTGAGAAAAGAGAACCAGAGGAATGAAATCTGCACTAAGGTACTAGAGATGTCGGCAAATTGTTTTCAATGCAGTCTGAGAAATGGAGGGAGAAACATTCCTATAATCAGTAGGAAGCTTGATGAAATCTAGATCACCCAGAGGGTCGTTGCTGGAATTGGAATCCAAGCTTTAATGTAAACCAATGATGCTAAGATACCAAATTCTGCAATTGATCAGCTTGAATTGATGACGGAAGAGATAAATATTCATGATGTAGATTATTTTAGATATCCTCATCGCATGGTGATATGCTCCTGGAACATGAAAACGCACCTCAAGGGGGGGGGAATTCCTCCCAGGAAGATAAGATTCAGAGTCAGAAGTTTTTGTAATCTTCACGTGGGTAATATCTGGAGTTGTTTTTCATTTGGAAGATATTTGATGACTTGTGATTTTGCTCCAGTCAAACATCGTGGCATATACTAAATTCTGCATGTCTTCTTTTAGGCTAAAACGACTTAAAGCGCTTGAATAGCAGCACATCCAATCCAGTTGTACTACCCCCAAAAGTCTTTTTGAAGACTTAAGCACATATCAACTCAAGTATATGGTGTCTACACGGTAACCAAAGCAGCTTCTTACTTAATTTCTTTTCAAGAATAGCACATGTTCCATTGATGTGGCATGTGTTGGCCGCAGTTGTGTCGAACGACATGGCAAAGATCGTATCTGTCAATCGCCAATCCTTTAAAATATTTGCAACAGCCGCTGAAACAAGTTTCCCTGTTCTTTGTTTAACTTTTGACACACAAAAAAGCTTCTCAGCATCTAATCCAGAGACGAGGATAGCGACACAGTCTTCCTTCTCTGGACCACCATCTATTGCAGGAAGTAACTGCCCATCAAAATGGACTATTAGTGGACCATCAGCTTGGGAGCTTTCTTTGATATCACATGCTTTTTTTGGATCGATTTTTTTTTCTGGCTCTTTGCACGTTACTCCTTGACAAAGCAATATCCTTTGCTTCTGCATCACCAACTCTTCACAGCAAGGATGTGAACTGCCTGTCTATCACTTATTCCAGTGCGATCAAGAGCAGAGGCTACGATAGCTTTCAAATGACGTCGTTTAGGCAGAATTGATGTCGATTTCTTCGGCACTGGAAAGAATTGTTTGTCGTCTTCCTTCTATGAACAAACACTGCTTCTTGGTACTGAGAGGTCACCATGGTTATGGATTACAACAACATCTTTTACCTTTCCTTGTGCAAGTCTTTCAAGCAACCTATTCTTCCGTTTATGAGCTCGCTGTTCCTTCTTTGCCAATGTTTTGTCTTCAGTTCACATTACCATTTTGCGTTCAGTTTGTTGGTCATGCAAGAAAAGCTTGTCTTCTTCAATTCTGATCAAAGTGTGAGCATTGATGTGTGCGATGTCGAAGATGGATAATGTGAAGCTAACAAAGTCAGCTTTTTTTGCACACTGAACCTCTCCTCCTCTTTTAGCATTCTTCTCAACCTCACAGTACTTGTCAATAAGTACTTCCAACATTTTAATGATAGCCCGCTTTTCAAGACTTATGGATACGCGCTTTATCCCAGATGCTCTTTGCACGAAAACATAAATAGCATCTTTCTTGGACACTTTATTTTGTGTATATGAAAGTATACACTCAAATTATTAGTCGCTGTTGGAAGAACTCCTTAGAAAAGTCTCTAGATGGTTCACCAATTAAATGAACAACAGTTTTCAACCTAGTAGTCATTACTAAATGAATGATATTTCTAAAGTCGCAACACTTAATCTTATAACACTTGATTTTTATAATTAAATTGAAATGCACTGAAGAAGCTGGCTATTTATATGAAGATCAAACATTCTAGAGTTTTCTAGAATTTTCAGAAACCTTCTCAATTTTTCCCACGCTTTTCTGGAAGCTTCTAGATCCTTCTAGAGATTTCATAGAACCTCCCAGAACCTTCTAGTATTGAATAGATTTTAATAAAACTTTCCAGAACCTTCTAGCATTTTCTGTGTGCTTTATATATACATACGTTCCAAATTCATTCAAAATGATTTTAAATTTTATGTCGATGAGTAAGTACTAAATAGTCATATATTCATGAAATATTTTCTGTGCTGTTTTGTCAAAAGAAAACCCAAAAAACAAAATGCTTTAAACAAATATATTTATTTATTTAAATATTATGGATGAGTTAAGATTTATCAGGGTGCCGAGCTAGACAGGTCGTCAAAATAGTAATATGATAAACTATTTTCTGTTTCTAAACAAGACATCGGCAATCTACGACCCATTAAGCGTTTTGTTTCGACCCGCAATATACCCCCCTTCGTTCATTTACATTGATAACATTTACGTTAGTTCATTTAAAGTATTATCTGCTCTTGGTCTGACCCTTAAGTTAAATTTAATAACCAATTGTGGCCCTTCAGTGATTATAAATCTATATATGTGAGCTGTGATTTTGCAGCGTGTCCATTACGATGAAAAAAAATGTATCAGTTGTACATGTAACATTAAAAAGTTCACGAAAAACACTAGATATGGACATAAAGAATAGCTGCAGAGGTGTATGGTCTATTTCAAGATATGTAAGAGTAAGCGGGATGCTATATTTATACTAAATTTGGAACAGCCAATTCGTTATCTTTAATTAATGTCTCATTTTGTGTGTAGGCTTATGCTGGAAAATATGTTGGTCAAGATTATTGTCAACAATTGATTAAGTCAGCAAGTCACTGCAAAGTACAACAATACAACAGCAATGATGCTGGGAAGTGGCCATTCAGAGTATGCAAAATATTTAAATGAAATCATAGCAAGGGCTAGAGACAATGGTAAAAGATGGATGTACCAGACATATTCATAGAGATAAGAGAAAGACGGTTGGGGACACTACATATTGAACAGTTAACAGAGGAAGTAATCGTTATTTTAAACATGAAAAAAAAAACTCTTACATGGTGCCTCAATAGCTAGTTACGGACTGAGCTTTGATATTGCGCCATGGTAACGTAGATTGGGAAATGTTTCAGTTGGGCTGGGGTAAATTAAGGTGGAGGGGGGTGTTAGTGGCGAGTAAACTTTAATTGAGGCAGGGGTGGACTGGGCCGACGGGACATAATAATTAATAACTAATATGCGGTGATATTAGAGGCAACTACCAAAGTGGCAGTCCATAATGTCAAAACCAACAGCGGCCGTACTCTTACGTCAATAAAGAGCTCCGTACTATGGATGTTCACGGTTAACCGCCATGTTAGAATTTACATCTTCCATTCTACTTTCGCTGAGTTTGCTTTGATAAAAATTATTTTTTATTTGTTAGTTAATTACAATTAGGATCAATTAAATAAAATATTTTAGGTTATGAGTGATATAAATTCAAAATGTAATGTAAAGGTGGTGCGGAGAAATTAAGAGATAATAAACAAAAAAATCTTGGTAAAGATGGAGCTAAATGCCGAAATCGAGTCGATTTATTTAAAGCCACTCCAATTCAAACTAAAGACACCGTCTCTCAACAAACACCTTCTACAAGTACACAACCCGACACAAATCAAAGCGATGACAACAATCAGCACAATATTTATGAAAACAACACAGGCAGTGGCAGATCTAAATCCCGAAAATGATACTTCAGTTATCGATGATAAAAACACCAGTTAATATTTCAAACGTACTCGACATAATACTTTACAATCATTTTTTTTTTAAATTTCACCCAATACAACCAAGAACGAGTGAAACTGATCTACCATTTACAAATGCGCATCGAGTATTTTTCAGAAGCAATGGTATCAATAGGAATTGGATGTCATACTGTAAAGAATCTAAAGCTTTGTTTTGCACAGTATGCTTAGCATATGAATTCCTGGAAAAGATTCGAGGAACATGAAAACAGCAAATATCACGAGAAGTGTGTGGAAGCTTATATATAGCATTTTATTCTCTCATCAAGATAAAAAAAAAGGTGCCAACAAGTTCAAGAAAAGAGACAAGTGCTGGAAAGAGTAATTGAGATTCTGAAAAATATTGGAAAAATATTGGAAAACGTGGTCTTTAGTTATCGGTCAAAAAATGATGCTGCCTATACATTAAACGACGATACAATCGATCATGGAAATACTCTTGTCAAAATTCGACCCAATAATTAAAAACATCTTGATATGGTTATTGACAAAAGCAGGCTTGCGGAGCCGGAGCCGAGGAGCCGGGAGCCGCTATTTTTTGCTGGAGCCGGAGCCGAAAAATCCACGGCTCCCAATTTTTTTTTTACAACAGAATTTTTCTTTTAGCTTTAAAATTCCAAATTTGTTTGATTGTTTGCCTCCTACAATTTGAAATGTTGTCAGATTTACGAACGCCACAACAGTAACACCGTTTTAATGATAGCGTGCACGCACATCACCACAAGAAATCTTTAATGGGGAATCGTTTTGTGTTCGTTTTAAATCTTGTTTACCCTCCGAAATTTTTTTAATGGCATGTTATTTTGTTATATATAAAGTTAAAACAGTTTTATTTCATAGAATAATTGTATCAATCATTTAAAATAAATTTTTACTACAACGACAAAAAGAACGCGTCATTTCATATTATTATTTGACCGCGAATTTGTAATAGACTAAAAACAAAATGGTCGCTTTCTGTATTTAACAATTTTATTATAAACAGAATATCTGAAATAGAGTAGATAAATTTATAAGGCTGTGGCTATACGGACCCGGGTCCCAATAAAATCCGATTGTTATTCGGACCAGTGGAAAATATGCACTAAGCTTAGCTATATTTAAACTTTATTAGACGGAACCCGAAAAAATAATAATACAGAGTCCGCTTAGTGGAACCCTAGACACTGAGTAACGATTAAATCATACAATTCAAACAATTAAACTAAAAAACAATAATAAAGCTTATGTATAGCTAAGCTATGTGCATATTTGCCACGGGTCCGAATAACAATCAGACTTTATTGGGACGGGATCCGAATAAAAATCGGAGTTTATTGGTACCCGGGTCCGAATAGTCACTTCGAATTTATAAATAATAAATATAAATACTGAAGTCTTTAAAATATTTTAAATAATATATCATTTTACTATTTGCTAATTTGATGATTGAAATAACTTTTTATTACTTATGAAAATGGCGACTAGTGAAACCTCGGTCGAAAATAATGATATGATTCTGGATGCACAGAAATGGCTTGTTTTTAGTAAAACCGACATGCGTATATTTTTCATGTTCCTGTCTATAGGGGTGAACGTGGCAAAATTTGCATAACGTTTTATCAGCGGCATGTTTGCATGACGCAATTACAAAAATTTTTGTCTCATGTGATACTATCTTAATAAGGAGCCGGAGCCTCAAATTTGTGGGAGCAGGAACCGGAAAAAAATTTGGCGGCTCCGCAAGCCTGGAGAAGAGTAATGACAGACATGCATCTAATTTGGCGAATAAGGGGAGAGGAAATTTGATTACCCTCATATCGAAGACGACATTGAATTATATCATTGATGCTATAAGAAAAATAATAAGGAAACCCATTTCGGAGGAAATTAAATCTGCTGGTATGTTTTCAGTTCAATTAGATACAACTCTGGATGTAAGTGTGAAGGACCAATGTTCAATAATTATAAGATATGTAACAGATAAAGTTCATGAGCGATTGATGTGCGTTGCAAACTGTACATCTTCTTCTGGAAAAGGTATGTTTGAATTATTTCAACAGAAACTCACTCAATGTAACATTAATATTGAATATTGTGTCGTTAATGCTACAGTTGGGGCAGCCAATATGCAAGGACAGTAAATGGGTTTACTAAATGGCTGAGTGACGTTGCACCTCATCAAATTCATGTCTGGTGCTACGCACATGTATTGAATATTGTTCTAAATGATACTACTCAAACCACGACCTCTTCAGTTAGCATATTTCAACTGCTGAACGCATTGCGGTGTTAAATAGAGAATCGTATAAAAGAATGGATGTTTGGGTCGATCACCAACAGAAATCTAGACACCAAAGATTAAATATTATTGGTGAAACGCGATGGTGGGCCAAAGAAAGTGCGTTAAAAATTTTATTGGAAATTTTGATAATCCAAACTCATCATTGTTCATTGAATTGATTTATACGTTACAAGAACTAGCACAATTGGGCGTATTCAATGCAAAAATCAGGGATACAGCTCAAACTATACTAGATAAGTTTATAAAGTTTGAAACGGTGGTCACTGCAAAACTATACTTAAGAATATTCCTGCACACAGGATCGCTTTCTAATTATTTACAAACCACAGAAATGGATGCACTGCAAGCATACCGTAATGTAGATTGTACTGCTAAGTTGTTAGAAAATTTTTCAAGAGATTTCGATGGTGTTCTCGACAGTGCCAAACGATTTGTTTTCTGGGCTAATAACAAATTGGAAGAAGAGTTTGTTGAAATTACCATTGAGGAAAAATTTATAGAGAAACGTTTACACAAACCAAAAGAGATGTCTGATGAGAGAAGAACGCACGAGGTAGTAGGAAATAATGCAGCGGACAGATATCGCGTTTGAAGTTCATAACTGCATCATGGAAAAAATTGTAAAAACTATTGAAAAGCGATTTGAAAGTCACGATTCCTTATACGCAGATATTGCCTGTCTTGATCCACATAATTTTGAGGATATTAAACAACAAGGTTTGGCTACATCAGCGATGCAGCGCCTTAGCAGTATTCTCGTTAAATTTGATGAAAGCGCCACAGCGACTAATCTCAGAGAAGAGCTAACTGACTTTGCGCAGAAATGGGACAAATTAAAAATTCTGTCCCCGACGAATACCTTCTCCAAATGTTCGATGATTCAGTAGAGGACAGCGTCAGTGAAGATTCGCTACATGAACTCTGGGACGACCAAGTTGTGGATAAGAATGAGGAACTTCAAAAATGCAAATTTTGTAAAAAAAAAATTTCCTGTTTGCTGCTTTTCTGTACTACATAAATACAGTTTCTATGGGCAAACATATAAGTATCTCTTTAGTGCATATAAACTTTTATTGACTCTGTCTTCTACCCAAGTAGCTTGTGAGAGATCTTCTCTGAAATACATTAAGTATCGCTTGCAAAGCTCATTGTCTTCTACACACCTTGAAGCTTTTATGCTTATGTCAACAGAAACCGATGTTTTAAGTGAACTGAATAATGAAACAATTATAGATCATGTAACCGAAATGGCACCCAGCTTAAAGAAGGTGCTTATACTATAAACACCATCACAGTGAGTCCGAATAAATTGATTTATAACTTGACGCATTCTTGATATTTTATATACAATTATAAATTAGATATTCCTTTTATCGTTTTTTTTTGTTACTGTATATTGTAAGTTGTAAAATGACCCATGACTTTGGAGTCCTCGGCCCTCAGGTTTGGATGGAAAAAATGCACAAGGAAAATACAATTCATGAAGATAGGGCCGCTTTTTGTTTTTTTCCCGGGCCGCTTGAACACCCCAGTCCACTTCTGAATTGAGAGAACATTTTAAAAAACTCAATCGTTGAGGTTCTAAGAGACTTGAATAGGTTTCTGTGTGTTAATTCTCCGACATGGATATATATAGAGAGAAGAGAGGTGTAAACTGAACATTGCTTATGATATACAATGATTGAGTGAATGACAGAGTGAAAATAGCAAGGAGCCTTCATATATGCTTTCAGTCACAATTTGGTTTATTCTGTACTGTGGAGAATCTCGCTTTGGAAAATAATATTTCCGCCAATATATTGATTTACCACGTTTTCTAAACAATTTAATCAACGTTCTAGTATTTTTTCCTCACGTTATTGGTGCGGGATGTGAGCGGACACCGTCACCGGCAAATAGTGTAAACACCGACTCCGGCAGCTCAGTCCTGTTTGTACATTTCTAATTTCAGTTTGTACAGCGCACAAAGCCTAAGTATCTGAACGGGAAAAAATATATTACGCTTGCAAGATATACTCTGAAGACACACTCTGAAGGAATATTCTGAAGACCTACTCTGAAGAAATACTCTGAAGACACAGTGTATGTATTTGGACACCAAAATGACCCCTATCCCACATTCAAGTTTATATATGTTTTTTTTCTAGTGAGTGCAACAATTTTTATCAAGTTATCAAAATTATGTTTCAAATTTTTAATGCCTATTTTAAAAAGAAACAATATTACGAACTGTGCATGAGTTTGTCTGTGTTGGTTTTTTTGACGGTAAATTTTAAGGTTTTTTTTAATCATCATATTTATTTTAAATCATCATATTTATTTTAAATCATCATATTTATTTTAAATCAGCATATTTTTTTAATTGTCGGAAAATGTCACAAGCTTCCCAAATCTTTATCAGTTGTGATTTCATCAAATGAAAAGGTTGAACTTGGCAATGTGACTGGACTGTGGTCTAAAAGCTCTTCACACAGGGGCACCTAATCCCAGACCACGAGTCTAGCACTTCTTCATGACAAGAGCTCGTCCACGCCTCATCAAGTGCTAAGAGTTTTGGCCCACGGTACAATGCTTAACACCAATTAAAGCTTGCCAGTTAAAACTTAGTTTTTCTAATTCCTCACTAGTAGAGATTTCGTACATTTATTGTGCCATGAAGTCAACGTAATGAATTCGAAATTCTTTTTCATTTGCGATAACTAACAAAAATAAAACAAAAACTGATATAAATATAATTATAACGATAACTGATATAATTATAACAATAACTGATATATATATATAATAATATATATATATATATATATATATATATATAACGATAACTAAAATAAATATAAATATTACGATAACTGAAATAAATATAACGGTAACTTATATAAATGTATTCTGAGCTTATCGAATCAATTTCAGGAAAGTACACAATGAAGAATTGTCCAATTATGATTATAGCTAACAGTTTTTTTTCTTTTAATTTCAAACTCTAGAGAGTACAAAAAGTTACAGTGTAACATTCACTATGTAAAGTTTAAAAATAAATTGTCTTATGGTGTATCTTCTAATATATACAGTATGTATTTGAAACTATGCACATATAGTATTTATCATTGTTTCAATTTCCTATTTTACAGTTTCATTAAAGACTTTTGACTTTTGTTTTATCAACATATCTTACATTTTTGATATTAGGTGTATGATATTTTTTACATTATGCATTTGACAGTGTTAACGTTGTGTATTTGACAAAGTTCACTTTATGTATATGATAGTGTTCACTTTATGTATTTGACAGTGTTCACTTTATGTATTTGACAAGGTTCACTTTAATATTTGACAATGTTCACTTTATGTTTTTGACAATGTTTATTTTATGTATTTGACAATGCTCACTTTATGTATTAGACAATGTTCACTTTATGTATTTGACAATGCTCACTTTATGTATTTGACAATGTTCACTTTAGTATTTAACAATGTTCATTTTAATATTTGACAATGTTCACTTTATGTATTTGACAATGTTCACTTTATGTATTTGACAATGTCCACTTTATGTATTTGACAATGTTCACTTTATGTATTTGACAATGTTCACTTTATGTATTTGACAATGTTCAGACATTTTTCTGTCCATTACTTCACCGACGTTTTATTTTTTAAGTCTGGAACCATTCACTGTGAGTTCGACAAAGTCACGTGATAGCGGGTAGACCTTGCTTACTCGTTATCGCTCCAATTAACTTTCGCACGCGCCCCGAGCCACCCCTGCAAACACTCATTCCGCCAGATTGAAGAGCCGGCCATGACTGGATGACAACCGCAAAGTTTAGAAAGTGTGAAAGTAACGAGATGTCGTCTCTATCACTTTAACCCCTTCCAACTACCGTCCACCACGACAAATTGATTCGTACAGGGACATTTCTCAGCTGTTTGTCCAACTTATATCATTCGTAGAATTTCAGAATAAATAAAAATCAGTTAAATAATTTACGTGAATCACTGCAACATATACACATATTTTTTAATGTGTACCAATAGAATATAACCTAAGCACATAGCATATTATATGTACCAATAGAATACAACTTAAGCGAATAGTTAATTAGGTGTACCAGTAGAATACAATCTAAACAAATAGTTTATTAGGTGTACCAGTGGAATACAATCTAAACAAATAGTTTATTAGTTGTACCAGTAGAATACAATCTAAACAAATAGTTTATTAGTTGTTCCAGTAGAATACAATCTAAACAAATAGTTAATTGTTGTAATAGTAGAATAAATCTAAACAAATAGTTTATTGTTGTAACAGTAGAATACAATCTAAACAAATAGTTTATTAGTTGTTCCAGTAGAATACAATCTAAACAAATAGTTCATTGTTGTAACAGTATAATACAATCTAAACAAATTGTTGTAACAGTAGAATACAATCTAAACAAATAGTTTATTGTTGTAACAGTAGAATACAATCTAAACAAATAGTTCATTGTTGTAACAGTAGAATACAATCTAAACAAATAGTTCATTGTTGTACTAGTAGAATACAATCTAAACAAATAGTTCATTATTGTAACAGTAGAATACAATCTAAACAAATAGTTCATTGTTGTACTAGTAGAATACAACCTAAAAGAAAGTTCCAGTCTGGAAATCTTACGTCTTGCACATTTGGGAAGCTTAATTTAAATAAACTTTACAAACAAACGCATACAAATTAATCTTTATATTTCTTAAAAAAATAAAATATATAAATGAACTTATTTTTATAAAATAACGTTTTCGTTTAGCAGAAATGCTTATGACACAAATAATTAACATTAATAATTAATATAGCATTATAATTTTATAATTCATAAAACGGCCGACTGACGGCCATATTGTACGCTTTACTCAAATAGGTCGCCGCTGGATTTATTTATTTCAATATAAACAATAGCGATCTATATAAAGTTTTCGCGGCCGTCGTTTACTGCCAGTTGTGGCTCCACCCCCCCCCCCCAACCGTCCCCGCCTTAAAACCAAACACATTTACACTAATTATTTTCACTTATAATACATGGACTATATATGTCATTTATTATTAGTACTTCACATTTTGATGGATTATGTATTCATAGCCATCAGGTAATTAGCATATGACCTATTGACAATTGTTCATTCACTAAGATTCAATGATTGTCAGATGACCTATTGACAATTGTTTATTCACTAAGATTCAATGATTATCAGATGACCTATTGACAATTGTTTATTCACTAAGATTCAATGATTATCAGATGACCGACCTATTGACAATTGTTTATTCACTAAGATTCAATGATTATCAGATGACCTATTGACAATTGTTTATTCACTAAGATTCAATAATTATCAGATGACCTATTGATAATTGTTTATTCACTAAGATTCAATGATTATCAGATGACCTATTGACAATGTGCAATTTGAAATATCCGTCTGGACTAAAATATCAAACAGTTTGTCCACGTCAGATCATGACATTATTATAATAGTATCGATACCATGAGCATAGCGTCAATACCATTGTCCATCGACAGCCAATCACAGCTGGCGATAGAGATGATCGACACAGGCGCCATCTCTAAACCTCCCAATATAGTCTGATCGAGTCACGTGTTTCCACCAATGAGCAGTCGTGAAGCAATTGGTTGTCTGACATCCAACAGTGAGGGGCGTCTTAAACTAGAGACCTCCACGTGCCTGGTCATGTACAACGCCGCTCCGTGTGGTAGGGGGGGAGGGCGTCATAGTGTGATTAGCTTATGGACATGAACTGATTAAATTAAAATAAATTATTTCCATACTCGGCTCTACGTGTATTTAAAGTCCGTTGAATAATCCAATCCTAGTTTTATTTGAGGGGTGAGATAGAACACATGTATGATACAACTAATATTAACTGAACACTAATGTGTGATACAGCCGATATTTCCTTTATTCTTTATTATAGTTGAACACAAATAGAAAACTTGAATGAATGTGTATTGCATAAACAGGAAACAGTTGAAATAAATAAGAATAAATCAACATCTAGACCGAGAGTAAACAACGACAACAACAACATAGAGCATTGTATATGTGTGTTTAATATCAGTGGCTGTATAACATACTTTAATAAATGTATTAAGTGGACACTTAGATTAACACAGTAAAGAATAATTTCATTTTCTTATTTGTAAACATCAAAGAGACAAATTTAGGCATGAGTGCTATAATAGGGGAGAAAACTGAAGGTAAGTTATACAATTAATTTACCAGTTATACTTAAAAAGAATCTATATTTTAATATATATGTATATATGTATATATCGGTAGTGAAGAAAAAAGAACAAACATACAATCATTACGCGAGAAATTAATGTAAAATGTCAACGAAGACATTTGTAAGAAATTTACATAATGAACTATAAAGTGACACGTAAAACGCAAACAATTTTTGAAGTTGTTTTTTAAATAAACTCTTCATGCAATCTAAAACTTACTTAGGTCAGAATATTGTTTCAGTTCATACAAATATTTGTAGATGCAATATGGCTCACAATAACAGAGCCAGGGATAGGTAATTATATATTGTATGTATGTGGCCAATCAATTTAAGTGAAGTACTTGCTACTCCCAGTAAATTTTGTTAAATTTAGATAAGAATAGAGAGTATTTTGATAATATCAAAGAGAGTATCTTGATAATATCAAAGAGAGTATCTTGATAATATCAAATAGAGTATCTTGATAATATCAAAGAGAGTATCTTGATAATATCAAACAGATTATTATAATATCTAACTCACAACGACGACTTATGTTGTAACATTATAATTTATATTATTATTTGTATGATGCAATATATTTTTAGAGCATTTTCGAAAAAAATGCTCTATTGTCCCCATTTTGTCTGTCTGTCCGTCTGTCCGTCATCACCCTAGATCTCAACTACCATAAGTCCTAGACCCATGATGTATATATCATTTTGTAGGTCTTGGCCTGCCAAGACATGACTTTTTTCCATTTCGCGATCTGACCTCTCAGGGCCGTAAAAGGGGTCTTAGTACCGTTTTTTTTTACTATATAAGCTATATTAATAAAGAGCGCCTATATCTCAACAACCATAAGTCCTAGACCCATGATGTATATATCATTTTGTAGGTCTTGGCCTGCCATGTGTACATCAAAAGTTCATTTCGCGATAGGACCTCTGAGGGCCGGGCTTCAGGGCTCCTAAGGGGCTTATATATTATGTACACCTTGTACGTTCAATAACCCGTTCATTTGGTGCGAAATACTGCAGCACGTAGTTTCACCAAGATTTATTAAGAAACTCATCAAATGAAATAGTAAGCTTGTGTTCTGAGTTTAATTGAAAGTATCAGAGCTATGCAACAGTTGACGGAGATTTCGGACGATTAAATGACTACAATTTCGAATGTTTTCAATTATAAGTCCTATTTCAGTAACCACAAACCAATTGTAGTTAGATTTAAGAGAAAATAATTTTTTTTCAAATATAAAGAAACGTCTTTATAATATTTTTTACAGATATATGCATTACAAAATTGAATTTATAAACATTTCCAAAATTTACAAATATTTACTGAAAGCTAACAAACGTACTGATACATAACATGAAAATGCGCTAACACGTCCTGTGTCCAGAATGGAACAGGCTTAATTGCTTGTTTTTCTTTTTACCGTTTTAGTTATCTATAATACAAATTTTACGTCATATGTTCCGGTTTCCGTCTGTCATCGCTACTTCCGTCTGTCATCCAACATGGCGGCATAAACAATTCAAAGATGGCAGAAACATTTACTGTTTTCTTCTTAACATGCATGATCCGGCTACCAACTGGCCAGCCGAGTAAGAATTGTCTCAACATGGCTGCCAGAAATGACATTGGACCAGCCATATGTTTAGTACGAAGTAAGATCGTGAATGCCAAATGGCAATGACAATGAAATACTGTTTTCGACCGCCTTAATCTTTAAAAAAGATCAATAAAGCGATCTTAGGAGAGGTAACACAAAATCATGCCAAAATATTCTGTGATACTCTACGTTACAGCCAACACCGAATCATCGTTCCACAGGTCTATGTATATCTCGCAGTATCGTAATAAATTTATGGTGTTCAATTTGTTATTAAATGAGAAGCTATCATAAAAAAAATATTTACAGAAATCGTTCAATTAATATTCTGTGTTATGTTCCACAATTTAAATTTTAAACCATAATTATGGATACCTCAATATAATGTAATATTTATATTGTTTAAATTGTTTTTATTTCTAAAATATGTCTATTTCTAATGTACAATTATTTCCCATTATTACTAACCTAAAATACCTCACTTTTTTTTTAATTTTTTGACTATTACGTCACATGAATGAATTGAATAAGGGTTGAGTTTGAGTAGCGCCGTACACAACGTTTACAATGCAAACTAACCCATTTATGATGGGGGCTTCACACAGAGGGTGTATGGAGGGGGCCCAGTTTGAGGAGGGACCCCAAAATATTTTTTAAACTAAATATTAAGTACATTATCTCATGTCAAAATGTAGCGGCTTCCGAAGATGCCTAAAATCCCTTGGTTCGGCATTGGCTTCACAGAACTATAATGTTGAAAGCTTTGATATGTCTTTCTTTTTTATGAGGCCTAATGTTTTCTGCATCTGCGGCCTCAACTGCATTGATGGAATACTATGTTTTTAATTGAAGGTCAGCTAAAAGCTACACAAGGATTCTTTCTTCTCGGGACCAAGCTTGAGAAGCGTCAAAAAATTATCCAGGGGCAGCCCCCAAAGAGGCCAAGCCACTGGGCCCCTAACTCCCTAGGTTCTGCACTGCCGGGTCGGCAATTTTTCTTAGTTAATTGTACTATGCTACGATGTGTATAACAGTAAATAAACCACCTGTTAAACATGTAGCGTTTTGCTTAACACAAGCACTCACTCACCTTTCTCTTTTTTTTTAAAATACGCCATGTTGAACATCATAAAACATTAAATGAATAACTGTTTGGAAAGGAGTCCATTAAAATATTATGAAGGAATGTGATTTTAAGAGTTGTTGTTTATGTTTACCCATAGTGAGGATTATTTTCTTTGGGAGGAACTATTTAACATATGAACTTTATTTGATGTATTATTAGGTGTCCCTGTTCTCAAATGTATTTTGGCTACAATAATCTGTTCATGTCCTTGGGGCCACTGCAAGTATATAGACTGATGGTTAACGCGCTAAAATATATATCACCATTTTCAACTCCAACTGTGTGCCTACTCGCCGGTCCGGGTACCGGGCCTTTGATAACTAGTAATAATTAAAAAGTTAAATCTTAAAAACATAACTTTAACCTGGAGGAAATCGAACAATTTTTGAAAAAAAAAATTTCTCAATAGCTCTTATAAATTGGACGGGTATCTTGTTAATTCACTGGACAAAAGTTGACTTTTTAAATTTTATTTTTTGACGGCTCACCATCTGCGGGTAAAATTGAGATAAAATGATTGAATATGTGTATACTGTGCTACACATCCGTTTGAATATGTGTATATTGTGCTACACATCCGTTTGAATATGTGTATATTGTGCTACACATCCGTTTGAATATGTGTATATTGTGCTGCACATCTGTTTGAATATGTGTACATTGTGTGCTACACAACCGTTTGAATATGTGTATATTGTACTGCACATCTGTTTGAATATGTGTACATTGTGTGCTACACAACCGTTGACTGTGTTTATAACATTGACATATGCGCTTTTTATTTAAATTTCTATTTATTTTTTTTTTATTTAAAACTGTCAACACAATATGGTAGTGTCAGTATTTGAACTATCCACTTTAATTATCATTTATTGTTTCGTGTAATTTGAACCTTCATGTAGATGTCAATAAACAGTCCACAACGTACTTCTATAAATTTAAAAAAAAAAGATTGTTTCTATTGTATATTACCACCTAAAATAAATTATGTTCATTAGCTCAAAAAATAGAATATAACTAAAGTCAACAAACTAATATTATTTACATTATAAATAAACATTAAAATACCAAAATATTCTCGGTACCAGAACCTCGGCTGACTGATTTAGTCTATGGCAAGATTATCACTAAATCCCAATAGATGAACTTAAACAAGAATTGGTTTCTTGTTGACGTCTTTACCTATACATTTATTTTTTACCTGTAATTGTGACGTATATTAAGTATCAGGAAAATCCTTCTGGTATTTTAAGTCAGTTAAAAAATTATTTGGCATTTGCTGTAACCTGCTCTACAATAGCAAAATAATGTACTTTACCAATGAAAAAAAATGAATCTTAAAATATATGATATATAAATTTTATAACTATATCCCTCTAAAACGCAATCTATCAATGAAAGAAATGATTGTTGTAATAACTTTTAGTTAAATATCTAAAGCAACTAGAGAGCAATCATGAGTCTTTGCAATACCTTACATTCTTTTAAAATTATATTAATGTTACAGTCAATGTTATAGTCATAGTTATAGTCAATGTTACAGTCAATTCTATAGTCATAGTTATATCATTAATTATTTGTTTCGTGTTATCTCAGAATAAACAATGTACAATTATTTCCCTTTATTACTTTCCAGCTGAATTAGACTAATTTTAATGCTCTGACTCCGAAAATGACATTGGTTTTGCTCAAACAGGTCAGGAATTTTTCCTACAGAAATTTAAAAAAAAATCGTTTTTTTTTTTTATATAAAAAAAAACACATTTTTGCGGATCATCAGCTGATAAACCCCTGACGATTTTTTTCCGTTTTATTCAAGAAATAAAAGTCAACGTATTCAAATTCATTCAGTTTTTATTTATCAACCAAATTTGATAAGCATAATTATCATAATATTAGTATAACAATGAGCGTTACGTCAAACAAACGTTCAGAGTTCAAGGCATAAATCGGCGTTTCTTCGATTCCCGTGTGTGAGCAGCTGCTGGGTTGTCTCTCTTCAGCGACCAGCAATAGTCCAGCAGCATGACTGCATCTCACCTCCCCCTGGTACCTTTCCTCCATTTTGTGGATGTCCTGATGGAACCTTTCTCCCTGCTTATCGCTCATTGCCCCAAGGTTTTCAGGAAACTTCTCCATGTATGAGAACAGGAAGTGCATCTTTATACTCATCAAACACCAGAGTTTTTGGAAGTCCTCTATCATGATGCTGATGAGTCTGGTGTGGTTTGCTGCCTTCGTGTTCCCCAGGAAGTTGTTCACCACCTGCACAAACGATTTCCAGGCGACGCACTCAAGCGTGTTCATGGAGTTTTGGAACTATGTGTCCTTTATGAGCTGCCGTATCTGTGGGCCGTCGAAAATGCTGGCACAACTGTTTATCAAAATCAAAATCAATCATGGCTGCCAAACATTATAAAACCAAAGACTATATATATATATATATATATATATATATATATATATATAACGACCAATGTTTGCAATCTGGCCAATGTCAGACAATGACCAGCGAAACTGACCAATGGTTGTACGTTGAAATGACGATTAAACAGTATCGTGTGAAAGAGATAATATAAATTAGTGAGTGTGGAAAAAAAAAAAGTAAGAGAAGTTTATTTCAAACGTGTTCGACTGTTGTTATTTAATTTTAATAGATTTAGTTGAGGCTTGTTATTAATTATTTTTCTCTGTCATAAAGCTCATAAACAAATTTAGACAGAGCTACAGATTAGATATTATACAGATTGCGAAAGCCTCGTTTTGAACAAATGTTTTCATCGCCGCCATTAATGATATTTACACTCATCAGTCCATTCATTGAATAGAAATGTTTATTATAAAAACCCATGAACTCATAAATTACATACTATATTATCGCTAATTTTATATTTATAAAGCAAGTTGAAAGCTTTTTCATTCATATTTCCTGTCTTGAAAAAAAAACAAAGAGGTGTAAATAGGTCTGTGGGTTTTTATTAAATTTATTACCAAAAATTAATTTTTCTGACGTTGACAAGTTTTTAAAGTCACAAAATGTCCCGATATCAGATTATGTAGAGACTTATGTAGGGACTTATGTAGGGTAATATGTAGAGACTTATGTAGGGTCATATGTAGGGACTAATGTAGGGACTTATGTAGGGTCATATGTAGGGACTTATATATGGTCATATGTAAAACAGTATATTTTTGGTTAGCATATATTGTGCGATAGATAGTAATTAAAAATCGGTAGTAAAAGGTTTGAAACTACTACCTCATTATGATGAGGTGATGGTCAATGATATTATTTTTTTTAACCATTCTACTTTTTAGCTTCAACTTTTAAGATAATAATAATAAATAATCACACTGAAAAATATATTAAATTTTGATTATTTGATTTTCATGATTAAAATTAAAAGAATAGTGGCAACAGATATTTATTATTCGCAAATTCGCGTACATTAATTGGTACCGAAAGTGTATCTAGTCCATTTAAACAAAGTATTCAGTAAGGGGCACTACTTTTTGAGAAAGGTGTATGGCGCGAGAGTTTTTAACACAAAACCTAGGACTATTTATAAAGAGATGCGCTCTCTGTCTAATATATAATCTGCCTTCATTTGTTGCAATAAGATAACATTTTGTGCCGTCTAGAGTTGCACATTAGTTTATTATTTTTACATTTTGCACACTTAGTACAAATAATCGTTATCTTCTTGAAAAAAAAGATATAAACCCCACATTGAGATCACTCCACACCACATATATCTAATCTGTCCTCCACACCACATATATCTAATCTGTCCTTCACACCTATCATATTATTCCTACACTCAAAGTTTGTAATAGATGTTATATCCTTCATGTAATACTATTCACATCGTTACTTTAACAGTTTCCGTTGGCTTCAAGCCAATTATCACAGTGGCCAGACAGTGTCCGACATTCACAGGTTACAAACATTCGCCGTAATACATTTATATGCATTAAAAACATGACTATGTTAAGTTATCAAACAGTCACCTGTATTTGTAAACTAATAAATAGAATTTAAAAATGAAGGAACTTTGACATTTTATAAAGGGTTGTTCCCTGGTTGTAACTCCTCCAGTAAAGGGGGTGGGGGTAGACAAAATGACTCGATGTGACAGGGAATATTGGAGGGAGTAGATGAAATTACTCATTGTGACAGGGAATATTGGAGGGAGTAGACGGAATGACTCACTGTGACAGGGAATGTGGAAGAGGTGAATAGACGAAATGACTCACTGCGACAGGGAAAATGGGGGTGGGACGAATAGACGAAATGGCTCACTGTGACGGAATATTTGGGCGGTGGTCGACTAAATGACACACTGTGACGGAATATTTGGGCGTGGTCGACTAAATGACATGTGACAGGGAATATTTGGGCGGGGTCGACTAAACGACACACTGTGACAGGGAATATTGAAAATATTAATATGTGGAAGAGGAATGGGTAAATGTTGTGAAAAAGGCGTGCAGTAATAAGTGAACGATTCCTTACATATGTCTTGTGTCCACAGGTAGTGATGAGAAATGTCATGAGCTATGTCTTGTGTCCACAGGTAGTGATGAGAAATGTCATGAGCTATGTCTTGTGTGTGGTGACCGAGCTTCAGGTCGACATTATGGAGTGAAAAGTTGTGATGGCTGCCGAGGGTTCTTCAAAAGAAGTATCCGCCGTAATCTGGAGTACATTTGTAAAGAGAACGGGTCATGTGTAGTGGATCCAGTCCGGAGAAATCAGTGTCAGGCGTGTCGTTTTAAAAAATGTTTGGAGGTCAACATGAACAGAAACTGTAAGTCAGTCGAGGTTTTCCCATGTTTATCTTTTGTTGGTCTAAGTCACGTGATAACATATTTCAAATTTATTTAGTAGATTGCTTTAAAATTTGGTGGGGAAGGTTATAGGACAGGTTTCGTTTCACCTCGATGGGTAGTTTAATTGTAATTAATTTTTTTTTATTTTAGTATTTTACTATATTAAAGTAATCTCGACGGCGCCGTAAATAAAATTCCGCTGTGACGTCATTTCCCGATGTTCGAATAGAACTTGCGCGCTGGTGCTGTATTGTGCCTTTGTGATGCAAAGAATTGTTGATGTTTTTTCATGCTCTCTGATTTGTACAGTTTGAGGAAGATAAAGGAATGAAGAAGGATTTTAGAAGACGTGTGAAGCCATAATAATAAGTATATATATATATATATATATATATATATATATATATATATAGAGAGAGAGAGAGAGAGAGAGAGAGAGAGAGAGAAAGAGAGGGGGAGGGAGAGAGAGATAAAGAAAGAGAAAGAGAGAGAGGGGGCAGGAGGAGAGAGAGGAAAGGAGGGTAGGAGGGAGGGAGGGATGAGGGAGAGAGGAGGGGGAGGGGGATGGACAGGGGGGAGAAAAGGGAGGAGATGGGAGAGGGTGCAGGGGGAGAGGGAGCAGGGGGAGGGAGAGAGAAAGGAAGGGGAGGGAGAGAGGGGGTGGGAGAGAGGGAGGAGGAGAGAGATAAAGAGGAGGGGGCAGGGAGGGAGAGAGAGAGGAAATGAGGGAGGGAGGAAGGGGGAGAGAGTGGGAGGGAGAGAGAGATGGAAAGGGGAGGGAGGGAGAAAGGAGGGAGAGAGGGGGTTAGGGAGGGGGAGAGAGGGAGGGAAGGGGAGAGAGGGAGAGGATGGAAGAAATGGGAGGAAGAGATAAAGAGAAAGAGGGGGCAGGGAGGGAGAAAGAGGGAGGATGGACGGTGGGAGAGAAGGAGGGGGAGAGGGGAGAGAGAGATGGGAGAGAAAGGGAGGGAGAGGGAGGGAGGGAAAGGGAGAGAAAGGGGAGGGAGAGAGGTGGTAGGGAGGGAGATAGAGGGAGGGAGGGAGAGTGAGAGGGTGGGGAGAGAGGGAGGAATAGAGATAAAGAGAGATGGAGGGAGAGTAAGATGAAGAGAGAGGGGGGCAGGGAGGGAAAGAGAGGGAGATAAGGGAGGGAGGAAGCGGGAGGGGTGGGGGAGAAGGAGAGGGAGAGGGGGGAGGGAGGGAGAAAGGAGGGAGGGGGTAGGGAGGGAGAGGGGGAGGGGAGAGGAAGAGAGAGGATGGGAGAAATGGGAGGGGAGAGATAAAGAGAGAGGGGGCAGGGAGGGAGAGAGGGAAGGGAGGAAGGGAGGAAGGGGGAGAGAGATGGGAGAGGGAGAGAGAGGGAGATGGGGGAGGGAGGAGGGAGGGAGGGGGAGAGGGAGAGAGGGAGTGAGAGGGAGGGAGGGAGAGAGGAAGAGAGAAAGGGAGGGAAGCAAAGAGAAAGGGAGGGAGAGAGCTGGTAGGGAGGGAGATAGAGGGGAGTGAGGGAGAGTGAGAGGGTGGGAGAGAGGGAGGAAGAGAGATAAAGAGAGAGGGGGGCAGGGAGGGAAAGAGATGGAATGAGGGAGGGAGGAAGCGGGAGGGAGGGGGAGAAGGAGAGGAGAGGGGAGGGAGGGAGAAAGGAGGGAGGGGTAGGGAGGGAGAGGGGAGGGGAGAGGGAGAGAGAGGATGGGAGAAATGGGAGGGAGAGATAAAGAGAGAGAGAGGGCAGGGAGGAAGAGAGGGAAGGTGGAAACGAGGAAGGGGAGAGAGGTAGATGGGAGAGGGAGGGAGAAAGAGGGAGATGGGGGAGGGAGGGAGAAAAGGAGGGAGGGAAAGGGAGAGAGAGGGGGAGGGAGAAAACAGAAGGTAAACAGAAGACCTTATGTTCAACCCGGGCAAAGCCGGGTACTTGCAACTAGTATATATATATATATACGATAGTTTATTGAGGGTGAAATGTACAGTTTATTTTCAAATGGGATCATTCAACCATTACATCAAATTCTGGATACATTACTTTTAGTAATAGTAAATACAACAATTAACAGCTAAACAATCGATATAATCGACATAATTGATATAATATACTGAAAATTTTATTTTTAAGGCAGAATTTTTTAATTTTTTTTTTGTCAAAAGAATACATTGCGTTACCACAAAAGAAACTTTAAAATTTTCTGCTCAAATGAACCAACAACAGGCGAAATTAAATCTTTCTATATTCTAAAATTTGTTTTCATTTTGTAACACCAAACACCTAAAAACATAATTGTTAGTCAAAATATCTATTTTCTGTTTAGCCTATTTGAATTTTAATCGTATTAAAACTCTAACAATTTGATTTTCAACATATGAACATACTTTTTAAAAACTATTATCTATATACTTATAAGACGCATTTGTTGTCTGTCTGTCTGTCTGTTCCCTTATAACTCAAGATCCAGACAAACAAATAACGTGAAATTTGTTACACATACACATAATTACATGGTGAAGGTTATAGGACAGGTTTCGTTTCATCTCGATGGGTAGTTTAATTGTAATTATTTTTTTTTATTTTAGTATTTTACTATATTAAAGTAATCTCGATGGCGCCATAAATAAAATTCCTCTGTGACGTCATTTCCCGATGATCGAATAGAACTTGCGCGCTGGTGCTGTGTTGTGCCTTTGTGATGCAAAGAATTGTGTTTTTTCATGTTCTCTGATTTGTACAGTTTGAGGAAGGTAAAGGAATGAAGAAGGATTTTAGAAGTGTGAAGCCATAATAATAAGTATATATATATATATATATATATATATATATATATATATATATATATATATATATATATACTAGTTGCAAGTACCCGGGTTTAAAATACGTTTTTCTGTTTATTTAAGAAAGTTAAATAAGACTTAAAATAAGACGCGTAAAAATGGTTTATTCAAGCAATGTGATAAACAACATTTTTGGCAGTTCCATTTGGAGTGTGCACAAAAAGATTTTCCTCTTTGCCCACTCTGGAGCAGGTCACATATAACTGCCCATGAGAAAAGCATGGTGTCTGCAAATCTATACCAGCAATCCCAAGTGACTGGCCCTGTGACTTGTTGATTGTCATGGCAAAGCACAGTTTCAAAGGGAACTGTATTCTCTTGAATTGTATGGGGTTTTCTGACGGAATTATGGGTATTCTTGGAATGAAGACATCCTCACCCCTAGCACACCCTGTGAGTACTGTGGCTTGGATTACATGTTGCATGAGCCTTTTTATAATTAATTTTGTGTCATTGCACAACCTGGGTGCATCAATATTTCGGATCAGCATAATTGGAGCACCAACTTTCAGAATCAAGTTATGGGCTTGCAAATCAGGAGTCTGGATGGAATTCAAGAACCCAATGGGATATTGTACTGCTTCATCGTCATTAAGGATGCAATCGATGGACTTGTAGGCATATTCTTGCCCTGGAAGCTGCTTCTGAATGGTGACATTGAATTTCTCAACCACATCATTTCTGCTTGCCAAAATTGCTCTGTGAGAAAGCCAGTCCAGATCCCTAAAGTTTTCTTGAATGTTAGGATACCACTTTGGACAGAAGTTCGTTAGGAGAGTTGACAATTTGACCACAGGGCATAATGATGAGGCCTGTTGAAGAATCTTCAGGAACTTTACCATCTCCAATCTGGAGCTTTTCCAAATCGTCCTGCAGACAGAATCACCCTGAATGTGTGACCGCATGTTTTGTAGTTAGGACTGAATTTCTTTTTCGACATGATCGCCATAGATAAGAATTTTTCAAACAGGCATTGGATCTGATCTGCTGGTGTGCCACGTGTGACAATGGGAAGTGTTTGTCGAAAATCACCAGCAAGCACAACAGTTGCACCACCCATTATTGCAGAGCTGCCTCGCAAATCCTGTAATGTCTTGTCAAGAGCATGGAAAGCATTTCTGTGACTCATGGTTGCCTCATCCCAGACAATTAGCTTGCAGGTTTGAGAGTATGTCCCTGCCCTGTGCCTTTTGGATATATTGCAAGTGGCACTGTCTGATTTGGTCAAGATCCAGTGGCACCTTGATGGCAGAATGTGCCAGCCTCGACCACCAGCAAAGCAGAGTTACAAGGCCAGAGGAGGCAACAGCCACAGCCATGTCTTTTTCTTTCCTCACAAAGGGCAATAGCAAATTCAGTAGAAAAGTCTTGCCTGTGCCACCTGGTGCATCCAAATAGACAATGCCTCCTTTCAGTTCCGATCATTCCAGTGATGGCTATAAAGGCTTGCTGATCTGGAGTAAGTCTTGGCACATTTGCTGCCATGTAGGCTCGAAGTGTTTTCTGAACATCATAGCTTGTTTCCCAAGACATCCTCCACTTGTCAACTAAGTTGATCACGTAATGTTTCTGGCAAACCATAGAGTGTCAGCTTGTTGCCAGTCACAGATAGAATTTTATCTTCCAAGATGAGAAGAGATTTGTTGAAGAGAGCATCATAGTATTCAATATTATCTGTTGGATTATTTCGTCTTGACTGGTGCAAAAAGTCTTCTGTCATGTCTTCCTTGTGATTTTCCCACAGTGTGATAGGTTTGTTTATGCCACATACGGTAACCAAAATGGCAAAGAGATTACGGGTTGTGCTGGTGACTGAGACACAGCTGCCTCTTTCTCATTGCCTGGTACCAATGAGAATCATCTTCCAGCAGCCCCAGAACTAGGCATGCCTCATGTGTGTGCTGCATGGCTTAATTTCAAGGGATATCACCATCTTCATTTCTCACAATAATAGTTTTGAGATCTTCAAATGACATTGGTCCTCGAACAGGGAAAAACAGGAGGCGCATGTGGAATGCTTCTCTGTTGTTAGGATGTACAGTGTACACTCTTCCTAAGGCATTGTCTGTTACATATCCCGGGAAGTCTGCAAGAGGTACACCCTTTTTCGGATTTGCCAGACTCTTGACTGGCATCCCAGCGGAAAATGTTGAGGAACCTAAGAATAAAGCAATGTTTTTGCAAGAGGGTCTTTGCAGAGATCAAAAAAGGTTGTTAATGTAGTCTTTGGCTGAGTGTCAGTCAAATGTGCTGCTGGCTGTTCTGAGTTTATAGTATACTTTTTGGCCTCCTTTCAAGATGTACTGCCAAGTGAACAACTGTTGGATACCTTTGATGGATGGGAAAGTTGAGCAGGCGCCACACTGCCTCACTGCTACTAATGTATCGTCCTTGTTGATAAGTGGTAACCTCATCAAGCCTGTTCGGTATTTCATCGCAACAGCAAACATGGCTGCGTCACTTCCCTTGGTAACATACTCTGCAAATGTACTTGATGCTTTTGACTGAGTTGCAGCATCTACATTTATGTGTGCTTTGAAGATTCTGGCAGAGTAATGGAGAATATGGACAAACCTGGAGTTGTCAACATCCTCTAACATTCCAAATTCTGGTACTCTACCAGAGGCAACATGACCACCATCACCTGGTTTTCGGCGACGGTACAGGGGATATCCATCATCTCCTGTCTGTGTTTCTGTCAACATTTGCCTTGGAACTTTTACTGCACTGCCATCAACAATGCATGGTGCCTGCGATTCCTATTGCAGAAAGGGCCATGAATCATGTTTTTTGTGACAATATCGTACAGAATGGGATCCTTTTCTTCGTACGGAATTTTTGTACCTATAATGCTTGCCTACTTGTTCAAGGGGTTTTTTGTCTGCAACCAAACCAAGAGATGCATGTGTGGCAGTCCTCGCTTTTGCCACTCAATGGAGTATGAAACAGGCTACTTTTCCAAATACTTGAACATCTATGACATGCATCATTTTTCTTAACTTTTTTGCTGAAACAACCTGGCAACCAAGCTAACATTGATCTGCCGCCACTGTCTCGGAAGCAATTCAACTGTTATCTCTGGCCAGCTTGGGTTGCAGGTGAAGGTGACGAAGAGATCAGGTGGCTCAAGACGTACATAGGTCATTCCATCCTGTGCATATTCATGCATGTAACGGGGCCCTCCAGTGAAGGATGAAGGCAGCACTACTTAATTTGCTAAGATTTTCAGAAGTCACATTGTTGTCATTCCTCACTGCCTAATAGCAATACATAGTCCTCAGCTCTAGTTTTGTTTGGTTGAATCTAATGGAACGCACTCTCATTCTCAACCTAGCATACATATCCACTATGAATTGCTGGAACAGACGTGGGCATTTGAGGAGTGTATTGAATTCGTTGACTCTTTGCATTATGCGATATGCATAGTAGTCATTGCTGGTGGCCTTATTTACATCTTTGAAGTTCAAATCATAGCCATCTTCTCCTCTAACAAATAGCAGAGGGTACTGATGTGGATCATATGACCTGTGAGTGTCTTGAATCCTTTGAAGTGGTATTTGTGAGGAACTTTTGAATGCAGCACAATGTCCCTACGATCACCTAGTTCTCCAGCGATCATGATGGCCACTTCACTAACAGATGGTGCACAATCTGCCTTTGTGTTCCCTTAATGGTGCTGTGCCAGAAATTCTGATTCTGTAGTCCTCTTTGAGGGTTACCATCCATTATCTCAGCAGCCATCTTAAATGACCTGACATAACTGTTATGCTGATGCAGCATTCTTTGTAGTTTGAGGACAATGTTTCTGTCAACAGGACTGTCAAGTAAACTCAGTCTTTAAAATTGCTCATCTTCTCCCAAGAAGTAAATCTGCAGATATTTGCTGTCCTCGACATTGGCTGGATGAAGAGGTCCAGCATGGTGGTACACTTGGCCTTGGACCTTGAATGTTATGTCCACCCATTATTCAGGAAAACATTAGGACTTGAAGGGAAGTCATGGCAAACATATTATTGAATAGTCTAATATGTTTCACAAAGTCCTTTGATTGTGCAGTTTCACCCTTCAACAGACTGAACAATGGTTCTGGTGGCTTTCGTATTGGTGGCAGTTTGACTTTACAGCACATGCCTGGAGTTTCTCTTTTCCACTTAAGTGCACTACACTTTAGACAAACATTTGACATTCTGCCAATGTCAAGAAGATTGTTGCTTTCATTTTCGTATCTTGGGTTGTACATGAAACCATAATGCATTTTGGGCTTTCCCATTTCAAAGTGACGGCAACATTTCTACGTTTTCTTGAGCCAAGAAGACGTGCCACATGCTGAATAGGTGTTTCAGCTGCTCTGGCAACTTTGTGGTGGACCCGATCTGTATGTACTTCATTGATTTTTCTCATCAGGAGCCTCTGCTGCTCTCGCAAGACTGTGGCGGACCTGATCTGCCTGTAGTCTTGATCCTTTTTCATCAGGAGCCTGTGCTGCTCTCGCAAGACTGTGGCGGACCTGATCTGCCTGTAGTCTTGATCTTTTCTCATCAGGAGCCTCTGCTGCTCTCGCAAGACTGTGGCGGACCTGATCTGCCTGTAGTCTTGATCCTTTCTCAACGGGAGCCTCTGCTGCTCTCGCAAGACTGTGGCGGACCTGATCTGCCTGTAGTCTTGATCTTTTTTCATCAGGAGCCTCAGCTGCACGTGTACGTTCCACTGCGTTTGACTTGATTGTTTTCCTGCCCAGACTTCCCTTTTTCTCTTAGGCATGACTGTAGCAAAAGATGACAATTCCTATGGATGAAGGAATGGAAAGTAATAATTCCCATGTCACAGAAACATTTGAATTAACGTATTTCGGTATATTAAAGTGCCCCTTTAATTTTAATCTTCTGAGTACATAAAACGATAGGTAAATAGATATGCAATTTGTGATTCCCACGTTGGAGTACAATTTCTGGAACTTGAGTTTACTTACCGCTTTTGTTTAGTAAAGTTTCCTCTAAAATGTTGTGTTCCGTGTACCAAAAGTAAAAAAAAACAACTACTTTATTATGCACAAAGGCAAGTTGGTGTTGCACCAAATAAAATAATGTGTCATCGGCGCGCAAGTTCATGTATCATCAAGAAATGACGTCATAGAAGATTTTTATTTACGCACTGGCTTCTCGTACGTCAAAGTGCGATTTATTTATGGCGGTCCTATACCGTGATTACTTTAAAATAGTAAAATACTAAAATAATTAATTACAATTAAACTAACCATTGAGATGGAACGAAAACAATTTCTGGATATTGAGTTTACTTACCGCTTTTGTTTAGTAAAGTCCGTGTACCTTCCTCAAACTGTACAAATCAGAGAGCATGAAAAAACATCAACAATTCTTTGCATCACATAGGCACAATACAGCACCAGCGCGCAAGTTCTATTCGATCATAGGGAAATGACGTCACAGAGGAATTTTATTTATGGCGCCGTCGAGATTACTTAAATATAGTAAAATACTGAAATAAAAAAAAATTAATTACAATTAAACTACCCATCGAGATAAATGATCAGCTGCTAACCAAGACACAAGCACTGGATAAAGAGACTGGCGTACTGAAGAGTTTAAATGACAGCATTATGTCGGTGGTGGCAAACATTTCTGAAGAAATTAATTACAATTAAACTACCCATCGAGATAAACAATGACCTCAGGGCGAGCCATGAAAGAAATTTAAATAACAGTTCCTGCATCATGATGTAAATATTGGTAGATCCTCTCAACACAAGCACACATTGGAGGCTCCAGAAGCAATGCCGTCTAGAGTCAAGAGAACACTGGTTAACCCATAAAACATGACATTTTGATAACATTTTGGGTGAAATCGTATTTTACATATTTTAAAAATTGTTGATGATGCCCACCTTTATAACGACTAGTGCCTAGCTCCCACAGGGCGTCATATTGACTTTGTATCCTTATTAACTATGAGAGGGATAGATGCCCTGGTGGTACAATGGACCATGCCCTGCTGATACAATGGGCCATGCCTTTTTGCTACTACATTTAAAACATAATATTGGACTGTGGAAAATCTAACTATTGGAAATACATGTAACAAAGAATATACTGTAGTCAAAAGTACTTTTAGACAAACCAATGCAATATTCCCATAGATCCAGAGCCGGGTTTACAATTTTAAGGGCCCTAGCCCATCATAAAATTTGAGGCTCCGTTTTGAAAAACTTATAAATATCGCTAACCTGTTTTTTTAATTATATATTTTGTATACTACTCAACATTTTATAACCCCTTATTTTTGCAGGGCCCCAAGGTCACGGCCAAGTCGTCTATCTGTAAATTATATAAAAAGATTTAGTATGGCGATATATGCACATTATTCAAAGAAAGGAAACGTTAGTGGGATCGATGCCCTTCAGCTTTTCTCATCACGTTGAAGAACAATATGGGACCTTTTGAGTGACATAAATACTGAATAACTATTACAGGTCATTGCATTATCGGCTTTGGTGGGGATGAAAGAAGAGCAATATGAAAATCATCTCACTAGTTGTTTATATTATCTTAAGACATTTCATCTCAATCTTACAGGAACTTCTCACACCATTTCCAACTAGAACATCTCTAAAGTATAAAAAATAATTCTGTTATTTAATTTGGCTCCACTTACACACACTACGTTCATTAGTCTTGTTGACATCCGGCCACTTGTGTTTACACCCACAACATATATAATGTTTAGATACATATTATATCTAATCTCTTATTGCCCTACAAACTCTTTAACACTTTAACAATACATATTTACATTTAGAACTTTTTGTAAAAAAAAAGGAAGATTTTTTTGTACATTTCTTTGGCATTTCGTAATAAAGAATTGTTTTATAATTCTTCTGAATAAGATTTAAAATTCAACGTGAAAGAAAATTCAACAATAGCTTTACAAAATAGTTCTAATGGAAAACAAATTCATCTGTAAATTTCCATGTTGAACAATCATAATGGAGACGATGTAATCTTAGTTCTAATTGCCTTCAATTTGATATCTTTGGTGATACACAACAGTTAAAAGGCTTCGAAACACATGTTTGATTGAAGTGACAGTTTAATTACATTTCTGCAGTTCATCATACATTGAACAGTGCAACATAAAACCAACAAAATTATCTCTACTTAGGTCTTTACCAAATCTTTCATGCAAAGAGTTAATCAGTGGTTACATCTTTAAATATGTGAAATTTTAATGTGTTGGAGGATAATTACAATGAAGGCCAGTCAGCGAGCAGGTTGTGACGTGCAATGGAAATGTTTAACAAACATAGACGGATTCTATTATTTATATGTATTGACACATTTAACTACCAGGGTGAATTGGGGAGTGGGTATTTTATTCACTAAAATATTTCAATATTTTTTCTGGCACAGAGATATGTTTGCATTTTTTATTCCGGATGTCACTAACGTCAGGTGTCACTAGACCCCGGATGCCACAATCGTCAGGTGCCACATTACCAGATGCCCGTAACGCCAGGTGCCACATTACCAGATGCCCGTATATATTCACAGGTATCATAAAGAGTTGTATAATTTAGGAGGCTGTATATTATATTCAAACATCTCAAAGTCCAAAGCATATAATTTCTGTATTCTCCTCAAAACGTTTCTAGGAACTTTGTTGTAGGCGTCAACCATCGCCGCTCTTTTGAAATCTGAAGATGAAAGCTGTTTACTCCATAATTTGTGAGTTGCTTCACACAATTTTATAAATGTTTCTTTGGTCAGAGCAGTGCCATCCTCCGAGTGAGAAGGAAATGGAAGATGATGTGGTAAATGTCCGTTATATTGAAATGAAGTCCAGAGACTATTGAAAAGCTCCGTGGTATTGAAACAATTCTGTAAAAAATTAATTCATATTAAGTGTCTGAGTTTTATATGTATATACATGTATGTATTATATGATGTTAATGTGTATACACATGTATGTATATATGATGTTAATATTATTTCGGGCAATTAGAACTGAAAAAGATTACAGAGACAGAAAATTATAAATAATTTAAGATAATTTAAACAAGTAAACAACTAAAAACTAAATAAAATCAGATATATTATTTGTTTTTTTAACAAACAGATTAACGGTTAAAATTTTTTGTATCTTCCGAAGGGAAGTAACTCATACAAATACTGAAAAAATGGATTTAAATTATCCTAATGTGTGATATCAATTTGGAACATAAAGAATATTATACATCGATACATGAGAAAATACACAGGCATGGAGCTTATTTCAACAATAAAAATGTTCGATTTTATGTTAGCTATTGAAGAAAATGTGTTATCTAGTGAGCTTGAAATTCAGACACTAGTCGACAATCAAATTTATTTTGTTACCTCTTTGATCTGTTTGCATACAATGTTTCTAATGTAACATTATATCATTTCATTCTCTTTCTAATGTAACATTATATCATTTCATTCTCTTTCTAATGTAACATTATATCATTTCATTCTCTTTCTAATGTAACATTATATCATTTCATTCTCTTTCTAATGTAACATTATATCATTTCATTCTCTTTCTAATGTAACATTATATCATTTCATTCTCTTTCTAATGTTACATTATATCATTTCATTCTCATTGGGAAATTAAAAGTGCTTAATATATTTAGTAACTTTAATGTTCTTATGTGCATAAATGCTCAGAACAGTATAATTGCATGACTGACTTAAACGGTGACTTCGCCAATTCAATTTTGTTTTTAGATTGTGTTATTTTACGAGTTTCTAATTTTTTATCACTATCTATTACTCAGTTTTTGTTTTAGTTTTAAACACTTGGGGACAACCAAGTCTTTTTTATTTATAATTTCTTTCTTTGTTCTATCTAATACATTAATATAAACAAATTCTAAGGGAAAACAATCTTTTTTTTTTAATCCATAAAGTATTAGGGTTGCTTCAATCATTAATTTTTTTTTATTGTTTCTAATGAGTTTGACATTTACTCTGCATAAGAAAAGCTTTGGTGAAAGACCACTCAGCTTTTTCTGGTTGCCATGAAGCAATTTACTAATCATTGGGGAATCTATTATTTGGAAACATCCCTAACTTTCAGATTGAAACTATTCATTTTAAAATGTTGAGTTGCCTTAAATACACCTGGGGCGACGGATGGTCGAATGGTGTAGAGCGCGCGACTGTCTACCCAAAAACTCCGGGTTCAATCCTTTGTGAGAACCAGGGGAATCTATTCAGGTCCTGGTGAAAGTTAGTTGAAACTCTCTACAAGTCCACCCAGTTTTAAATGGATAACTGACATTAGTTATGATAGTAAAGGATGTTGGGTGTTGTGCTAACCACACGAACCCTTCATGTGTCATGGCTACAGAAACAGTTGAATTCTACATTTCATCAGCCCCTATGGCTCTTAAGGACTAAACGAACTTTTTAATTCACCTACTTCTTTGTTTATACATAATTATAGCGTTAATAATGAATGAACGACCACTTTTTGACTATACTAAGAAAGTAAAGGCATCAATTGAACTGACTTTGAATAAACCTGTCTGAAATAATATACGCATATGCAAATACTTAATGAAGCTGTATACATTTTTCAGAGAATTTAACCATATTCGAAAATGACTTTATGCCATTGCATAAATAGACACATAAAAGAATTTGCACTACGGCTTTATTATATAGTAAACATTCCATAATGATATATTCTCTCAAACCGACATAGTATCGTATTCTTAGAATGTCATGTGTTATAGACAGATTAGCGGGAACGGTGGTCGTTTGGTAAAACGCTCGACTGACAATTTGTTGGTCCCTGGTTCGATCTCCGGTGAAGACCAATGGTGGTGCCTCTATGTCCATTGTACTATCGGTTATGGTGTGGATGAAAGAAAATCACAATAAAAATAGTCCCATTAGTCGGCTTATGTGCTCTAAGAGATTTGATCTCATCCTTACTGGGACATCAAACAAAGTCAGATTAGCAAAAGATATCGATGCATCTATTCAAGCTGTTCTACATTATTGTTTTTAAGTTTGATGGGCTCATGAAAACAGAAATTGGGAAAAATCGGTTTAAAAATGGCTCTTATTTTATCTGTAGTCAGTTTTCTATTGAAATGGTAAATACTTTTGATGTTTTTGTCACATTTTTTATGAGTTTTTATTTGCTTAGAGCAGTGGTTCCCAAACTTTTTGACCCATGGACCCCTTTTTATAATCAAAACTTGCCCACGGACCCCCAAGCGAAAAAGCTAGATAAATGATTAGGGTATTTTTTTCTCTTTAATTAATTACTTTGTGTCGCAAAATCATTGTCTTTGCTTTCCATAAATATCAACACTGAATTAAAGAGCGCATAAAATTTGATTTCAACATGCACCTTTAGATAACGAACGTACTTCTGTGAGAAGTAGTAAACGGTTATAGTCTTCGTCATTTTTCAAACAAAGTTGAGAAAATATCTCATTGAAGGCATTCCTTCTGATTTTATTAACTGCTCGGATGACATATTCTAGTGATCCATGCAAACGTTCACTAAGATTTTTTGCGACCAAATAATGTCGATGAATGACACCATGTACTAAAAATACATTTGGTACAGCTTGTTTTAAGTATGCCAGAAAGTCTCGGTATCTTCCTAACATTGCTGGAGCACCATCATTAGCAACAGAAATGATATTAGTCGAGGGTATAGCTTTTACATTGAAAAATCTTTTAATTCAATAAATAACGTTTCACCTTTTGTACCGGTTACCGAACATTAAGCAAAATATTTCTTCTTTACAAATCTTACATAAGCTAAAAAGCTAAGGTTCGGTTCCTGGTAAAGTGAACCAGTGCCGTAGCGAGTTTAACTCGCGCCCGGGGTACAATACCTTTTTAGCGCCCCCACTGGCGCCGAGAGCCAACATGGGCCCTAGGGCAGGACATCATTGCGGGCCCCTTAATAAATAATAAGTCGTGAAAAAATTTACATGGTCGGGGCGGGCCCCCTGGCAATGACCCCCTGCCCACTCTCGGCGTGCCTGCCCCTCTATTCGAAAACCATATAATATATGTAAAATATACCACTTGGCTCTCCTTTGTGAGTGGCGCCTGGGGCATGATGCCCCCTTTGCCCCCCCTCGCTACGCCTCTGAAGTGAACTCGTCAAGCTGTATAGAAAATTCACATGTTTTTAAGTAATCAGATAAAGAATTTTCAACGGACTGAGCCATTTCGTCAGTCTTACTTTGTACTATATTATAACTCAGTGGAATTATTTTTATAATTTCGAAATGTGGTTTGTACAAAACTGTGTGTATTACCTCATATACAACTAGTAAAATAAGTTCTTCACCAATAATATTCAGTTTTCTGGACTTTGCAATCAATAAGAAGCATGCAGTCATCATCATCTTGCTTAGATGTTGTCCCAATGAATTGTTGCAGTGACTCTTCTCGGTTTTTTGGCTAATATTAAAGTATAGTATCTGCACTGTAATGGATCTTAGCCATTTGGCTAACCTGGTCTAGAAGGCATACCATAGTCTGTGGGTAAAAGATCATTGGGGTTCTCTTGGCCAGGAAAAAAACTTTAGCGACAGTGGTGGTACTGTGGTCAACGAGGACAATCCGAGACAATGGTACTCATACCCTTCCACTCTGTCCCACTCAAGCACACCGTCGCAGCCTGCCATTTCTGGCGGGAAGTCAGGTACATTACACCCTCCTCTCTGTCCGAGTGGCAGGAAAAAAAACCTTGCATTGTCATTCTGGCCGATCAGCAGTACACACTGTGCTGGTCTGGTCAGTCTAGGCATGTCTTAATAACCGTTTTCTATGCCGTGCAGACAGATTGTGGGGAAACAATATAGTCAGAGTTTGATGACGCAATTTCCTCAGTCTACAATGCCCAAAGCTAGACAGTAGCTATTGTACTCCTGAGTTCACCATTATATGTCAGTTCATGTTCATGCAGTTATACTAAAGAATTAAATATTACCATTGTTACTTTCAACTGCCGTCGACTTACTCCTTAGTATATTAGTGTTGTTCACTGGTTTTGGGACAACTAATATAAGTTTATAAAAGAACCTCGCAACATTGATGGATCATAATTTGACTATTTTACATTAAACCTTTCACGGACCCCCTGGAGTTGTCCAGGGACCCCCAAATGAATTTTAATTTTCCACGGACCCCCTGAACGATACCGCGGACCCCTGGGGGTCCGTAGGGACCACTTTGGGAACCACTGGCTTAGAGCATCATGTCTCTCTATTTTGTCGTAATTGTTGTATCCTTCTTCTTTATACAAAGTATTTTAAATATACTATGTACTGTCTTTAGGCTTATCACAATAAAATGTACACAGTTTACCTGCTGAGTAGTAAACTTCTTAAGGTATTCTATCCATTGAAAGTTGTACACTGTTAACATTCTCATCTCCTGTATTGACCTGTCTCCATCTAGAGTGACTGGATCCTCAATGTGTTTTGTATGTGGTGGATCCAAGACCCAAGTGAGATTGACAGCGTCTAGTATAACTCTGAGTTAAAATGTCAACATTTAAATGCTCTACATTTTCACATAACAGATGTAATAAACATATCGATATTTTATTAAAATAATAAAACGAAGGTTTAGAAAAATGTAAACAGATTAAAAGTTCACATTCAACAGCTGTTCATGATACCGTACAGCTGTTCTGCCATTGAAATTTATCAGACAGCTCATGAATGAAAAGAAATTCTTTTAAACAGATTTAAATAACTAGGGGAAGAAAATCTTTAAGATAGTTTCTATCACAAGTTGCATAGATTTCAAATAGGGGTCGCAATAATGGTCCCCTTTTACCAAAACCGGTCATTTCGATATTGAAGTTTTTCGAATACCGGGATTCCGGTAAGTTCGATATTATCAATCGATTTTGTCGAGATTGTAGACTTAAAGAACCGAAGATAACTTACTTTTTACATAACACTTTGTTTGTTTACATTAAAAAAAATAATTCCCAAACTCACCTAATTCATTCAATCACAAGTGTCAGAGACAAATTAATTCAACCTTCTTTCAACTTACACAATTTATTTTTACATAGGTTTTAAACAATTTGACTACACTTGATCACTTTACGTTAATGTCGGCTTATCGTAAGAATATTATTTCATCTGTCGAGCTAGTTATTGAGATAAATAGTACACATTCGTTACGAGTACCATCTAAAACTGTTGTACAATAGTCTATTTATAAATAGTCGTTACGAGTACCATCTAAAACTGTTGTACAATAGTCTATTTATAAATTGTCGTTACGAGTACCATCTAAAACTGTTGTACAATAGTCTATTTATAAATAGTACACATTCGTTACGAGTACCATCTAAAACTGTTGTACAATAGTATATTTATAAATAGTCGTTACGAGTAGTATCTAAAACAGTTGAACAATAGTCTATTTATAAATAGTCGTTACGAGTACCATCTAAAACTGTTGAACAGTAATCTATTTAATGTGTCTTTTTTCTCGATGCTGTCTAAAACTGTTGAACACTAGTCTATTTAATGTGTTTTTTTCTTGATGCTATCTAAAACTGTTGAACACTAGTCTATTTAATGTGTCTTTTTTCTCGATGCTATCTAAAACTGTTGAACACTAGTCTATTTAATGTGTCTTTTTTCTTGTTGCTCATCTGCTGTGTTGAAAAAAGTTTTATAAAAAGATGACAACGAAATCAAAACTGTTAAAATGTCAGAAATGGCGATAAATCTCAAGACAGTAGAATGAACAACCTATTGTTTACATGAGTGGGAAGGCCAGGATTTGTGCCAAGCCTATCTGACTGAGAAATAGACCGATCTTTCAAGAAATAATAACAAACATGTGTTTTTATTTACAATATTTTAAATTTTAAGCTGATATATTTCATTAATCGAAATTAACGAGCGATGAACATTTTTAAACTAATTTAACGCATGATGAACGATTTTAACCTAAATTAACGCAAGATGAACATTTTTATCTAAATTAACTCTAATTTAATAGACGAAAAAATCATCTCATTTTTTACATTAACATCGCAACTCATGTCTCCTCTTACACACACTCACTTGATATATAAACATAACTAATCACATCACATTCTTTGACGAATAAATTGCAGAATACACCTAACGATTGAACACAAAACCCAAGAACAGGTTGGAACAATACATACATCATTGACATGTTTAGCTTTAATTATGAAATTTGAAAATTTGAAAAAAAAAAGATTGAATTTATTTTATTTTTTTGACGATGAAATACGAAAATTCTCCTAAATATTTTAGTTTGTTTCGGTATTCTTAACTATCAATTGGATCCAGTTTTTGATAATTTAAAGAGACGGGATCCAAATTTGTGACTATTAACTTCTACACAACCATACAAAAAAGTAGATACAACTAAGTCTAATTGAATATTGATATCTAATAAAAAAACGTTTTGCTGTTTGTGGAGTAAACTGAAATTTAGATATATTTTGTATGGAAAATACTAAACATTTTATTATATATTTTAATGCCCATCACTTTAACTCTCTATAGATAAAAAAACATGGCATTTTATATAAAATACCTGGTGTCTGTGGAAAATGTCTAGCTTGCCAATGACATGAGGTCTGAACAAACATGGATCACACTGGTACATGTAAGGCTTCCAATGATTGTCTAATGTATCAGGGTTCTTCATTGATTCATAAGTTGTAATAAAGCTGAAAGTATAATAACAAGAATGTATCTCGTATTTTGTTGTTTGTAAAAAATAATTGTGAAATCAAACACATCTCACAACAAAACAACCTAATCTATACCAAACAATCTCACAACACAACAACTTAATGCATACCAAACACATCGTACAACACAATAACTTAATTTATACAAAACACCTCTCTTAACACAACAACTTAATCCATACCAAAAACCTCTCTTAACACAACAACTTAATCCATACAAAAGACCTCTCTCAACAAAACAACTTAATCCATACAAAACACTTCAAAACAACAACTTAATCCATACAAAACAACTCTCACAACACAACAACTTAATCCATAAAAAAACTCTCACAACACAACAACATAATCCATACAAAACTTTCACAACACAACAACTTAATCCATACAAAACAACTTTCACAACAAAACAACTTAATCCATACAAAACAACTCTCTCAACAGAACAACTTAATCCATACAAAAAACTTTCACAACACAACAACTTAATCCATACAAAACACCTCTCTCAACAGAACAACTTAATCCATACAAAACATCTCTCTCAACACAGCAACTTAATCCATACAAAACAACTTTCACAACAAAACAACTTAGTCCATACAAAACAACTCTCAACAGAACAACTTTATCCATACAAAACAACTTTCACAACACAACAAATTAATCCATACAAAAAAATCTCACAACACAACAACTTAATCATAAAAAAACTCTCAAAACACAACAACTTAATCCATACAAAACAACTTTCACAACACAACAATTTAATCCATACAAAACAACTTTCACAACACAACTATTTAATCCATACAAAACACCTCTCTCAACAGAACAACAATCCATACAAAACACCTCTCTCAACACAGCAACTTAATCCATACAAAAACTCCCACAACACAACAACTTAATCCATACAAAAACTCTCACAACACAACTTAATCCATATAAAAACTCTCAAAACACAAAAAATCCATACAAAACAACTCTCACAACACAACAACTTAATCCATACCAAACAACTCTCACAACACAACAACTTAATCCATAAAAACAACTCTCACAACACAACAACTTAATCATTACAAAACAACTCTCACAACACAACAAATTAATCCATACAAAACAACTCTCACAACACAACAACTTAATCCATACAAAGAACTCCCACAACACAACAACTTAATCCATACAAAAAACTCTCACAACACAACAACTTAATCCATATAAAAAACTCTCAAAACACAAAAAATTTATCCATACAAAACAACTCTCACAACACAACAACTTAATCCATACAAACAACTCTCACAATACAACAACTTAATCCATAAAAAACAACTCTCACAACACAACAATTAATCCATACAAAAAAACTCTCGAAACACAACAACTTAATCCATACAAAACAACTCTCACAACACAACAACTTAATCCATACAAAACCACTTTCACAACACAACAACTTAATCCATACAAAACCACTTTCACAACACAACAACTTAGTCCATACAAAAAACTCTCACAACAGAACAACTTAATCCATACAAAACACCTCTCTCAACACAGCAACTTAATCCATAAAAAAAACTCCCACAACACAACAACTTAATCCATACAAAAAACTCTCACAACACAACTTAATCCATAAAAACAACTCTCACAAAACAATAACTTAATCCATACAAAGAACTCTCACAACACAACAACTTAATCCATATAAAAAACTCTCAAAACACAAAAATTTATCCATACACAACAACTCTCAAAACACAACAACTTAATCCATACCAAACAACTCTCACAATACAACAACTTAATCCATAAAAACAACTATCACAACACAACAACTTAATCATTACAAAACAACTCTCACAACACAACAAATTAATCCATACAAAACATCTCTCACAACACAACAACTTAATCCATACAAAACAACTCTCACAACACAACAACTTAGTCTATACAAAAAAACTCTCAAAACACAACAACTTAGTCCATACAAAACAACTCTCACAACACAACAACTTAATCCATACAAAACAACTCTCACAACACAACAACTTAATCCATACAAAACAACTCTCACAACACAACAACTTAATCCATACAAAACAACTCTGACAACACAACAACTTAATCCATACAAAACAACTCTCACAACACAACAACTTAATCCATACCAAACAACTCTCACAATACAACAACTAAATCCATAAAATTAACTCTCACAACACAACAACTTAATCCTTACAAAACAACTCTCACAACACAATAAATTAATCCATACAAAACAACTCTCACAACATAACAACTTAATCCATACAAAAAAACTCTCACAACACAACAATTAAATCCATACAAAACAACTTTCACAACAGAACAATTTAATCCATACAAAAAAACTTTCACAACACAACAACTTAATCCATACAAAACACCTCTCTCAAAAGAACAACTTAATCCATACAAAACAACTCTCTCAACACAGCAACTTAATCCATACAAAACAACTCTCACAACACAACAACCTAATCCATACAAAACACCTTTCTCGACACAACAACTTAATCCATACAAAACACCTCTCAACAGAACAACTTAATCCATACAAAAAAACGTCAATCAACACAGCAACTTAATCCTACTTCTGATTTGTTTCTTTGTAATAGGCATTTGAATGTCCAGGATTCTAGTGACCTTGATAATGTTATTTCCAGGGCTGGGGAGCCGGTGTCGGTGGTGTCGGTAGTATTTGCCGGTGTCGGCAGTTGTACTTTGCCCGGTGTCGGTGTCGGCATTTGTATTTTGTCCGGAGTCGGTGTCGGCATTTGTACCTGTCCGGAGTCGGTTCGGTGTAAAAACTTCCACCCAAAAAATACTGGAACTGTAATTAAATAATTCAGAACAACGTCAGATAGTTCTTAGCCAATCTTTAATTTAAAGTTTTCTTAAGTTCTTCTTTTCTTTTTAAATAAATACTTGGTAAGTCTGTTTATCAACAAATGTATTATTTTCTAAGGTGAGATTCTCTACATTACAACAACTTGTCAACATTAACAGAATTGTGACTGAAAGCAGATAGGAAGGCTACTGGCTATGTTCACTCTGTTATTCACTCAATCATTGTAAATCATGAGACATTTTTAGTTTGCATCTGTCTATCAATATCCATGTTGGAGAAAGATTACACACAAACCTATTCAAGTCTTTTAGAACTTCAAAGAATGATCACACTCTCAACAGCTTAATTTCTCTCAGCCAGAATGTAACATTACCAATCTACGTCACAATGGCACTACATTAAAGCCCAGTCCGTAGCTGGAGCGGTTGAGGCACCCCTCCCCACCACCGACACCGGGGGGGGGGGCAAAGGGAGATAATTGTGTATTTTGTCCCCTGTATATATCTCATACTATATATAGACATTAAAAGGTCACGAAAAATACTAGATATGGACATCAAGAGTAGCTGCAGTGAATACATTGAAGTAACAAAAGTGAATGGTTTACTTCAAGATATGCCACAGTATGCGGGATGTTATTTTTATAGTAAACCTGAAACGGCCAATTCGCTACTTTTAATAAGTTCTCATTTATGTGTAGGCTTATGCCCAAATATTGGTCAAGATTATTATTAACGATTGCCTAAGTCAGCAAGTCACTGCAAAGTACAGACATATCCAACAACACTAGAGCAATGATGCTTGGAAGTTTATAAGTGGCCACTCAGAGAATGCAGAATGCTGAAATAAAATCACGGCAAGGGCTACAGACAATGATAAAATATAATTGCTCCAGACCTTTTTTTTAGACAAGAGAGAGACTATGAAGACACTACATACTTAACAGTTTTGATAGAGGAAGGAATCGTTATTTTACACCCGAATTAAACCTGAAATATTTATTGAAAATGTTTTTATTATAAATGTTACAACAGTTTATTGTGGAATTCGCAAGACTGATATGGTTTAGCGAAACAATTCCTTTTGTTAACCCTGGACAACACATTTCTTTAATTAATTTTATTGTCTTTTTTAGCTATACCAATATTCTAGCTCAGCTATTATTATATTGGAAAGATAAAGAAGACTTTCGACTATCCCACAAAATGTTGCATAATGACATTGGAACATTCCCGATACTGCCTAAGGTTGTACTACTGTATATAAAAATTAACTGCCTTACATACAGTAATCAACCAAACACTGTATTACATAAACTCTATTCAAGTTTTTTTTTTCGCGTACTTTTTTCATTATTACAAAAATATTTACAATCATTTATTTTATTGCGGATAAATATTGATTTATGTGCAGTGTAGTCAGTAGTGTTGGAAGGGCGCCAAATTAGAAGGGATGCTGAAATTTGTAATCTTGACAACAATATTCAGCCACTAAACCAGACATAAGCAATTCACGGCCCACAGCCAAGCCCGACCAGTTGAACAGTACATTCCCATCCGTTCAATTACATCGATAACATTTACGTTTAATTTATGATAGTTCATATACAATATTCTAAACACTCCATTCGTCTACTCTTGGCCCATTTTCAATTAAATTTGGGAACCCACTGTGGCCCTACTGTGGTTATAAATCTATAGCTGTGATCTTCGTGTATACATATCGGGGAGTGTACAGGCACACATATCAGCTGCTAATCTTAGTCCTAGTACTGCTAGATAAGTGCATAAAGTACCATGAGCTGCTTACACAAATGACCTTTAGTTTTGTTTAAAGCACTTATGTAAAATGGAACAAAAAGGACAGCTAACCATTTTGTAGCATTCCCATTATGATTTTAAAAAGTATTATCAGTTGTCAATGTAACATTGATAGGTCACACATACACTAGAGATGGACATCAAGAGCAACAGCAGGGCATGAATAGTGCATTTAAGTAACTGAAGTTCACTTAAGTGACTGGAGATGTGTCAGAGTATTCAGGTCGTAACTTTATACTTAATCTGGAGCAGCTAATTTAGTACCTTTAAATAATTTCTTATGTGTATGTATACTGGGATGTCGGTCAAGATTGTTTTCAATGATTAACTAAGTCAGTTAGTCACTCCTAAAAATTAATTTCTAAAAGCAATACAGCTATGATGCTGAGAAATTTATAAGTGGCCATTCAGAGTGTGCTAAATAATGGAATTAAATCAAGATGGATGTTCCAGAACTATTCTTAGAAGATAGAAAGATGTATGAGAACACTACATATAGAACAGGCAATATATGAAAGAAGTGATCTTACACACTAGAAATGTGTAGTTTAAAGATGTTACACATTGTTCAGAGTTTTACATTTTTCAGAACGATGGTTAGGAGAGGGGGGGAGGGCAAAAAAAACTGGCACTGGATACAACAATAGCTAGTTACGGCTCGGCGGATGTAATCGGACAGTCAAACAAAATTAATCGAAGATCCACAAACTGTTATAATATATTGAAGGCTGGAGATGGGTTGCCTTTTTGTAAAAAAAAACCAAAATAAACAACAACTCGTTATATATACGTCATGGGTACTTTTTCTTCTTGTATTATTAATTATTATTTATTATTATTTAATGTTATTTCTTCTGTGCTGTGGATCTTCTGGAAAGGTATATATTAAATTGCAGTATTGATAGTCTCTTCGGAGTATATTGTATAATTATTTATTTAAGTGTCCACAGACATATGTGTTAGACGTTATACATACAAACAGCGGTAATCCCTTATTTTAGCTACAATTAATATTTTGATAAATATTATTACTTTACCTCTATAATCATTCCAAAATTATAGTATTGATTGCAATCAATTGGTATTTATTAAAATAATAAGAAAAAAATTGTGTTATAATGCATTAAATAAATTTGTAAAAAAGGTCCTCTATATTCCAGGGTTGTTAATATTGCAATATTGTATTAGTATTGATAGTATTACCAATACTTTTGTTAAGTATTGGTACGATATTGCAATACTTCTTGAAATTTGATATTGGTATTGGTATTGCCAATAATTACTTTTGATATTGGTATTGGTTTTTAACCAATACTAAAGGCAAATATTCAATAAGTTCACTACAACATTGGTTGTGAATAAAGCTGAATATAATAAACTAGTCATCCCGCGGCGTAAAATACGCCGCCTTATCAATCAATATAATTACTGTAATTTTATTTTTAAATAAGCAATCAAACAAAATAACAGGCTGACATCAAATCCTATAGGCCTATCACCTTCCGGCACATTGGAAGTGTGCCTGTCATTTGCTCAGCCTTGTAGCAACAAGTGAATGTGCCAAAATTGCTGATCCACTTTATAAGAGAACATCAGTTCAGACATTTTCAAAGTTGACAGCCCTCTGAAATAAACAAAACCGATCAGTTGTAGCTTCGGAAAGGATCAAGGATTCACTTGGTAAGCTTTTGGTACCATCTGGTGAAACCCGGTGGAATTCAATGTATGATGCTGTCACCAGAGTAAACAACATTCTCTGTGTAAGTGACATGGAAGTTAAGTTTGACAAACTTTGTGATGAACTTGATATCAAAAGACTACAGCCTGTACAGAAAATATTTGTTAAAGAGTATGTTTCTGTTATGAAGCCTGTTTGCTGTGGACTAGATATTTTGTAGGGTGAAACTAAAAAAGACATTGTACTTAGTTTCCTTCTACCAACACTTGTCGTGATGAAGGCTCAGTTATAAGTGTTTCTTGATCAAGGAAAGAATGATTAGCTCGTAGTCTGTTCTCCATTAGCTTCATGTCTTTTGAATGCCATCGATAGAAGATTTGCATACATGTTTGACAGCATTGATGCTCAGCTGGCGCTGGTCAACAGATGTAAGAACTTTCACATCAAAACGTGAAATTCCTGTTAAGATACCGACCGACAACAAACAAATTGCTAGACTCGAAAGAAATCTTACTTAGTCTACCTTATCTGAAGGTCCATTCCACCACCTCTTCTCCATTTCACACTCACCTCCCAAAGGGCGGGCTAGCTGACCATGAGTGATTAGTGAAGACAATTGTACGAGTATGGATGAAAGGTTTTAGAGATGGCATTCGTCCAATAGGCTAATACTGAGGTGGTCGTAACAGAGAGGCCAATAAAGGTGAAACTGATGGGAGGCTAATATAATAGGTTTGATTAATTTTGGTCATGCCCTCTGAGGGCTGGGCATCAGCGTTTCTGGAAACAACATTTTTTTTCTGATATAGCCTTTATAATAATTATGTAATTTTCAGGGCCCCATTCTAAATCTTAAACATAAAGACAGAAAATAAAAGACACAAGAATCTTCCAGCTAACATAAAATTGGATTAATAAATTACTGTCATGCCTATTAAGTGCTGGGCATCAGCGTCTCTGAAGGCACCGTTTTTCTTATATAGCCTATATTAATAATTATGTAGGTAGGATCACCATCGAAAAAAAGCACCCGGGTAGAGTCAAGTTGACAGAGCAATCAATATTCCCGGGGGCCTCGCCTGACCTAGCTTGGCCTTTCCTGATGATGGGACGCGACTCCCATCTGTTTGCTTTTCCTGTGAACCAGACGATGGACACATTGTGCCTTCGATCGCCCTTTGTGGTTCTCGAGGTGGGCCGAAAGTAACGTTTTTTACGATACCAGACCTTTCAGCCGAAGTCGTGGTACCGGGGCGAGTAGTCGTGCTTTTTTTCGATGGTGATCCTACCGCCCCCTAACCATCCATCAAGGCATGTTTGGGTGCTGCCCAGACCCGGTTTATTTCGTATCTTTGTCTTAACCATTTTGCTTTTCGGGTGCCCCGGGGGGGGGAGGGTTGGGTGGTCTGACAAGTAAGCAGAGCAGCTCAGTTGCCTCTCTTACCTCGACCCAGGATAAACCAGTGCCGGGGCGCTTACCGCCGGACATATCTGATTTCTCGGAATGAGAGTGGGTTGGCGTACCTTTTTCCTCGAAACCCCGATCTGCCATCGAGGGGCTGGCTCCGTGCAATTCCAGCGTTCGGTCACAGTATCGAATACACCAGGGTTCACTTCCCGCGCACGTCCTGCAGCGGGGGAGCGTTTCGCAGTTCCCTTGCGGGCTTCCCACCACCATTCACCTAAGATCGTCCAGGTGCCCTCCAGAGCGGGGTGGGCTGGTGGCGTAGGTAGCGGCAGTTACCTAAGAGAAACTTTTAGATTTCACACTGTTCCCAGAGCAGGGAGCTCCCCAGAGCAAGGAGACCCAGCGCTACTTTCTTGTTGGATCTTCCAGTTATCGGCTAATTTTGACAGTCTTTATTGTCTTCTGCCAGACATGAGGCCGGCCAGCACCTAGGGTTGACCTCAGCCCCCATAGTACCGGCCGGGTGTGGGTCTCAGGAAACCTCCAGACGAACAGGGACACGCTAGTGCCACGCGTACTGTAAAGGTCCGATGTGAATGACCCACGTCAGAAAAGATGCCACCGATTTGCGTTTTGCAAGCCCTAACCCGTTCCTAGGGTTTGGGTTTTTCGAGACCAATTGTCGAGGGTTCCGCGCCGCACGGATCTCTTTTTTACGTAACCTTCGCTTTATGCGTCATGATACGGTCCGAAACAGGATCATGGTCCCCCCAAGAGCAGGGATCATGAACCATATCTCCAGTACTGGGAAGCCGGGTGTGCCGGCCACACACAGTCGCGGTACGCTTTTCGCTTTTTGTTTGCCCAATATGGGTCCAACGTTTCCACCAGGACCACAAGGAGGTGCTGGGTTTTAAGAACCACCTGGGGAAAGTTGTCGAGAGCAAAACATCCCAGTCAAGACGCTCTCTCTCTCTCTCTTTGAACTCTCTCAGTAATCTGCGGGCTAAGACTTAGTCTCTTAGAGCCCGTGAGATCAGACTTGCTGTGTCTCTCAACATCTGGAGACTGCCATAGAGCCCGATGGCCAGCAAGCTTCCGGACTGGTCCACCCTGTGGTCCGCCAGTTCGGGGCACTCGAAAAGCAAATGATCCACGGTTTCCTCCACTTCCCTGCAGTGTCTGCAAAGGGTGTCGACATTGGGCCTCAACCTCCCAAAGTACGCGCCAATAGGACAGTGCCCAGTACGGAACTGGGCAATTAGCGCCTGCTCGACACGCCTGAGCTTCCACCACGGGTCAGTTTTGGACGGCCGCTCTAGGACTTGCCGGATCTTAAGTCCGTTCACCCCATGAGCCCAGCCCGAGAACCACTTCGATTGTCCAAAGAGGCAGATCATGGAACGTGCTGCCTCAAATGAGCTCTTTCGTGCACTCATGGGCAGCACTTGGGAATCTGTTGACTGGACTATTGCCTTGGCAATGCCGTCTGCCCTTTCATTTCCGGGCACGTCCGCATGCCCGGGAACCCATTGAAGGGTCACATGCACGTGATGTTGGGACGCCAGACCCTGTATTGCCATCAGCATGTCTTCCAGCAGAAGCGGCCATTCTCCCGTCCCTTTTACAGCTTGGAGAACAGAGAGCGCGTCAGTGAAGATGATAATGTCTGTAGCAGGCAAAGTACCCTCACCGATTAGCTCCCCTATGTGGTCCACTGCCTCAGTAATGGCTGTCATCTCTGCCTCGTAAGCACAGAGAGACCCACATAGGCCAGCATGGTCTTTCACAAAGCCAGTTTGTGGGAGAGTGATGTGGACCCCAAACGAGGCGCTTGTCCGGCCGTCAATACTGGATACAGAGGCGTCAGTATAAGCCAGTATAGCGTTCCCCGAATAGTTTCCAATTATCTCCATAGCCACATCCGTGATGGATCGGAGATCCTTTGCGTTCCCAGCATTGGTTTCGACCAGGGTCGTGCGTACCTCGGGCATGTAGAAAGCCTCGCCAGGAGGGACCCTAGAGACTGTCTCTAGCATTAGGCGGTCAGTCGGCAGCTTGATCTCGGAGGCAAGTCTTACTGCGTGGTGCATAAAACACTGCATCGAGAGCCGCTTCCTTTCCCCCCAGCCATCGACCATCTCCCTTAGGACAGAGGTCTCATCCTGCCGCTTAAACCGCTCATACGCAGTTATAACGGCCTGCTCTCTACGAATACCCAGAGGTGGCACATTAGCCATGATTTTCACCGCTGCTGTGGGTGCCGTTCGAAAAGTGCCTGTGATCAGCCGGAGAGCCTGGTTCTGTATAACATCTAGGGCCTCTAAAGAGGACTTAGAGCCATAGACCTGCACTACCTTGCTGTAATCTATCTGAGATCTTACTGCACCCGTGTACAGTGACCTCAGGACATCTGCTCGAGCTCCCCAGGACGTGCTCGCCAACTTCTTGACAATATTCAGTCGATCAGAGGCGCAGCGGGCAACCTCTGAAATATGTGTGCAGAGAGTAAGCTTTCTGTCAAGTGTAACTCCCAGGTACTTGGGCTTAGGTTCCAGAGCAAGAACCTCACCCTCTACCTCCAGTCTAAATGGTTATTTGAGGATACTCGTGCCCATGGTAAACAGCGAGTAGACGGTCTTCGAGACGTTAATCTCTAGCCCCGACATCCTAGTATAACAGCCGACCGTAGTCAGGTCCTTCTGGAGTGCGCTCTCAAGGACTGAGGCACTCTTTCCGGTCTTCCAGACCGCTAGGTCGTCGGCATATAGTAGGCTTTTACAACCCAGAAACTCAGGCAGGTCATTGATGAAAGCTAGGAACAATGTACAACTGAGGGCGGAGCCCTGTGGGAGACCCTGTTCGAGGGTCCGTTTCCTCGACACGCTGCTCCCAACACGTGTCATGATAGTACGATTACTGAGGAAACTTCGTAACCAAATGTACATCTCAGTGGTGAAACCCAACCGCTGTTGCTTCAACAATAGTCCTGGACGCCAGACTCGATCGTAAGCCTGCTTGAGATCTAGGAAAACTACCGCCGTTGACTCAGCTTTCTGAAAGCCGTCGGCTATTTCTTGGACGAGGAGCGTGACCATGTCCATCGCACTATTACCCCGCCGAAAGCCTCCTTGCTTTGGGGTAATAAGCCCTTTTTCCTCTAGGAAACCACATCAACCTTCGGTTGACCATGCGTTCGGCTACTTTTCCAACACATGAAGTGAGGGAGATAGGACGGTAGCTTTCTGCTTGGTCAGTCTTTTTCCATTTTTTAAGTACCGGCACTATGACAGCCTCCCTCCACCTCTGAGGGAGTTCTCCGGTCAACCACGTGCGATTGACAAACTGGAGAAGCTTTGCTTGTCCCGCTGCCCCGAGGTGTGTGATCATCTCATTACTGATCAAGTCACTGCCTGGGGCCTTTCTCGTGCGACACTTCCTGACTGCGTATGCCAATTCATTGGCAGAGAATGGGGCTCTGAACGTGTCTCGATTTTCCGAGTCAAACTCAGCCTTCTCTTTGACTCGTCGGACTTTATCCAGTGCCTTGGACAGTGTACTCTTCTTACTAGACTTACTGACCTCTGCAAAGTGCCTGTTAAGCACTTCGGCCTTCTTGCTATCGCTAGCAGTCAAGCCTGTGTCCGTTTGCAACGGGGCGCCAGTTCTGATCGTCCCAGCCTGGGTCAAGTCTTTCAGTAATTTCCACGTCTTTTGGCTCTCCCTTAGATCCAACTTCTCGCATGTATCAGTCCATTTCTGCTTTTTGGCCTCAGCAGACGCCCTTTTTACTTGCTCAGTTAGTTTATTGTACTCACGGCACGCCTCAGCCGTTTTCAATCGACAAGCTTTCTTTCGAGCGGCTTGTCTTTGCCGAACTAACCTTGCAAGGGCTGTAGTCCAAAATGGTCTAAACTTACGTTTCGGAAGGCTCTTTGGGATCGTCCTACGTGCGGCACCTAAGATCGCTTCAGTGATCTCCTTGTAAACAACGTCGACTGTTCCACACTCGGTATCTACCCTCTCCAAGGCAGCGTCCGCTGCTACCTATAAGGCGTCCCAATTTGCTTTTGAATAGACCCAGCACCTGTGCTTAGCTCCTGGGTTTCTCTCAGGTGGAGGAATATCCACTGAGACGAGAACGGGTTTATGTTCACTACCGATGCAATCTAGCACGCGGAAAGAGGTGCTACAGGCCAGATCAGCCGAGACGAGTGTTAAGTCGGGTCTCGTTTCGCTCCCACTGCTACCGTGAAACAAGGTGGGTTCAGAATCTTGGTCCTGCAACCTAACTAATTTTTGTAATATTACAAATCTCCTCAATCCTCCGGCCAGCCGCATCCGTGCGTTCATAACCCCATGCCGGAGACATGGCGTTGAAATCACCACATACGAAGGTGCCAAGCAGAGTATCCTCAGCTGTTATTAGACTGAGCTCCGTCTTGGGGGATTGTACACGTTGACACAATGGTACTTCCTCCCATCCTTATAAACATCCACCGCAAGCGTATCCGTTTTTCCGCGTGGACCGTGGGCGCTGCTCGGCTGAGCATTTAGCGTATTTCTGACCAGGGTCACCAATCCCCTGCAGTTCTTACACCCACACCGGAAGCACGAATAACCAGTGATGTGGACCGTCCTAAATCCAAGGATGCACTCTTGTAACATTGCAACATCCACGTCATTCTCGTTAAAAGCTTTGCGACTTCTAGGCTCTTGGGGATGAGACCCCGGACGTTCAGATGGACAATCCTGAACTGGGCCTTACCAGAGCGTTTCCAAGTCTTCGCTTGTCAGCTGTGGTGCCGGCCACCTCAGGCGGGGAGCTTTCGGCTACACCTGGAAACAGTGACCTGCTCTCCTCAACTGACAGAGCAATCAGCGTTTATCGCAGAGGGCTGGGCTTGACAGTTCCCAGTCGCTTTTATCTCGCCGGGCACCATAGGCGGGGAGCTTTCGGCTACACCCGTTGGCAGTGCCCTGCCTATGTCAGTCTTGGTGCCGGCCACCTCAGGCGGGGAGCTTTCGGCTACACCCGTTAACAGTGACCTGCGGTCCATGACTTTCGGCTTCCCGCTGACAGAGCAATCAGCGTTTATCGCCGAGGGCTGGGCTTGACAGTTCCCAGTCTCTTTCGTCGCGCAGGGTACATCGGTGGGGTTCGGCGAGTAGCGTCTCCCCTCTCTGTTACCATGCCAGAGTCGACTTCCGTGCTGTCGGGGTGCACCTCGGGGGTGCGCACAGTGACTGGGTTGCCCTTGGTAGGGTTTCCCAGGGGTAGAGGCCGACAACCTTCCGCCCTGCATCTCATTCTACCGCCGGGTACCAGCGGCGGAGCAGGCCATCTATCCAGCTCCGTTAGCGGTACCCTGCTGGTCGTTACGATCGGTTTTCCGCTGGAAGAGCAGCCAGCGTTACCCGAGGACTTGGCTCGACCTGCCACAGCCACTTTTGGGGGTCTGCTTCCCCCTCGTCTCCGCGTGGTCGTACGTTCTGGTTTCGTGCCGACAGAGCAGTCAACACTAGCCGGGGACCGGGCTCGACCTGCCTCAGCCTCTTTTGAGTGTGTGCGAATTCCCTCGTAGCAACGTTCAGCGGTCACTCGTGCCTGGGTCAAGTTGACAGAGCAATCAACCGTTCCCATGGGGCCTTGCCTGACCTAGCTTGGCCTTCACCTGTGATGGGACGCTACTCCCATCTGTTCGCTTATCCGGTAAACCAGGCGGTGGACACTCAGTGCCTTCGATCCGCCTTAGTGGTTCTCGAGCTGGGCCGAAAGTAGCCATTTTTGCGATGCCAGACCTTTCAGTCGAAGTCATAGCACCGGGGCAAGTAGTCGGACTTTTTTCGATGGTGGCCCTACCGCCCCCTAACCATCCATCGAGGCATGTTTGGGTGCTGTCCAGACCCGCTTTAATCCTTTTCTTGTCCTTATCCATCTGCTTTTCGGGTGCCCCAGGGAGGGGCGGGTTGGGTGGTCTGACAAGTAAGCAGAGCAGCTCAGTTGCCTCCCTTGCCTCGACCCAGGTCAAACCAGTGCCGGGGCGTGCCTACCGCCGGACATGTCTGATCTCTCGGAATGAGAGTGGGTTGGCGTACCTTTTTCCTCGAAACCCCGATCTGCCATCGAGGGGCTGGCTCCGTGCAATACCAGCGTTCGGTCACAGTATCGAGTACACCAGGGTTCACTTCCCGCGCTCGCCTTGCAGCGGGGGAGCGTTTAGCAGTTCCCTTGCGGGCTTCCCACCACCATTCACCTTCGAGCGTTCAGGTGCCCTCCAGAGCGGGGTGGGCTGGTGGCGTAGGTAGCGGCATTACCTAAGAGACACTTTTAGATTCAGTCGATCAGAGGCGCAGCGGGCAACCTCTGAAATATGTGTGCAGAGAGTAAGCTTTCTGTCAAGTGTAACTCCCAGGTACTTGGGCTTAGGTTCCAGAGCAAGAACCTCACCCTCTACCTCCAGTCTAAATGGTTATTTGAGGATACTCGTGCCCATGGTAAACAGCGAGTAGACGGTCTTCGAGACGTTAATCTCTAGCCCCGACATCCTAGTATAACAGCCGACCGTAGTCAGGTCCTTCTGGAGTGCGCTCTCAAGGACTGAGGCACTCTTTCCGGTCTTCCAGACCGCTAGGTCGTCGGCATATAGTAGGCTTTTACAACCCAGAAACTCAGGCAGGTCATTGATGAAAGCTAGGAACAATGTACAACTGAGGGCGGAGCCCTGTGGGAGACCCTGTTCGAGGGTCCGTTTCCTCGACACGCTGCTCCCAACACGTGTCATGATAGTACGATTACTGAGGAAACTTCGTAACCAAATGTACATCTCAGTGGTGAAACCCAACCGCTGTTGCTTCAACAATAGTCCTGGACGCCAGACTCGATCGTAAGCCTGCTTGAGATCTAGGAAAACTACCGCCGTTGACTCAGCTTTCTGAAAGCCGTCGGCTATTTCTTGGACGAGGAGCGTGACCATGTCCATCGCACTATTACCCCGCCGAAAGCCTCCTTGCTTTGGGGTAATAAGCCCTTTTTCCTCTAGAAACCACATCAACCTTCGGTTGACCATGCGTTCGGCTACTTTTCCAACACATGAAGTGAGGGAGATAGGACGGTAGCTTTCTGCTTGGTCAGTCTTTTTCCATTTTTTAAGTACCGGCACTATGACAGCCTCCCTCCACCTCTGAGGGAGTTCTCCGGTCAACCACGTGCGATTGACAAACTGGAGAAGCTTTGCTTGTCCCGCTGCCCCGAGGTGTGTGATCATCTCATTACTGATCAAGTCACTGCCTGGGGCCTTTCTCGTGCGACACTTCCTGACTGCGTATGCCAATTCATTGGCAGAGAATGGGGCTCTGAACGTGTCTCGATTTTCCGAGTCAAACTCAGCCTTCTCTTTGACTCGTCGGACTTTATCCAGTGCCTTGGACAGTGTACTCTTCTTACTAGACTTACTGACCTCTGCAAAGTGCCTGTTAAGCACTTCGGCCTTCTTGCTATCGCTAGCAGTCAAGCCTGTGTCCGTTTGCAACGGGGCGCCAGTTCTGATCGTCCCAGCCTGGGTCAAGTCTTTCAGTAATTTCCACGTCTTTTGGCTCTCCCTTAGATCCAACTTCTCGCATGTATCAGTCCATTTCTGCTTTTTGGCCTCAGCAGACGCCCTTTTTACTTGCTCAGTTAGTTTATTGTACTCACGGCACGCCTCAGCCGTTTTCAATCGACAAGCTTTCTTTCGAGCGGCTTGTCTTTGCCGAACTAACCTTGCAAGGGCTGTAGTCCAAAATGGTCTAAACTTACGTTTCGGAAGGCTCTTTGGGATCGTCCTACGTGCGGCACCTAAGATCGCTTCAGTGATCTCCTTGTAAACAACGTCGACTGTTCCACACTCGGTATCTACCCTCTCCAAGGCAGCGTCCGCTGCTACCTATAAGGCGTCCCAATTTGCTTTTGAATAGACCCAGCACCTGTGCTTAGCTCCTGGGTTTCTCTCAGGTGGAGGAATATCCACTGAGACGAGAACGGGTTTATGTTCACTACCGATGCAATCTAGCACGCGGAAAGAGGTGCTACAGGCCAGATCAGCCGAGACGAGTGTTAAGTCGGGTCTCGTTTCGCTCCCACTGCTACCGTGAAACAAGGTGGGTTCAGAATCTTGGTCCTGCAACCTAACTAATTTTTGTAATATTACAAATCTCCTCAATCCTCCGGCCAGCCGCATCCGTGCGTTCATAACCCCATGCCGGAGACATGGCGTTGAAATCACCACATACGAAGGTGCCAAGCAGAGTATCCTCAGCTGTTATTAGACTGAGCTCCGTCTTGGGGGGATTGTACACGTTGACACAATGGTACTTCCTCCCATCCTTATAAACATCCACCGCAAGCGTATCCGTTTTTCCGCGTGGACCGTGGGCGCTGCTCGGCTGAGCATTTAGCGTATTTCTGACCAGGGTCACCAATCCCCTGCAGTTCTTACACCCACACCGGAAGCACGAATAACCAGTGATGTGGACCGTCCTAAATCCAAGGATGCACTCTTGTAACATTGCAACATCCACGTCATTCTCGTTAAAAGCTTTGCGACTTCTAGGCTCTTGGGGATGAGACCCCGGACGTTCAGATGGACAATCCTGAACTGGGCCTTACCAGAGCGTTTCCCAAGTCTTCGCTTGTCAGCTGTGGTGCCGGCCACCTCAGGCGGGGAGCTTTCGGCTACACCTGGAAACAGTGACCTGCTCTCCTCAACTGACAGAGCAATCAGCGTTTATCGCAGAGGGCTGGGCTTGACAGTTCCCAGTCGCTTTTATCTCGCCGGGCACCATAGGCGGGGAGCTTTCGGCTACACCCGTTGGCAGTGCCCTGCCTATGTCAGTCTTGGTGCCGGCCACCTCAGGCGGGGAGCTTTCGGCTACACCCGTTAACAGTGACCTGCGGTCCATGACTTTCGGCTTCCCGCTGACAGAGCAATCAGCGTTTATCGCCGAGGGCTGGGCTTGACAGTTCCCAGTCTCTTTCGTCGCGCAGGGTACATCGGTGGGGTTCGGCGAGTAGCGTCTCCCCTCTCTGTTACCATGCCAGAGTCGATTTCCGTGCTGTCGGGGTGCACCTCGGGGGTGCGCACAGTGACTGGGTTGCCCTTGGTAGGGTTTCCCAGGGGTAGAGGCCGACAACCTTCCGCCCTGCATCTCATTCTACCGCCGGGTACCAGCGGCGGAGCAGGCCATCTATCCAGCTCCGTTAGCGGTACCCTGCTGGTCGTTACGATCGGTTTTCCGCTGGAAGAGCAGCCAGCGTTACCCGAGGACTTGGCTCGACCTGCCACAGCCACTTTTGGGGGTCTGCTTCCCCCTCGTCTCCGCGTGGTCGTACGTTCTGGTTTCGTGCCGACAGAGCAGTCAACACTAGCCGGGGACCGGGCTCGACCTGCCTCAGCCTCTTTTGAGTGTGTGCGAATTCCCTCGTAGCAACGTTCAGCGGTCACTCGTGCCTGGGTCAAGTTGACAGAGCAATCAACCGTTCCCATGGGGCCTTGCCTGACCTAGCTTGGCCTTCACCTGTGATGGGACGCTACTCCCATCTGTTCGCTTATCCGGTAAACCAGGCGGTGGACACTCAGTGCCTTCGATCCGCCTTAGTGGTTCTCGAGCTGGGCCGAAAGTAGCCATTTTTGCGATGCCAGACCTTTCAGTCGAAGTCATAGCACCGGGGCAAGTAGTCGGACTTTTTTCGATGGTGGCCCTACCGCCCCCTAACCATCCATCGAGGCATGTTTGGGTGCTGTCCAGACCCGCTTTAATCCTTTTCTTGTCCTTATCCATCTGCTTTTCGGGTGCCCCAGGGAGGGGCGGGTTGGGTGGTCTGACAAGTAAGCAGAGCAGCTCAGTTGCCTCCCTTGCCTCGACCCAGGTCAAACCAGTGCCGGGGCGTGCCTACCGCCGGACATGTCTGATCTCTCGGAATGAGAGTGGGTTGGCGTACCTTTTTCCTCGAAACCCCGATCTGCCATCGAGGGGCTGGCTCCGTGCAATACCAGCGTTCGGTCACAGTATCGAGTACACCAGGGTTCACTTCCCGCGCTCGCCTTGCAGCGGGGGAGCGTTTAGCAGTTCCCTTGCGGGCTTCCCACCACCATTCACCTTCGAGCGTTCAGGTGCCCTCCAGAGCGGGGTGGGCTGGTGGCGTAGGTAGCGGCATTACCTAAGAGACACTTTTAGATTTCGCGTTGTTCCCAGAGCAGGGAGCCTCCCAGAGCGAGGAGGCCCAACGTTACTTTCTATTAGGATCACCAATTAACGGTCAATTTTGACAGTCTTTATTGTCTTCTGTCAGACATGAGGCCGGCCAGCACCTAGGGATGACCTCAGCCCCCATAGTACCGGCCGGGTGTGGGTCTCAGGAAGTATCCTCCAGACGAACAGCGACACGCTGAGCGCCACGCGTACTGTAAAGGTCCGATGCGATTGACCCACGTCAGAGACGATGCCGCCATGTTTCGTTTTGCAAGCTCTTACCCATTCCTAGGGTTTGGGTTTTTCGAGACTAGTAGTCGAGGGTTCCGTGCCGTACGGATCTCGTTTTTACGTAACCTTCACTTTCAGTGCCATATTATGGTCCGGAACAGTTCATGGCACCCCAAGAGCAGAGGGTCGTGAACCGCATCTCTAGAGTCCTTGCGTTCCAGTACTGGGAAGCCGGGGTGCCAGCCACACACAGTCATGGTACGCTTTTCGCAGTTGTGCACTTTCGTGCTCCCAGATTAGCCGTTAGCCCAGAGCAAGGCTACCGTTGTCCGCCCGGACCGCTAGGAGGTTCTGGGTTTTAAGGGCCACCTGGGGGAAGTTGTTAAGAGCAACACATCCCAGCCAAGACACACTGGGCTTAGCGTCCCCAGCTCCACGCCTTATGGCCGGTGCAAGTAAAGTTCACAACCGACGGCATGCATGGGGAGGTCTGACACTAAGACTCCACCTGGGGAAAGTTGCCGAGAGCAACACATCCCAGCCAAGACATTAAGGCACTGGCGTCTCCTGCCCACATGCACTAGGACCGATGGCAAGTAATGTTCACCATTGGCGACATGCACGGGGATGGGACGCTCTCTCTCTCTTTGAACTCTCTCAGTTTATCTGCGGGCTGAGACTTAGTCTCTTAGAGCCCGTGAGATCAGACTTGCTGTGTCTCTCAACATCTGGAGACTGCCATAGAGCCCGATGGCCAGCAAGCTTCCGGACTGGTCCACCCTGTGGTCCGCCAGTCCGGGGCACTCGAAAAGCAAATGATCTACGGTTTCCTCCACTTCTCCGCAGTGTCTGCAAAGGGTGTCGCTATTGGGCCTCAACCTCCCAAAGTACGCGCCAATAGGACAATGCCCAGTACGGAACTGGGCAATTAGCGCCTGCTCGACACGCCTGAGCTTCCACCACGGGTCAGTTTTGGACGGCCGCTCTAGGACTTGCCGGATCTTAAGTCCGTTCACCCCATGAGCCCAGCCCGAGAACCACTTCGATTGTCCAAAGAGGCAGATCATGGAACGTGCTGCCTCAAATGAGCTCTTTCGTGCACTCATGGGCAGCACTTGGGAATCTGTTGACTGGACTATTGCCTTGGCAATGCCGTCTGCCCTTTCATTACCGGGCACGTCCGCATGCCCGGGAACCCATTGAAGGGTCACATGCACGCTATGTTGGGACACAAGACCCTGTATTGCCATCAGCATGGCTTCCAGCAGAAGCGGCCATTCTCCTGTCCCTTTTACAGCTTGGAGAACAGAGAGCGCGTCAGTAAGAATAACAATGTCCAGAGCAGGCAAAGTACCCTCACTGATTAGCTCTCGTATGTGGTCCACTGCCTCAGTAATGGCTGTCATCTCTGCCTCGTAAGCACAGAGCGACCCACATAGGCCAGCATGGTCTTTCACAAAGCCGGTTTGTGAGAAGGTGATGTGAACCCCAAACGAGGCGCTTGTCCGACCGTCTCTACTGGATACAGAAGCATCAGTATAGGCCAGTATAGCGTTCCCCGAGTAGCTTTCAATCACCTCCAAAGCCACATTCGTGATGGTTCGGCGATCCTTTGCATTCCCAGTATTGGTTTCGACCAGGGTCGTGCGTACCTCAGGCATGTAAAGAGCCTCGCCAGGCGGGAGCCTTGAGACAGTTTCTAGCATTAGGCGGTCAGTTGGCAGCTTAATCTCGGAGGCGAGTCTCACTGCATGGTGCATAAAAGACTGCATCGAGAGCCGCTTCCTTTCCACCCAGTCATCGACCATCTCCCTTAGGACAGAGGTCTCCTCCTGCCGCTTGAAACGCTCATACGCGGTCAAGACGGCCTGCTCTCTACGAATACCCAGAGGTGGCACATTTGCCATGATTTCCACCGCTGCTGTGGGTGTCGTTCGAAAAGTGCCAGTGATCAGCCGGAGAGCCTGGTTCTGTACAACATCTAGGGCCTCTAAAGAGGACTTAGACCCATAGACCTGCACAACCTGGCTGTAATCTATCTGAGACCTTACTGCACCCATGTACAGTGACCTCAGGACATCTGCTCGAGCCCCCCAGGACGTGCTCGCCAACTTCTTGACAATATTCAGTCTATCAGAGGCGCAGCGGGCAACCTCCGAAAGATGTGTGCAGAGAGTAAGCTTTCTGTCAAGTGTAACTCCCAGGTACTTGGGCTTAGGTTCCAGAGCAAGAACCTCACCCTCTACCTCCAGTCTGAATGGCTCCTTAAGGATACTCGTGCCCATGGTAAACAGCGAGCAGACGGTCTTCGAGACGTTAATCTCTAGCCCCCACATCCTAGTATAACAGCCGACCGTAGTCAGGTCCTTCTGGGGTGCTCTCTCAAGGACTGAGGCACTCTTTCCGGTCTTCCAGATCGCTAAATCGTCGGCATACAGTAGGCTTTTACAACCCAGAAACTCAGGCAGGTCATTGATGAAAGCTAGGAACAATGTACAACTGAGGGCCGAGCCCTGTGGGAGACCCTGCTCGAGGGTCCGTTTCCTCGACACGCTGCTCCCAACGCGTGTCGTGATAGTACGATTACTGAGGAAACTGCGTAACCAAATGTACATCTCAGCGGTGACACCCAACCGCTGTAGCTTCAACAATAGTCCTGGTCGCCAGACTCGATCGTAAGCCTGCCTGAGATCTAGGAAAACTACCGCTGTTGATTCAGCTTTCTGAAAGCCGTCGGCTGTTGCTTGGACGAGAAGCGTGACCATGTCCATCGCACTCTTACCCCGCCGAAAGCCTCCTTGCTTTGGGGTAATGAGCCCTTTTTCCTCTAGGAACCACATCAGCCTTCGGTTGACCATGCGTTCTGCTACTTTCCCAACACATGAAGTGAGGGAGATAGCGCGGTAGCTTTCCGCTTGGTCAGTCTTTTTCCCTTTTTTAAGTACCGGCACTATGACAGCCTCCCTCCACCTCTGAGGGAGTTCTCCGGTCAACCACGTGCGATTGACAAACTGGAGTAGCTTTGCTTGTCCCGCTGCCCCGAGGTGTGTGATCATCTCATTACTGATCAAGTCACTGCCTGGGGACTTTCTCGTACGACACTTCCTGACTGCGTATGCCAGTTCATTGGCAGAGAATGGGGCTCTGAACGTGTCTCGATTTTCCGTGCCAAACTCAGCCTTTTCTTTGACTCGTCGGACTTTATCCAGTGCCTTGGACAGTGTACTCTTCTTACTCGACTTGCTGACCTCTGCAAAGTGTTTGTTAAGCACTTCGGCCTTCTTGCTATCGCTAGCTGTCAGGCCTGAGTCCGTTTGCAACGGGGCGCCAGTTCTGATCGTCCCAGCCTGGGTCAAGTCTTTCAGTAATTTCCACGTCTTTTGGCTCTCCCTTAGATCCAACTTCTCGCATGTATCAGTCCATTTCTGCTTTTTGGCCTCAGCAGACGCCCTTTTTACTTGCTCAGTTAGTTTATTGTACTCACGGCGCGCCTCAGCCGTTTTCAATCGACAAGCTTTCTTACGAGCGGCTTGTCTTTGCCGAACTAACCTTGCAAGGGCTGTAGTCCAAAATGGTCTGAACTTACGTTTCGGAAGGCTCTTTGGGATCGTCCTACGTGCGGCACCTAAGATCGCTTCAGTGATCTCCTTGTACACAACGTCGACTGTTCCACACTCGGTATCTACCCTCTCCAAGTCTGCGTCTCCTGCAGCCTTGAAGGCGTCCCAATTTGCTTTTGAATAAACCCAGCACCTGTGCTTAGCTCCTGGGTTTCTCTCAGGTGGAGGAATGTCCACTGAGACGAGAACGGGTTTGTGATCACTACCGACGCAATCTAGCACACGGAAAGAGGTGTTACAGGCCAGGTCAGCCGAGACGAGTGTTAAGTCGGGTCTCGTTTCGCTCCCACTCGCACCGTGCAGCAAGGTGGGTACAGACTCATGGTCCTGCAACCTAACTAGACTTGTAATATTACAAATCTCCTCAATCCTCCGGCCAGCCGCGTCAGTGCGTTCATATCCCCATGCCGGAGACATGGCGTTGAAATCACCACATACGAAGGTGCCAAGCAGAGTACCCTCAGCTGTTATTAGACTGAGCTCCGTCTTGGGGGGATTGTACACGTTGACACAATGGTACTTCCTCCCATCCTTATAAACATCCACCGCAAGCGCATCCGTTTTTCCGCGAGGACCGTAGGCGCTGCTCGGCTGAGCATTAAGCGTATTTCTGACCAGGGTCACCAATCCCCTGCAGTTCTTACACCCACAACGGAAGCACGAATAGCCAGTGATGTGGACTGTCCTAAGTCCAAGGATGCACTCTTGTAACATTGCAACATCCACGTCATTCTCGTTCAAAAGTTTTGCGACTTCTAGGCTCTTGGGGATGAGACCCCGGACATTCAGGTGGACAATCCTGAATTGAGCCTTACCAGAGCGTTTCCCAAGTCTTCGCTTGTCAGTTGTGGTGCCGGCCACCTCAGGCGGGGAGCTTTCGGCTACACCCGGTAACAGTGACCTGCTCTCCTCAACTTTCGGCTTCCCGCTGACAGAGCAATCAGCGTTTATCGCCGAGGGCTGGGCTTGACAGTTCCCAGTCTCTTTTGTCTCGCCGGGCACCATAGGCGGGGAGCTTTCGGCTACACCCGTTGGCAGTGCCCTGCCTATGTCAGTCTTGGTGCCGGCCACCTCAGGCGGGGGGCTTTCGGCCACACCCGGTAACAGTGACCTGCGGTCCATGACTTTCGGCTTCCCGCTGACAGAGCAGTCAGCGTTTATCGCCGAGGGCTGGGCTTGACAGTTCCCAGTCTCTTTCGTCGCGCAAGGCTTCGTTGAAGGGGTACAGCTGTCTCCCCTCTCTGTTACCTTGCCCGAGTCGATTTCTGCGCTGTCGGGGTGTACCTCAGGGGTACGCACAGTAACTGGTTCGCTCTTTCTGGTAGGGATCCCCAGGGGTAGAGGCCGACAACCTTCCACCCTACATCTCATTCTCGAGCCAGGTATCAGCGGCGGAGCCAGCCATCTTTCCAGCCCCGTTCTCGATACCTTGCTGGTCGTCACCATCGGTTTTTCGCTGGAAGAGCTGCCAGCGTTACCCGAGGACTGGGCTCGACCTGCCACAGCCACTTTTGAGGGTCTGCCTCCCCCTCGTCTCCGCGTGGTCGTACGGTCTGATTTCGTGCTGACAGAGCAATCAACACTAGTCAGGGACTGGGCTCGACCTGCCTCAGCCTCTTTTGAGGGTATGCGAATTCCCTCGTAGCGCCGTTCAGCGGTCACTCGTGCCTGGGTCAGGCTGCCAGAGCAGCTAACCTTTGCCAGGGGCCTTGCCTGACCTAGCTTGGCCTTTACCTGTGATGGGGCGCGGCTCCCATTTCTTCGCTTAACAGACGGTGGACACTCAGTGCCTTCGATCCGTCTTAGTGGTTCTCGTGCTGGGCCGAAAGTAGCCATTTTTACGATGCCAGACCTTTCAGCCGAAGTCGTGGCACCGGGGCGAGTAGTCGAACTTTTACCGATGGCGGCCCTACCGCCCCCTAGCCATCCATCGAGGCATGTTTGGGTGCTGCCCAGACCCGCTTTTTTCCTTTCTTTATCTTTTTCCATTTGCCTTTTGGGCGCCCCAGGGAGGGGCGGGTTGGGTGGTCTGACAAGTAAGCAGAGCAGCTCAGTTGCCCCCCTTGCCTCGACCCAGGTTAAACCAGTGCCGGGGCGTGCCTACCGCCGGACATGTCTGATCTCTCGGAATGAGAGTAGGTTGGCGTACCTTTTTCCAAGAAACCCCGATCTGCCGTCGAGGGGCTGGCTCCGTGCAATACCAGCATTCGGTCACAGTATCGAGTACACCAGGGTTCACTTCCCGCGCTCGTCCTGCAGCGGGGGAGCGTTTAGCAGTTCCCTTGCGGGCTTCCCACCACCATTCACCTTCGAGCGTTCAGGTGCCCTCCAGAGCGGGGTGGGCTGGTGGCGTAGGTATCGGCATTACCTAAGAGACACTTTCAGATTTCGCGTTGTTCCCGGAGCAGGGAGCTTCCCAGAGCAGGGAGGCCCAACGTTACTTTCTATTTGGATTACCAAATATCGGTCAATTGGCAGTCTTTATTGTCTTCTGTCAGACATGAGGCCGACCAGCACTTAGGGATGGCCTAAGCCCCCATAGTGCCGGTCGGGTGTGGGTCTCAGGAAGTATCCTCCAGACGAACAGCCCCGACCAGCCACGCGTACTGTAGAGGTCCGATGCGATTGACCCACGTCAGAGACGATGCCGCCCAGATTCGTTTTGCAAGCCCTTACCCGTTCCTAGGGTTTGGGTTTTTCCGAGGCTAATAGTCGAGGATTCCGCGCCGTACGGATCTCGTTCTTACGTAACCTTCATTATTCAGTGTCATGTTATGGTCCGAAGTGGCTCAAGGCCCCCCAAGGGGTCGCGAGACCGCATCTCATTAGTCCTCGCGTTCCAGTACTGGGAAGCCGGGGGTACCGGCCACGCACAGTCGTGGTACGCTTTTTGCAGTGTTGCACTTTCGTGCTCCCAGATTAGCCGTTAGCCCAGAGCAAGGCTACCGTTGTCCGCCCGGACCGCTAGGAGGTTCTGGGTTTTAAGGGCCACCTGGGGGAAGTTGTCGAGAGCAACACATCCCAGCCAAGACACACAAGACGTAAAGGCGCTGGCGTCTCCTGCCCACATGCACTAGGACCTATGGCAAGTAACGTTCACCATTGGCGACATGCACGGGGAGGGGTCCGACGCTCTAGCGCCATCCATTTTCAGGGCTGGTTGATTCGGCAGGTGAGTTGTTACACACTCCTTAGCGGATTCCGACTTCCATGGCCACCGTCCTGCTGTCTAAATCAACCAACACCTTTAATGGTGTCTGATGAGCGTCTGCGTTTTGCACCTTAACCTTTCCCTATATCGGCAGGTGAATTTTTCATCTCCCCTCTTAGTTGACCATGTTGATTACGCAATCCAGGTTCATGGTCGGGTCGCAAACCAAGCTCTTAAACATGGATTTCATGCCTACTATTAGCACACGCATAGAATGCGTGTTAACACCCCCTCCCCGTAATCATCCCCCCCCCAACCTTCCCTCCCATACTTTGTGTTGCCATATTAAGTAAAGTTAGAAATGAGTTAGTAGCAATAGATTTGAGAAAGATGCAGTAGTATAACGCTGAAAAATATAATGAGTTTGATTAATTTTTTTATTCCTTGGGGATGGTCTAAAAGTGTTAAAATCTGTTGACGTAATTCATGGACGAGCCCTAAGACAGTTATTTATATCCCTAAAATTGTAACTGTTGATAATGTAATTTTAAAATATGACAGTTATTTCTATCCCTACATTTGTAACTGTTGATAATGTAATTTTAAAATACGACAGTTATTTCTACCCCTAAAACTGTAACTGTTGATAATGTAATTTTAAAATATGACAGTTATTTCTATCCCTAAAATTGTAAATGGTGATTCGTTTCAAATGCTCTTAAAAATATTTTTATGGAAATTCCTCAATGTATTTTGAAATCTCAGGGAAAAAAAATGTGGTACATTCATTTCTATATATTTTAAAATGTACACATCCAATATTCCTTCCTCTATTTTAGGGCTCAAAAACTCCTGCAACCGAGCTTCAACCGACCTGAATCCCAGTTGGTAATAATTAGGAAGCGACCGATAATCGGATCGGTATCGAACCGATATTGGCACTATCGGCTAATATCGGATCGGCCGATTGTTTTAGGGAGCGACCGATAGTCGAACCGATATTGACACTATGGGTTAATTATCGGACCGGCCGTTTTTTGGCTGCCGATACATTGTTTTTTTTTCACAACAGAGTTGCAGAAAAAAAATCAGTAAATAACCCAATTCTATAACCAGATCAGACAAGATTTAAAAAAAAGGAAAAAAAAAACCCGTACACAGAAATTGTCACGTCTACATCAGAGATATGACCTTGAAACAATGGGATTGGCATTTCTTAATTCTAATGTATGACCTTGAATGATACAATTAGTGAACATCTGTGTGTATTTTTTTTTTGGGATGGGAAGTTGGGGGGGGGGGGTTAAACAAGACACGAGTGGGCGAAGTGTTACAAAATATGTGAATATGGGTTGACATACATCATACAGCACGTGAAAAACACGTGTTTGGCATTGTTGTTGCTTAAGGGGCTGTCCATTAATTACGTCAAAACAAATTAGGGGGGAGGGGGGGTCAGAAAATTATTGACAATTGTTGACAAGGGGGAGGGGGGGAGGTCAAGAAAAGTTGACGTCAACAATGTTACATTCTTAAATTTAATATAATTACTTAATAAATAGGGAAATTAAGCAGCGTTTGTAGTTCTGTGTTACACACTCGCTTAGCATTCAGTATTTTAATTAAACTAACTATATTCCTACTAATTTTGCCACATAAACATTTTGGAAGCCACCTTTTTTAGGGGGGGAGTAATCAAATGTTGACGTAATTTTATAGGGGGGGGGGGTCTCTGGAAGTTTGACAAGTTGTTGACAAGGGGGAGGTAAAAATCGCCAAAAATTTGTTGACATCAATAATGGACAGCCCCTAAAAAGAAAATATCGGTATCGGTAAAAATGCTGGGGGAAAATATCGGTATCGGACTATCGGTAAAAAGGCATATCGGTCGCTCCCTAGTAATAATCATGCATTGAGAAAAATAATACACGTGTAAGCCATTAAGAGGAAGTACATTTTTCTGTGTGACAAAAATATTACCACTTCCCAATTGTCCGATTCAGGTGCTCCTTTTTCAACTTCATTCGTTTCAACGAATATATTATTGGGTAATTCAGGACTAGTTTCATCAAAGGTCAAAGAGGCATAAAAAGTAATGAATTTACTAAGTCCACATTTCAAACATTTTGGTTCATAAGAGTCGATAGATAAACTCAATTTTCCATCAGCTTCTGAAATATAGAAAAAATACGCTGCTTCAATTTACCTCAAGAGTAACCTGCGACAGATCTTGGAGAATAAAACAAAAAAAAAATACTCTAATTTCAAGTAACCAAATACAATGGCTGTAGTAACAAGACGTGAGTACTTAAATAGCATAGTCAGTATGTACTCTTTTAACGCAACACCTAAGTGCGTTAATTTGACCAAAATGCAGATAGTTCAAAATAGCGCCAAATTTATAAATAACCAAATTTCATTTTACAATTTAAAGTTAAGATCCGTTCACTTACTACGTAGATCTACCCCATCCCCCACCACTCTTTCGCTATTCGCACACACACACACACACACACACACCCATGTATGCAAACAAAAGCCCCACTTGTAATATTAAATGAAGACTTTTTTGTTTTATATCTCTTCGACAAGTCATTACTGGTCGATGTAAAAAGAGAAAAGTTTCATTCACAAGTTTACATTATATACTGTAGTGTATTGGTGGAGGTTAAAGAAAAAACAAGTGTTTAATGAACCCGGTTATAATTAGGTCACAATAACGAGATGCCAGAAATTTTGTTTCATTTTTATTTTCGCATAATTTTTATCGCATTTGAAAATACAGCATCCTGCTGGTCAAGTCTGCAACAGCAGCACCAATCGTTTCATATACATTAACAACTGTCAGTCAGTGTCTAGACTGGGCTGATGTAAAATAATCTGGACTTGATAATGATGATAAAAAAAACAACTTCAGAACTACCCCAAAAGAAAGAGTGAATGCAGGAACTATTATCATATTCTGAAGATGAGGCATTGATGCCTCGCTCCACCCCGACAGTCAGTGGCGCAACCAGCAAAAAATGCTGGGTGGGGGGGGGGGCTCACATTATTATTATTATGAGTTTGACAGTCTTTTTTTGTAACTTTAATGATGTATTGATGACAAAAAAGAAAGACTCCGATTTGGCTTGAGCCCCCTGCCCCCCCCCCCCCCCCCGGTTGCGCTACTGCCGACAGTTGTTGACAAATACAGACTGGAGCAACTTAATGAATATGACTTGTATCCATTAAAATGGTGGAAGCTACATGATATCAAATACCCAGTTTTTGGCTATGTTAGCGAAAAAATATTTAACATTCCCTGCCTTGTGAACGTCTCTTTTCTGTATGTGTTGTTAACAAGAAGAGAGCATCACTTGAACCGACAAATGTGAATAAACTGTTCTGTTAAAGCAAAGGGCTGAATAAATAACAGTACTCCAGTTAATTAAATGTTGTTGATATTGCCGATGACATGAAGAAAGATCTTAGTACTGATCAAAGTTATCTACTACGAAGTTGCTTAGTAATTCAGAACGGAGTCAATGGAACTGAAAACAAACAATTTCTTCAAAATTGTATGCCAGGAAATCTAAACCATGCAAGATGGTTAACAAAGGCTAACCGAATCCTACGATTATGTATGTCTTCATCCAATTGTACATCGTCTTTATACAGAATTGTCAGATTCATTGTAAACGTTTATGCACCTTCATTGTTTTATATAAAGCTTCATTCAGAATGTTACGATGGTGCTCAGAATTTTTTCCATCTTCTGAAACTATGTTTTGAACTGGGTCCTGATGATGGGCAATCGTGAAGCCAGTTTTACAGAACAATGCTTACTTCGCCCACCCTGAGAACATCCTCCTTGCCGGTATACTTGATGAAAAATCGCACATGGGAAGATAGTTCATGCACGAATATATTCCCAGAATAACATTCGACTTTTTGATAAACAGTCGATCGATTTGAATCCATCTGTATCGTCATACATGGATATGATTTCTTGGGATACAACAACAGTGACCCCACCACCACTTCTATCAATGGTTTCCAATGACGACCTAGACAACTTCTCTGCTTTGTCAGTACGTGGCATATTATGTCATTCTCAGCCCGTTGAACGAGTTGTGCGAGACGTATCAGCAACTACTTCTAGGGTTATTGGACATACGGCACTTCATGGAATGGTGTTGCAGTGTAAACAATCCAGGTAGGTGTCTGTTTTTCTGCTGGTAGTTCCTCAGCTACTGGCTTTAACTGATTGAGTATAATTTTGAGCATTAATTTGCATGGGTGACTGAGGAGACTGATTGTCCTGTAGTTCTGTTTCAAATTGCCTTTTTAGGCACTGGTGTAATAAGTGACTGTGTCCTCTCCTTGGGACAACCTTCATTTACCAATATCTTCTGGCAGAGAGTTGTTAGGACCTTGGTTACTACCACACCTTCATGTTTTATCAATTCATCAGGAATGTTGTCAACACCAGGACACTTACCCCATTTTAAATTTCGTATTGTTTCTTCGACCTGACTCAGTAGCTCTGGTAGTTCATCAGTCTCTTTGTTTTGTTGTTTGTTCTGTAATATTATGGTATCTGTATTAATCGTGTAGTTATAGAGTTTTGTACAGTTCTGTCCGAATCCCGAGTACCGCAGTGAAGGGGTGACCCGTGCTGTCCTCAATTATTGATGTTGACTGCTGTTGCGTTTTTGTAAGGTTTCTTCCTTACTATTGCCGGCTGCTATAGTATGTTCCACTGTGTGGCACTGGTTACCGATCCATTCTTCTTTGGTCAGCCACATCGCTTTCCTTAAATTTGTAATTATTAGCCTGTTAGTAGCCTGCTACTACCTGATTGGAGTTTTGTCTTTTTGTTGGACTCTTCTTTCATAGCATAGATCTAGTATTTTGTTTGTAACCCATGGCTGTTTCTTGTTAGGCTGTCTTCCTATGACTTCCTCTGCAGTTGAAGTTAGTACAACTTTTAAGCTGTTAGCTAATGTATCTATGTTGTAATTAAGTTTATTAAGGTTGAACCTGATGTGTGGAATTTAGTTACCTCGATTCTTCTTCAATCTCAACTTCAATCTTGTTTGGACAATATTATGGTCAATTCCTATTACTGCCTCAGGGAAAGACATAGTTTGCACTTTATTAATACTGAATTTGAAAAGCTTTGGTACAAAGCTGTCTATTTGATTCTTGATTAGACCTCCAGGAGATTGCCATGGGACTGTTCTTGAATGTTTGTTTGGATAAAGGATGTTGGCGATAGTAAGCCGTTGATTCTGAGCTAATTCAAGTAACCTTGTTCCCCTGTCATTTATTTCCCCCAGTCCAAATTTTCCTACTTTGCCCGAAAACTGTTGGTAGGATGCTATCAGGATGTCTTTCTTTTGGTGTTGATGACTAGTTCTATTGCCTCGTAGAAATTTTTCACTTCTTCGTCATCATGGTCAGAAGTTGGGGCATATACTTGTATTATAGTGATGTTTTGGGGCCTTGTGCAAATTCTAATGCTTATTGGCGTAAAGCTAATGACTGATACAACTAGCTCTTTCCTGCTAAGGTATGCAACTCCATATTGATATTTAGAAAAGTTGCCAGCCTTGAAATTTCTTCCAAACACTTCACTTCGAGAGATCCACAAAATCTTGATAAAACTCAACCCTTAAACTAAATATTTGAAAAAAAATTAGTTTAACCTGTTCACTTCCACTCTTTTATAAGCATCAAGTTTGCCCTACTGAACATTTTTCTCACTACTAAACAAAATGCTAAAGCCATTGTAAAACTTGAAAGTTGGTTCTAACTGCCGTTCTCAGCCATGTTTTTATATTTGTTGATCAACTTATCTCCCATATAGAAATAGTAAGAGTATTTCATAGGTTCACAATGTGGAATGAGTACATGAATATTTTGCCTGGTATCTCCTAGAGTGTCTATACACATCTCTCTTTTAAGACCAGGGTTTCCATCATCACCGAACAAATACTACTACAGTAGCAGAAAATCCAATTTGAGCTTGCAGCATTATAACCCTTTGATAATCTCTGACATCAGATTAAAATACATTTTGATTTCTCTTGAATCTCTAACTTCTATGGGCTGCCAGAATTTTTATCTTTTTCAGCTTCAAACTTGTATTAAAATGCAGAAACAAAAGAGTTTATATTTTTAAGCAGCTCATCAATTACAATCGAAAGTTCTTCTGTGCATTTTGTATTTCGAGTGCGCCTAAAAGTCATTGATTAAGTGTAATCAAGAATGTAAAGTTCAACATGTAAATGGTTTGCTTCACACAATGGTGCATGATAAACATGTTCTTGGATTCTGTACAAGTAAAGTCCTTTTCAAGTTGGTAGCTCTACTTTATGTCACTTAGATGCCAAAGCAAAAGAACCATTATACTGCAGTATTTGATTTCTAAAATGTTTTCAGTTTGGAGAGTCTTAAATCAGTATTTTTCTAATAATGTCAAAAGACATGCAAAGGAGTTAACTGTACTTTTCCAGCATGGCAACAGGCATGATATTGCTTTAAAATGTTTAATTCTTGATAAATTATTTTGCCTGACAGTAATTACATAGTTCTGTCATTCTTTCACAGTTCATTTCTTCATTAACTGCAGCTAAAATTATTACTATTCATTTTAAATTTATTTTGAAACATGTTATACTCTAAGCGTGATACTGTTTCAACAGAATATTTCATGAGATCTTCTCTGTTGCTTTCGTCATGGATCGGATTCCAATTACCTTTTTTTGGCCTCAGTTAACCTATAGGCTTTCCTGATTATCTCACCACTATTTTTAAGTAAATCTAAAATTTTACAACTTTCTGATTTTGTGCAATTCAATAGAAAAATTAAAATCATCTGCTAAAATTGAAAGCATTGATGCAAGAAAAATATGCCATTTTAAAATTTATTTTTATTTACAATGAAAAAAAAATATTATTAAAAAAAGCATGTGCTCCATCGGTTGTTACACTTGCCATCTTGTTCCAAAACAACACAGTTCTTTCAACACAGTTCTTTGAACACATCTCTTTCAACACTTATACCAATATAAACATTCCGTGCACTGGGACATTTTTAACCATTCCGTGCACTGGAACATTTCTATCTGTTCCGTGCACCGGTATATTTCTAACCATTCTGTACACCCGGACATGTGGAACGCATGCCCGTAGCCAGACGGGCCTAGGGGGCTGAGCCCCCACCCCCGTGCATGATTTGAGCTTATTAAAAAAATTTTAATAATAACAGCTATAAAACATCAATCATTTTGTTCAATAAATCAATAATAATAAAAACTTAAAAGTTTATATTTTGGCAATCATTCAGGCTATTTTACTTACATATATAGCTTATCTAATTTTCGGCCATAAAAGATTCAATCTTAATGAAGTTCACTTTTGGGTATTTTGGGCAGCATTGGCATTTGGGGCTTGAACAGTTTCTTAACCCTCACACGAATGCTCACCCCATATCGCAGATCAATGTTACCAAAAGCGTCTAAGCAATCTTGTCCTGCTTGCATTTGAAAAAGATTTAACAGACAATCTGAATGCTAAAGCATTTTTAGATAAATTCAATGCTAAACCACGACGTTTGCAGATTTGAAACGTATAATCATTAGGACTGCTGAATAAACTGTGTTAATTTGCGATTAACGCGTCAAAAAATTTTTGCGATTAAAAATTTTAATGCAACACCTAAATGCGTTAATTTGACCAAAATGCTGAAAGTTCACCAAATCGATAAATAACATAATTTCACGCAACAATTTGATGTTAAGGTCCGTTGACTTATTAAGTAGATCTACCACCCCCACCCTGTTGCAATTCGCACACACCCTCACCCCCAGGTATGTCGACAAAAGCCCCACTTGTACTATAAAATGAAGACAAGTAAACCTCCTGCTCCCTTCCAGGTCGATGTAAAATGAGAAAAATTTCATTCACTAGTTTACATTATATACTGTAGTGAATTGGTGGAGGTACTATAGTGTATTGTTGAAGGTAAAAACAACAACAAGTGTATAATGAACACGTTTATAATTAGATCTAAATAACCAGATGCTAGAAATTTTGTATCATCATTTTTTGCGCATAATTTTGTATCGCATTTTAATATTACAGCATCTTGCTGGTCACGTCTGCAACAGCTGCACTAATAGTTTCATATACATGACACCTGTAATCAGTGTCTAGACTAGGCTGATGCACCCATCTGCACACGAGATAGTGGTTGTATTTTTCAGAATTATTGTGACACTGAGTTAAATTTTATATTTTATATTGGGCTGTTGATTTACTGCAATTAAAGCGTAATTTATGCGTTAAAAATATGCGATGACTTTTTTAACACAAAAACCTAAATGTGTTAAATTTTACCTAAATGCTGTTATTTCAGAGTTGCAGAAAAGAAAATCAATAAATAACCCAATTCTATAAACAGATCAGACAAGATTTTAAAAAATTAAGAAAAAATACCCGAACACAGAAACTGTCACGTTGACATGAAATCATAGCAGCAATATGACCTTGAAACAATAGGATTGTCATTTCTTAATTCTAACGCATGTCCCTGAATACAATTAGTGAACATCTGCAGACGCGGGCTACTACGTTGATTGACAGGTGCCATAGATTTGAAACAAAGGAACTTGTGTAAACTTGTGGTTGGGTAAGCCATAAGTGTGGGGAGAGACTGCTAAGTGTGTCAAAAATGTAACTGGGTTGGGAAAGAGGGAAAATAAAAAAAACGCGTTAATAATAAGCGAGCGAGTACTTTCTGGTTATACTATTATTTTATGAAGGAAAAGGCACATATGAGATAGAAATGATTGTGTATTTTATTTTTAAGATGGAAAGTGGAGGGGGTATTATGGTAGTGGAGGGTATGGTAAACATGACTTAACGTAAGGCGAAGTGTAGCAGAATATGACAGGGAAGGGGAGAACAGGGGTTGACATACATCATTGTTTCGGAACTACGGAACGAGAAAAACACATGTTTGGCATTGTTGTTGATTAAAAAGAAAACAATTTGCATCACTTGACGTGATTGATACAATAAACTGGTCTCAATAACTAATTCAATAGACATATATGCTAATGCTTAATAAATCTGTCATAATTGATTATACTTCTTTCATAAATAAATCTGACTTGTTTATTATGCAAATTTTATGCTATGATATGAGATATATGATATTAGTTTGAATACAAACAAATATTATATTGTGTCTATTAAAATATGCGTAATTTGCGATAAAAATTTTAATCATGCGTTAGTTTCGATTAATTTTTTTAATCGAACAGCAGCTCTAATCTACATTATAAAGCGCTGAGCTTGTCCGGGTTGCGGTGTGTGGGGAATCCGTTCTATAAATAAACGACCTCCAGAAATAAATAAAACAATAGTATTTGATAAAGTAATCACGTGACCAACGGAAACAAAAATTCAAAATGGCGTCATGCCGGTGTCTCGATTCGATATATTTAAAAAAAAAATCTTCAGTTTTAAATAGTTTCTGTGGTTTTTATTACTATGAAATATAAAAGTCCCTAATATTAAATAATAATAATAATATCATTCAAATTAGTTAAGTTTTTATAACAACAGATAGCATTTTAACATCGTCAAATGTAAACAAATTATAAGATTAGGTCACTAGCGAGCGCGTTCGTAAATAAAGTTCGTTTTAAAAGTCAATATAATATAAAAAAAAAAAAAGAAAATCTGTAAATTTCTATATAAATTAAGTTCTCAGCTATTATCATATTTCATTTTTTTAATTAAATAGGGCTTTGATTTATTTTAAGTTACAAAATAAGATTTAATAGGCTTAAAATAAGTAAAGTGGAAGTGAATAAATAATCGAGCGATTTGTTTTAAATAATACATTTAAATTTTCTCTTTTGTTGTGTGACACGGTTGGCCGAATGGCTAAGTAACTTGGGACTTGCGTTCTATGATGACTAACAGGGACATTTTTTTTTTCATTTTTTTTAGAATTTATCCTTTTGTTTGTTTTTATTGAAAAGTAGCTAATTAGATCTTTTTGACATTTTTTTTAAATTGAAATAATTTATCCTTTAGGATGCTGTAAGAAGAAGAAACAACTAATTAGATTTTAAACTATTTCATAACTTAAAAAAAAAATTTTGAAAAAATGTATCAAAGCTGAACACAGAGGCGTACCGTACCTTTGGTGGGGGAGGGGGTCCAAAATCGAAATATTAAGTACATATGAAAAATATAAAATTCCACCCGTCTTTCGACGGGCTAAAATACTTGTAAAAAAATAATTCTGCTCTTAGAAATCCGTTTTAATAGTTACTATTAAAGAAGACAGTAAGACAAATTCGCGCACAATACATTTGCAGCGGATCAATTAAGTACAATATTTTATTAATTTAAATGTATACTATTTGTAAAAAAAAAAAGCTCGACAAGTAATCAGCCAGTTGTAAATATTACATTACTAAGCATATAGTAAATGAACCGATTATTACTCGGCCTGGCAGTGAGACCAGAAGTCTTGCTGCCGGTTTGCGTGTAGTTTTTAAACTTCAAGCAATCTTTGAAACAAAACTCCCTACTTTTTTTTAAACAAAAAATCCTTTAGATTGGCAGTCCCCGTTTTTTGCCCTGGATTATATCAACGCTAAGCTTTTATAAAATTTCCTTGATATATTGTGATTGTTATCGAATTAGCAGGCGCCTCTGTTTATGACATTATTAGTCTCATATTAAACATTTTATTGAGATAAAACGTTTAGTTGCGAACGCAACGGGCAACTACTAGTAATAATATATGTTCGAAACCTTGTAATCCTACTAATAAAGCAGATATCTTGTAGTCCGGCGAGCAGAGTGGGAAAGCCGTCGCTATAAATAATATATGACGTCATTTCCCGACGGTACAATTTCTTTTGCAGAATAGGAACGCCGTCGCTATAAATAAAAATCCTCTATGACGTAATTTTCTGATTGTACAATTTTATTTATTTTCCTACTAATAAAGCCGAACTGAATTGCGCGCGGGTGCTGTATCGTGTCACATCAACTTGCCTTTGTGATGTAGAATGGCATAATGAAGTAGTTATTTTTTAGAGCATTTTCGAAAAAAATGTTCTATTGTCCCCGTTTTGTCTGTCTGTCTGTCTGTCTGTCCGTCATCACCCTAGATCTCAACAACCATAAGTCCTAGACCCATGATGTATTTATCATTTTGTATGTCTTGGCCTGCCATGTGTGCATCAAAAGTCCATTTCGCGATCTGACCTCTGAGGGCCGAAAAAGGGGGCTTATTAAGTACCGTTTTTTACTATATAAGCTTTATTAACAATGGAGCGCCCTAGAACTCAGCAACCATAAGTCCTAGACCCATGATGTATATATCATTTTGTAGGTCTGCCATGTGTACATCAAAAGTCCATTATGCGAGTCCATTTCGCGATCTGATCTCTGAGGGCCGAATAAAATGGCTTATTAGGTACCGTTTTTTTTACTATACTAGTTATCAAAGGCCCGGTACCCGGACCGGCGAGTAGGCACACAGTTGGAGTTGAAAATGGTGATAAATATTTTAGCGCGTTAACAATCAATCTATATACATGCAGTGGCCCCAAGGACGTGAACAGATTATTGTAGCCAAAATACATTTGAGAATATGGACACCTAATAATACATCAAATAAAGTTCATATGTTAAATAGTTCCTCCCAAAGAAAATAATCCTCACTATGGGTAAACATAAACAACAACTCTTAAAATCATATTCCTTCATAATATTTTAATGGACTCCTTTCCAAACAGTTATTCATTTAATGTTTTATGATGTTCAACATGGCGTATTAAAAAAAAAGAGAGACGTGAGTGAGTGCTTGTGTTAAGCAAAACGCTACATGTTTAACAGGTGGTTTATTTACTGTTATACACATTGTAGCATAGTACAATTAACTAAGAAAAATTGCCGACCCGGCAGTGCAGAACCTAGGGATATAGGGGCCCGGTGGGCTTGGCCTCTTTGGGGGCTGCCCCTGCATTTTGACATGAGATAATTTTTTGACGCTTGGTCCCGAGAAGAAAGAATCGTTGTGTAGCTTTTAGCTGACCTTCAATTTAAAACATCAATGCAGTTGAGGCCGCAGACGCAGAAAACATTAGGCCTCTTAAAAAAGAAAGACATATCAAAGCTTTCAACATTATAGTTCTGTGAAGCCAATGCCGAACCAAGGGATTTTAGGCATCTTCGGGAGCCACTACATTTTGACATGAGATAATGTACTTCATATTTAGTTTAAAAAATATTTTGGGGGCCCTCCTCAAACTGGGCCCTCCTCCATACACCCTCTGTGTGAAGCCCCCATCATAAATGGGTTAGTTTGCATTGTAAACGTTGTGTACGGCGCTACTCAAACTCAACCCTTATTCAATTCATTCATGTGACGTAATAGTCAAAAAATGAAAAAAAAAAGTGACGTATTTTAGGTTAGTAATAAAGGGAAATAATTGTACATTAGAAATAGACATATTTTAGAAATAATAACAATTTAAACAATATAAATATTACATTATATTTAGCAATCCATAATTTTGGTTTAAAATTGAGATTGTGGAATATAACACAGAATATTAATTGAACGATTTATGTAAATATTTCTTTTATGATCGCTTCTCATTTAATAACAAATTGAACACCATAGATTTATTACCTTACTGTGAGATATACATAGGCCTTTAGAACCACTTTTTGGTATAAAATTTGTTTCGGAGAGTATCACAGAATATTTTGGCATGATTTTGAGTTACTTCTCCTAAGATCGCTTCTTGCCCTTTGGTAATGATTGAGGCGGTCGAAAACAGTATAACATTGTGATTGCAATTTGGCATTCTCATTGAGATCCCCTCCCCAAACCCCTCCTCTCCGTTCGCAAGCGTTCGGCGCTTCGCGCCTCCATCTTCGCCCACCCCCCCCCCGTAAACATTTCTTCTGCCACCCTCCCCCGATCATTTCTTCGCCACCCCCCCCCCCCGAGATTTCTTCGGCTCCCCCAATTGAATAATCCTGGCTACGGGCCTGATGGAACGTTAAAAGGGAGGTCTGGTCTCCGTATCCAAACAACAAAGACTTATATAAAGCCAAATATCTTTAAATTACTAAATATATTATAAAGCGGTAACAAAATTTCAAATTATCACTGAATGACGTCATTAATGACACCATACCATGCATCTTTTCCCTCCCATCCTTACAGCCGTACACTAAATGACGTCATATCAAATGTGATAACCATGACTTAAGTATTTTTTAATTTTTTAATACTTATTGGTACAAGGTTGTTTGCGTATAAAAAAAACAGCAATATAACGTCAAATTAACAGCGAAATATTTAGCAAAAATCATAGCGAATCCTTGTACTACATAGAAAAATGCTACAAATGGCATGGATGTGGCATGAAATCCTTCGAAAACAAATGAGATAAAAAAAATCAATCACAGAGAAATACACAGAATGCTCGAATGTCAAAACTTGGTCGTTTTCTAAATAATTTTTTTATGTTTTGTTCGTTATTCCTATTGCCTCGAATTAAAAAAAAATCTTTTAGCCCCGAAACGTTACATTTTTTAAATAATATTTCCTCCATCCACAAAATTAACTAATAAGCAAAAGGCCTCTAAAATGCAAATGCGATTCAAGAATTTCTTAAATTGATATTTATTCTGAGATAGGCCTAAAAATATATGGGCTAAAAAATTATAAATTCATGAGAAAATATTTAAAAGCTTGAAAGTTATGTTGATAATATTTGAACTGCTTACTTTGAGAAAAAAATATCACGCTCGAGATGATTATTGTTGACATGATTGATAGTCTCACCATTTTGGCTGAGATACACTGGTACGATATAGCTGGTACAATAAAGCTGGTACAATATATCTGTAAGTATATCACAATGCATTATTATTAGAAAAAATCTAGGAATATGATAAACGCATTATAATATAGGCTACAGTATTTAAATATAATAAAATGAAAAGTAAAAAAAAATCCTCTTAAATGTTACCATTGAGATGCACTTAAAAAACAGAGCCTGCTGAAAAAGATTCAGACTGGGAGATACAGTGAGTGGAAAAAAGTTCAGTTTTTACATTTTATGAGAGCCATAGATGTCTGAGAGTTATTATTAACCTTTTTTAAAGATTTAACCTAATGCGCCAAGCAAAAAAAAAACGTCTTTAAGGGTTTTTTTTTTCTCGTGAATATATAAAAAAACGTAGGCTTATATACTGTTTGCCCTTATGTTATCATATCTGATATGGAATTTAGAGTATTCCTATACATAACATTACTAAAACAATCCTTAGAAAACTAATTAAATGTAAGGATTGGAATATTTTAACCGATTTTTCTTCCTGAAAATGACGCATAATCCTCTAAAACACCTATTTGCCATTTCAAACAGAGAAACGATTCCCCAAGGTTATACAAACGTAAAATAAGATCTTTTAAATTTCATGTGTCGGTTTGAAGAATGTAAAGTCTAAACAGAACATCTCGCTTGAAAAAGGAATTTGTAGGTTAAATGGATGATAAGAATATAGCTCATCAGGGCCTCAAAAAATGATATGTAACCACTGTCCTGAAATCATGCCATTGTAGCAGTTCAAGTTTAGACTGTTAATGTAATAATTAAAAAGTTAACGCCCTCAGCCGAAAAAGGGCAATTCTTTGTTTGATATAGCTGCACAAAGCATTGCTTAATAACAAAAAACAACCGGAAAACATTCAAGGGACCCATCTATTTGTAGTTTATCGTTTGTTTTACAGTATTTATGATTTAAATAAAATACAGTAAACTTATCCGACTTTTGCATTTGTAAATCTTTTGATATCATTCACATTAACGTATTTTCAATTGATATTAATAATGTCAAGTTCGTCATTGAAATCATTTTTTCTGTTACAGTTTTGTTACAATTTTACCTTCTGCTTACATTTAAAAAAAAATTACCCTACCAAGCTGCCAAAATGGGTATTTGAGACAATGTTTTAAATTTGTTATCATTGAGCTACAATGGTTAAAATTAGAACATATTTGATTTCAGATATTAGTCCTCCTGCATCTTTAGACTACAGAAGTAAAGTAGTCACAGCACTGTCAAACTGTAAGTCACGGCACTGACAAACTGTAAGTCACAGCACTGACAAACTGTAAGTCACAGCACTGACAAACTGTAAGTCAGGCACTGACAAACTGTAAGTCACAGCACTGACAAACTGTAAGTCACAGTGCTGGCAAACTGTAAGTCACAGCACTGACAAACTGTAAGTCAATGCACTGTCAAACTGTAAATCACAGCACTGACAAACTGTAAGCCACAGCACTGTCAAACTGTTAGTCACGGCACTGTCAAACTGTAAGTCACAGCACTGACAAACTGTAAGTCACAGCACTGTCAAACTGTTAGTCACAGCACTGTCAAACTGTAAGCCACGGCACTGAATGGCGAATTGATTTTATTGCTTTTCAATAACACCATAAAACACATTTTTTTTCATGGGTACAAAGTGTGTTTTTCTAGCCCATTATGCCTAAAACAAACAGAAAAAGGCTATGGTTCCACAAAAGCAGTGTTTCTGTGAGCGGGATACTGATATTTTGAAACTGGTGTTTTCTTGAAAAATCTCTATTCGCATTCTATGTTAGTAGTCTTCTAGAATATGCTTGAACTGCTGGAATTGTCTGTTTTCAAAAATATTCTTGAATAGCATTCAATACTGTATAGTCTTCTAGAATATTCTTTCAAGAAACTTTAAAAGCTTTCTAGGACTGTCCAATAGTAGTCATACAAGTATAAAAGCACACGCGACTTGAACCAACAATTCGTTTTCTGTTATTGATGAGTAAGAGAATAACAAATCGTAGTTGAAGAGCAATTATTTTTTTTACCTAGCAGAATTATTCATTTACGTTTTTGGACAATTTATTAAGAAAAGAGACCAGAAAGTATTCCGTGAAAACATTTCGTAAAATGTGCGAGGCCTAAAAGGTATCCCTGTTAGAGATCAAGATAAATCACAGCCACCTCATTTTACACGCGAATATTGCAGGAAGCTCTTAAAGGTAAGATAAACATTTGCTGCTCGCTTTATATTGTAGAGTTTCAATGATTTAGATTGTGTACAGTTTAAGGAGTTGCTATTGAAAAAACTATATATATTAATGTATTATAGTTATATATGTTATATGCTAATATCATATGCTGTATTACGTAATGTGTACAATTTCCTGCTTTTAAAGTTATATAATTAATTATATCTGCTAAGTTATAGGTTTCTACAGATAAGAAAAGAGCCATGAAGCTTGCTATCCCACTATCAAGCAACTGCTACTTCTGCATGGTGGATCCTATCAAACGTCGCACTGGCAAGAATGCAGCTCATAATCATATCGTTTATCCAAACATTCTATTCCTTCTTTCATTGCACCAATACCACACTGGCTCGAGCTGCCTGTCTCCACTCCCTGAAGAGGGATCAGCCATCTTCGGGAGACAGCAGCAAGTGAGACAATGTGGAAGCTATTGGAGATACAGATAACTATTTCACAGATGCCATTGAGGAAAGAAAGGCCACACTTTCTTAGCCTAAAAGATGTTAACGATCTGATCAGGTTTTTGTAAAGCGGTTAACTCAGTCCCATATATACACCAAATACAATGTGTCTCAAAAAGAATTTTTTCACTCAAACTTTCTAAATTATCATCAAATAAATGTGCATTCTGGCATTCTGACAGAGTAGTCCTATGTCTCTTCATTGAACCAGAAAACCTGTCAACACTGTCTGATTCATTAACATGACATGATTTTGGTAATTCTTTGCCAAGATGTTAGCATATTCAAATGTAAATTTTATAGTTTTGTTAGGGGAAATACCAAAAAAAAATTTTTAGAAGCATCAGTCAGAACTAATGAGATGTTGCTCTTCTTTATCAGTGAATAACTGTCTTGGTCTGACATAACCAAACTTGATGTTAAGAGACTGAGCATTAGTTAGTGAATTCAGATCAGTGTTAGATTGTGCACAGCGAGCTTTAAATTTTAGCAATAGCGAAATAAAATTATTTTATCAATGCCATGTGATAAAGCTACTGTTTGAAGGGATATTTTCTAATAAAGCACTTCTTCTGAGGCTCATTTTAAAATATCCAGTGCAGCACCTCATAATGTCTTTCTTATGTTCGTCCTTACCATCGGAATAAAATAGAAATAAACGTAATAATTCATTCAATGAGACATAATTTCAAACATCTTATTATGAACATTGGATACACATTGGTTACAACTATCATTTTTTTTAATTGAAAAGTCGATACAATATCAACTGGCCCAGGCCTTTGTATGAACTAGCTTCCACCCATCGCATGACATAATTTTACCCTTTAGATGAATGGAAAAATTATAGTATCTCGTCAGGTTATATGCGCAACTCTTTGACACAGAAATAAACTAAAAATGAGCTAAAATACTTGCTTGCACTTAAAAAGGTTTAAGTAAAAGTCGTCTACGTTTTTTAGGGTTTGCTGAAACACTAAAAAACGTAAATATTTTTTTGATGAAATGCAAATGGAACAAATTTTATGCTGCAAGATTGGCCAAGTAAAAGGAGATTTCAAAGCAAGATCTTACGCATTTATGTTAATTAATAAAAATTTTAAAACGCGTTAGTATCAACTAGCAGACGTGAATATCCACCATCTTCCCTACTCAAGGTATAAATGACGACATCCTAGACGTTACCAATTTTACGCCAATTAAAAGGGTCACTACTCTCTCCTTAGGTGCATTTTGGATGCAAAAATAGGGGGATTTTGTGGTCGTCCATGAAAGGGTCGGTCGGTTGCAATATATGCTGTCATTGGAACGGTTGTAGACTAGATGTATGGCTGTTCAACACAGGCTGTCATTGGACCGGTTGTAGACTAAGGGTATGGCTGTGCCACACAGGCTGTCATTGGACCGGTTGTAGACTAGATGTATGGCTGTGAAACACAGACTGCCATTGTATATATTTCCCTTCTTAGCAGTGTAACTCAATACTCAGAAGAAAAAAAACAATAATCATCGAACACAAATCCGATAAAACAAAAATCGGTTATTGTTTACAACAGTCTGCCCCTAGATAAATGGTTCTTTAATATCCTAATGCAATGGTCTCAAATACCCGGGCCGCGAACTTTTTAATGATGCTTTAGAATTTAATAATTAGTTTAGAACAGCTAAAGTCACTTACTAAGAGTTGTATACAAGTATTGGTAATCTCTTATTTTACCGACAGTTAATATTTTGATAAATATTATTGATACTTACAATAATATGGTTCTAAAATGTTCACTTACCTATTGAATTGTATGTTAAATTTTCACTAACATCATAAGGTATCAGCCGCAATGTTTTACAAAATTAGGAATGCTTGTCTCGCTTTCAAAAAGTGCTTATTGGTGTTAAGGAAGATAATGTTTTCACAGCATATCGAAAAAAACAACAAACATAAAATACCATTAAAAACATGTAAAGCCCATAATATTGCAATAGCAGTTTAAAAGCACCATTCAATATGATCAAATACCCAGAGTAAAGAATAAAATAAATTTAAAACACTTATGAGCATCAATGGAACATCCGCCAGGAAAAAAAACGATAACACAGCTCAACAAAAAAAAAATTTGTTCGAATTGCCAAGAATATTTGAATGAATTTATAGCAATTCATGGGTGCTGATTTCAAAACTGCCACTGCTTTTGCTGAATTGGCTCTAGTTTCTGAGATATTGGACAATCTTGAAAATATGATTGTACCCTTTGTGTAAAACAAATGCAATACGTTTGGTGTCTGTTGTTTTATTTAACTATACCAAGTTATAACTTGGTTTATTTTTTTCTCTTTTATAGCTGCTTTCTAAAGACATCATGAGTTCATCATGAAGATGCTGCAAAAATAATCCGAATGTATTCTGTTACATCTGTGGAGAATACATGATTGAAAAGCAAAGAAGAAATATAACTGACTTTGTGTAGAAGGCATATTTGGCTTATTTCGGTGTGAAGCTGGAAGACCAAGACAAGTCTTGAGTTCCCCATAAGGTCTGCAAAAACTGCGTGGAGAGCCTACGGCAGTGGACACATAGTGAGAAATGATATGGCGAGAGCCGAAAGACCATTTTGGTGATTGTTATTTTTGTATTGTGAATGTGAAAGGCTTCAATCACCACAAGAAATCTAAGTGGGATTATCCTGATCTTGAATCTGCAATGAGACCAATTCCACATAGCAGTGAAGTTCCTATACCAGTGTTTACTGGATTATTAGAGCTTTCACCATCAGACTCCGACGAGGGGCAAGATCTGGAGTTTTTGGGAGGTGAAAACAGTGGAAGCGATTATGAAGGAAGTTCTTCAACACCTCAACCATTCAGCCAAGAAGAACTCAATAACCTAATACGAGACCTAAATCTGTTCAAGCAAGCATCTGAGCTTATAGTGTCCAGGCTCAATGAAAGAAATTTTCTCAAACCAGAAGTTAAAATAACATTTTATCGGAAAAGAGAAGATTTTCTTCTTCAATATTTAAGTTTACTGTAATGACATCCCTGGACTTCCGCCCCAAATGGGACTACAAGACTACCATTCCGAAGACTGGCGTCTTTTTATAGACAGTTCCATCACAAGCTTGAAATGTGTTCTGTTACACAATGGTAACCGATATGCATCTCTTCCCATTGCTCACTCAACAACACTTAAAGAAGAGTATGAGAATATCAAAACACTATTGCAGAAAGTCCGTTATTATGAGCATCAGTGGTCAATTTGTGTTGATCTAAAAATGGTAAACTTCTTGCTTGGGCAGCAGTCAGGATACACAAAATACCCATGCTTCATGTGCCTTTGGGATAGCAGGGCAAAGCAAGATCATTGGACAAGAGTAACATTGCCTGCAAGGGAAACCATGATTGTAGACAAAAATAAGATCATTCTCCCACCGCTTTATATCAAATTAGGTTTAATGAAACAATTTGTTAAGGCTTTGGACAAATCTGGCAAATGCTTCAAGTATATTTGCAGATCATTCCCCGGATTGAGCATGGAGAAGCTGAAAGCTGGGATTTTTGACGGTCCTCAGATTCTGAAACTCATCAACGATCAACATTATACTAATTTCATGGATCACCTTGAAGCTTCTTCATGGAACAGTTTTGTTTCAGTTGTCATGAACTTCTTAGGTAATAACAGAGCATAGAATTACGAAGAACTGGTACAAGATATGCTCGCTAACTTCAGAAACATTGGAGCAAATATGAGCATCAAGGTACATTACCTGCACAGTCATTTAGAAAAATTTACGGTCTTATTAGAACTAAACTGTTAAAAGCTGATTATTCTTCTGTAGTAAACATACATCTCATATATATATATATATATATATATATATATATATATATATATATATATATATATTAGGGCTGTACCGGATTGTAATTTTTAGATCCTGCAGTAATCGGAAATTTAATATTTGAATCTGGATTTTACCGAATTAAATAGTAACTCTTCCGAACGAAGTAGTAATTTCTCGCCTAACATAAAAAAAGATATAAGAATGAAAAATCGAATAAAAATTTATTTTTTAAGTTCTAGATAGCAACAAACAGTATTAACCATTTAGATATTGAAGACTGTGACTAAAACCCCTTCCCCAATCTTGAGTTAAGAAAGATAACTCTGTCAAAATAGCAGGCTCTTTGTTTTGAAAAATAATTATTTTAATAAAGCTGTACCTAATTTAACTTGATTTCTATTACAATCAAACAAAGAAATGGGTAAGATATCTTAGAAAGTATAATAAACATGTTTATTAATAAATGAATTCCATATATATATATATATATATATATATATATATATATATATATATACTGTGGCACCACCCGACAGCTTATTTTTCTTTAGTTTTCCATAGTGACGTCACCAAACCTTATTATTTCATTCATACTTTCCTTCAATTCATTATCTGACTATTTCCCATAAAAACGCAAATTAAAATGCATTTCAAATCTAAACCAATAACACTTTACTGTTCAATTAAATGTACTTCAAGTTATTTATCTAAATATTTCTTACACCAAAATTCCAAACAACAAAGAAATCCGGCTTAAATCCGGCACATTTTAATCGGAACCGGAATCGGAACCGGATTTATTAAAATTGCCGGAATCCGGCTTAACTGGAACCGGAATCGGATTCCGGTACAGCCCTAATATATATATATATATATATATATATATATTGGGGTGGGGCAAACTGCTGTTGTCTCTGTCAGACAACTATAAATAGATGCTCCCTCATCTAGTGATCAATTTAACAATTCATGTTCATGTGTTATTTTCATGTCGAGGGGTCGCAACTTTGAAAAATACAGTTCTTATAGTACATTATATGAATATTAACTCCTAAAGCGCCAACTAGTTATATTAATGTTTGGTATAATTCTACAGATAAATGTTAACTGTTTACATTACTATTATTATGTACTAGCTGTACCCTGCAAAGCCTTTGCAGGAAGATAGACTTGATTTAGGGGCCCTGCATTTTGACATTCGATACCATGACATGAGATTATGTACTTAATATTTAATGTAAAAAATAATTTTGGGGGCTCCCCTCAAGCTGGAGCCCGGTGGGACTTTCGATTTTGGACCCCCTCCACCCTAGTTACGCCTCTGTGTTGAGATTTGGTACATTTTTTCAAAATTATTTCGTTTTTTTTTAAAGTTATGAAATAGTTAAAAACCTAATTAGTTGTTGTTTCTTTTTCTTACAACATCCTAAAGGAAACATTATGTCAATAAAAAAAATGTCAAAGAGATCTAATTAGTTACTTTTCATTAAAACAACTAAAAGGATACATTCTAAAAAAATGTCCAAGAGAGGTATCGTACCTGGATAGTCAGCATAAAAAGAATAACCTAAGTTGCTTAGCCATTCAGCCACCAGGTCACACAAACATGTTGTACCATGCAAAGCCTTTCAGTGCCAAACCTAGGGATTTGGGGGCCCGGGGCTTGGCCTCTTTTGGGCCCCTGCATTTTGAAGCAATGTCATGAGATTAATATAATACTTAATATTTAATGTAAAAAATAGTTTTGGGGGGGTCTCCCCTCAAGCTGGGGTGCGGCGGGACTTTCGATTTTGGACCCCCACCCTAGTTACGCCTCTGTGTTATTTTTTTTTAAGTTATGAAATAATTAAAAATCTAATTAGTTGTTGTTTCTTTTTCTTACAACATCCTAAAAGAAAAATTATTTCAATTTAAAAATGTCAAAGAGATCTAATTAGTTAATTTTCATTAAAACAATTAAAAGGATATATTCCGAAAAAAAAAAAATAAAAAAAAATTGCTCTGGGAGAAATCGAATCCAAAGAGTCTGCAAAAAAATGAATATAATTCAAGCTGCATAACTTTTCTGCTACCGCGCAACACAAATTAGAAAGATATGTTAATGTACTATTAGAAAAATATTGCTCGGTTATGTTTTCATTGCCTTTTGACCTAGTTTTTTAGGCCTATACAGGCCCGTAGCAAGGTCAAAGTAAGTAGGGGGACACCAATACCCAGCAAGGGGGTACTTTCTCATTTTAGTTACTTTTTCTTTATTTTTTCCTCTTTTTCTTCTTTTTAAGCGGGGGGGGGGGGACTCCACACGGCACGGTCCTCCAGTGCCCCCCATTGGCTATGGGGCTGGGCCTATATTGTTATTTTGTAATTAAGAAATAATTCAAAGCCGTATTTATTTAAAAAAATAAATATTATCAAAGCTGAAAACTTAATTAGTATAGAAATTTGCAGAATCTTTTTTTAAATATATCGACTTTTAAAAAGAACTTTATTTACGAAATTAGATACCAAAAACTGTCAATAGTCTTATCGTCGCCGACGTCGACGATTTTCGATTATTACTATTGTTTACGTTTCACGATGTTAAAATGCTCTGTTATAATAAAAACTACAATGATTTGAATGATATTATATGCTAATTATTAATATTGGGGACTTTTACATTTCATAATAAAAAGCACAGTAACTATTGAAAACTGTAGATATTTCAAAAAGAAAAATTGAATCGAGACACAGGGTATGACGTCATTTTGAAATCTTGTTTTCCGCTTTCGATTTAACGCACACTGGAAATGAATATTATTATATATGAATTTTTTTGAATTTTTATTTTATTTTAACTATAAATATTTGTGGGTATTAAAATGTGCCGCTTCTAGGCCCCCGTAAAAAAATGTCCAATGACGGTAAAATAAATGAAAAATATAAAAGACGAATGTTCACTTGTTATTATCTATTTAAAAAATGCTTTGCACCCCAGCGAGTTGTGCCGTCAAAGAGATGCTTGGAAGAAGAAGTCAGTTCAGGATCACAAAGAAGTAAGTGAAGGAATTGTTTGTCTCGGTTTTGATGGCAAGATTGATGTCACTCTTAAGCATACTGGGTCTACTCATCGCAAAGTCAAAGAAGAGCACTACGTCTTAGTATCATTTCCTACCGCAGCTATGTTGAACATGTTGTTCCAGCATCAGGAAAGTCCAAGGACATTTCCAGAGAAATTATGTCAGTGGTTACAAGCAGAAAGTCGGAACCAGGGGTGGGGTGTCGGCAAAAATATTTGCCGACACCGACTCCGGTGTCAGCATTCCATCAGCCGCCGACACCGGTGTCGGTTTTCTGTCATACGCCGACACCGACACCGGTGTCGGTTTTCTATCATCCACCAACACCGACACCGGTTCGGTTTTCTATCATTCGCCAACACCGACACCGGTGTCGGTTTTCTAAAATCCACCGACACCGGGGGGGGGGCAAGAGGGATAACTATGTATTTTTTCCCCTGTATATATCTCAAACTATATATACAGATGCACAACTAATTGTATATTTATTCTTCTTCCTTTGGCTCTACAGCCTTTTTAGGGCCCTAGCCTGCCATACTACTCTTATCCACTTTTCCCGATCCATGGTCTTTTTTCTCCACTCTCTCACTCCCATGACTTTAAGGTCTTTATCCACTTCCTCCAACCATCTGCTTCTTGGTCTGCCTTTAGGTCTTTTCTCATTGGGTGTTGCTTTATATATTGCTTTTGGACCTCTGTTGTTTGTCCACTCGTTATTGTCCTTTACTGGCCCATATATTTTCCTAAATATTTTCCTTTCCCAAGTGTTAGCATATTTTCTGCTTGTTTGCTGAAATTGTATATTTATACTTTATCGATATTTTTTATTTAATGTATACTTTCAATAAACAATATATACTTTTTCTGGTTAAATATATTGCGCTATAGTGAAGTATATTTGTTAAATATATATTTATTTTTGTTAATGATTCCTTATAAAATCAATGTATACTTATTGTTGAGATCGGACCCCTCCTCCACCACAGTACCCCATATTACGATCCTTTCATCCCAACCCTTAAGCGCAGTTTAAAGTGACCGAAATCAAAGCCCTATTGTCAGGCTTTGATGTCCGTAACGCCCCGCCCCCTATTCTTCTTCCGAAATCAAAGCACCACTGGACTCTGGTCAAACCTCCGAGTCAGGCTTTGATGTTCGTAACGCCCCGCCCCCGATCTCCTCCCGAGATCAAAGCCCTACTGTCCGAAACACCCCTCCCCCCTATCCCCACCCAGAAGTTTTAAGTTAGTTTTAGTCTGTGTTGTATTAGAGTTTGTATGAGATAGTCGTGCAGTCACGAGTAGTTTAAATAAAGTTCAGTTATTTTTATACTTTACATAAATAAGTGTTGACTCATCTGTTGGCTTATCTGTTTATGTGGATGTGTTCTGGAAACCTAGCAATAATTAAGGAATATACTAAAAGAACCCGTAACATTTATGGCACCTCCGACGTGAACTCGTGACTGCGGAGTAAGGAGTTATTGTGAAAATTGCTGTCAATGCAAACGATGTTGTGAGTATTTTCTTCTTTATATATAGGTGAGCTACGGCATGAATGTTTAACTTGTCGTATAGCTGCTGTCGACGTTGTGAATATGATCTGTGATAGAAGTTATTGTTGCTGGATGGCTGCAGTGATAGAAGTTATTGTTGCTGGATGGCTGCAGTGATAGAAGTTATTGTTGCTGATAGGCTGCAGTGATAGAAGTTATTGTTGCTGATAGGCTGCAGTGATAGAAGTTATTGTTGCTGATAGGCTGCAGTGATAGAAGTTATTGTTGCTGATAGGCTGCTGTGATATGAGTTATTGTTTCTGATAATCTGCAGTGATAGAAGTTATTGTTGCTGATAGGCTGCAGTGATAGAAGTTATTGTTGCTGATAGGCTGCAGTGATAGAAGTTATTGTTGCTGATAGGCTGCAGTGATAGAAGTTATTGTTGCTGATAGGCTGCAGTGATAGAAGTTATTGTTGCTGATAGGCTGCAGTGATAGAAGTTATTGTTGCTGATAGGCTGCAGTGATAGAAGTTATTGTTGCTGATAGGCTGCAGTGATAGAAGTTATTGTTGCTGATAGGCTGCTGTGATATGAGTTATTGTTGCTGATAGGCTGCAGTGATAGAAGTTATTGTTGCTGATAGGCTGCAGTGATAGAAGTTATTGTTGCTGATAGGCTGCTGTGATATGAGTTATTGTTGCTGATAGGCTGCAGTGGAGATCCTGCCAAGTTGAATCGTATATTTCATTCCGGCAAACTGATGCTAATGTGCAACAACTGAGATTACTGTTGAGCTGAGGTTACTGTCTAGTTAATGAATTAATCCGGTAGTACTTCCTTACTTACTACAATTTATAGTACGTACATTATTTACTGCTATATTGCATGACGTTGCCGTTTGCCGATGTTACTGACTTAGCTGATGTTGCAGATGAAACTAATAGTTATATAGTGAGCTAACTGTGTGGATTACGGATCCGATTGAGTCTCAAGACTGGTATTTACTGTGGTACATTTTCAATATTGGATTATTGACAATAGTATTTTAATTACAAAACAAAAAAAAACAATTAAAAAAATCAGAAACTAATAACATTAGAGTTAAAATTCGAATGGAACTATATTAATGTCATCAATTCTGCAAGAGGATCTTGAAGTTGCAGCTAAGTTTAAAACTTTACATCTTGTATTAATTTAAAAAAAAATTAATTGTAACCTACTAACGTACTTTGTTTGTTGTTCCTAGTGGAATTCTGTATTGATTCGAATACAGTGAAGGTTAAAATAGGGTCCACTTGGAACAACTAAAACAATTTTACTGAGGTTACTTATTATTTATATTTTATTCCCATTATTTAGGTACTTAGTATTGCTTATTTAGAATATTGTATTTTATTTACTTATTTTTTGGTGTTCTTCTTTTCTGTTTAGTAGTCTAACAGTTAGTTAATATTACTTGTATATATATATATATATATATATATATATATATATATATATATATATATAATCAGTGCCATGACAACCCTGGCAACTTTAATAGAGAATGGTAAGCACCTCGGACTTAGCGGGCAGGAGTTACGGGATTGGGTTAGTATAAAAGAGGCCGAGGAAAAGGAGAGGGAGCATAAAGAGAGGGAAGAGAGACTAGAGAGGGAGCATAAAGAGAGGGAAGAAAGACTAGAAGAGAGGACAATAAGGAAATTGGAAGCTGAAACTGCTAAAGGGCGTTTGGATTTAGACAGGCAACGGGCAAGTGAACCCCCAAGTACCACGGCTAATGATAGGGAAACTAATACCACGTTGAAGTTACCTTATTATAGTGAGGACGTGGATAGTGTGGATACGTACTTATCACGTTTTGAACTGTTGGCCGGTAGCGCAGGTATACCGGAGAATGATTGGACATTCTCACTTTTGACCTTTATCAGGGGGAAGGCTTTAGATCTTTGTCTCAAGTTGGATCGGGCTGAAATAAGAGATTACAAAGTAGTTAAGGAAGCACTGATGCGGATGTACGGAAATACCTCTGATGGCTATAGGGACAAATTTCACAACATCCGTCCGTCCCGCGATAAAGACCATCACTTATTCACTACAAACCTCAGTCTATACTTTGATAGGTGGGTGGCGTTGTCAGGGATAGGGCAGGAGTATAAAAATCTGAGGGAACTTATTTTAGTTGACAGGGCCGTAAACGCGTGTCACAAAGATGTTGTAGCATTCTTAAAGGAGAAGGGGCCGAAAACGTTAGAGGAAGTTACCGACCTATTAAGAAAATACAAATCGGCACACCCAGAAAACCCCATATCGAAAGCTGACACAGAACAACGACAAGACGTTCTATGTTTTGCCAGGGCAGTCACACAACCTGAACGTGGACATAGCTCTAGTCCCGGACGTCACAGAAGCAGTTCTAATGACCGCCGTGACAGAGACAGATCGTGTTACTCGTGCGGGAAGGGCGGACATCTTGCTAGGGACAAGGTTAGTAGTTTAACATGTTTCTCGTGCAACGGCAGGGGGCATACTTCACGATATTGCACCAAGCCAAAGAGAAACTACCCTGGCAGAAATACATATCAGACAAACGATTCCAGACAGAGACAGATAGAGAGAGCTAACCCGGTGCTAGCAATACTAGCCAAAGGTCATAGCCTCAAGTTCTACCCTGGGTTTGTGGGCGACATACCAGTAAACGTGTTCCGTGACACTGGGGCTACAGAAGTAGGCATCAGAAGATCTCTGGTTAAAGATCATGAGTTTACGGGGGAAACAGGACGTTGAGTGTCATTTGTAGGAGGGATACACGAGTTACCCCTCGCCGTGATTAAAATCAAGACCCCTTTCTATTCGGGCATGGTACCTGCCTTTGTAATTTATGATCCACCCTGTGATGTTCTAATTGGGAACTTCCCTGGCGTGATAGAATGTAGTTCCGTGGAGTTAGACAGTTGGGTAAGACAGAATACATCCATGCAGAACTGTAACGCCGTCACTACAAGGGCACAAGGGATGAGAGATAAAGACATTTACTGCCAGGAACCTCACATTGACACTGACTACTCAAAAGTAAGTCCAAGTACAGACCAGGTTATGACGGAGTTAGACTTAGTTACAGAGACTGCCGTGGGAAGCCAAAAGAAAGTGTCCGTTAATGAGAAAGACAAATCCCTAGACGAACAGGTTGTGGACGGGGTCGACAGGGTACGTATAGATGAGAGTTCATTGCGGTATGACCAGCAAAACGACACTTCTTTACAAAAGTTAATTAGTCAGCGCGAAAGTTCAACGAAGAAAGGCAGGGCAATTGAAGAACGGATAGTGCTGGACGAAGGTGTATGGGTTCGAAAAACACAATCTAAGAGGCATATAATGAATCAACTCCTTGTACCCATCAAATATAGGCACTTGGTACTTAAAACGGCTCACGACTCTGTGTTGGCGGGTCACATGGGGGTCACTAGGACCAAACATAGGATCATGAGTAAGTTCTTCTGGCCAGGTATGACAAGAGACATAAAGAAATATGTGAAGACATGCGTTATATGCCAGGTGAAAGGGACGAAACCCACACGAGATAGGGCGCCCCTGCAAGTGACAGATGTGATCGACAGACCGTTCAAAAAGTTTGCCATAGACATGATAGGGCCAATGCCAGTAATGTCTTATAGGGGACATCGTTACATATTAACTGTGGTGGATGTATGTTCAAGGTGGCCGGAAGCCATACCGCTAAAATTCATTAGGGCTGAAGACGTGGCACAGGCACTGCTTAGCATTTTCTGTAGGACAGGGTTCCCTGATGTTATTTTATCAAATAGAGGAACCCAGTTTGTATCAGACATGACCAGACACTTCACTACGGTACTAGGGATCAAACAGACATTCACATCTCCATACCACCCCCAGAGCAATGGGATTTGTGAGAGACTTAATGGAACAATAAAGAGCATGATTAGTAAAGTAGCCAATGACAGTCCCGGTGACTGGGATCTCATGCTACCATGTGTACTGTTCGCGTATAGGGAAGTTCCCCAAGAAACCACAGGGTTCTCACCATTCGAGATGGTGTATGGCGCAAATCCGAAAGGACCACTATCCATTTTGAAAGACTAAGGCCGATTTAACCCCTGATGTTAGAACAACATATGAACTGGTTATTGACACTCGACAAAGACTTATTCAGGCCTGTGACGTAGCCAAGACCAATGTCTCAAACAGGAACTCTCAAACCATGACGAGGGTAAATACCAGCCGAACAATGAGACGTGTCCGTCCGGGGGACGAGGTACTTGTACTACTACCAGATAAGACAAATAGACTGTTCATTAGATGGCAGGGACCTTTTAAAGTTGTTAGAAAAGTGACTGACGTGGACTATGAAATCTATATCAGAAATAAGGTTAAGACATTCCATATTAACACGTTGAAAGAGTATTACCCACGACCAATAGATATCTCCCACCCAGACAATGTACCGTCTACAGCGGAGACTAATATCAGTTGCCTCTTACTGAAAGAGGACGATCTATCAGATGATAATATGCTGTCACATGATATACCAGAAATTGGAACTACTGAAACCTGGAAAGATGTACGAATTAGTAGCTTACCTTCTGACAAAGCCGCGACCGTCGAGGGACTTCTGACTGATTATTTAAACATTCTTTTTGACATGCCGGGTAAGACGGATGCAATTAAACATGACATAAAACTATCAGAAGATAAAGTGATTCGACTGAGACCGTATGCGCTACCTCTACACCACCGGGGACAGATTCAAAGGGAGTTAATAGAACTACAGAAAAAGGGGGTCATTGAGCCATCAGATTCTCCATATGCTGCCCCTATAGAGCTAGCGAAAAAGAACACCGGTGACATCAGACTGTGTGTAGACTATCGTCAGTTGAATAAAATTACTGTTCTAGATTCCTATCCAATGCCTAACTCTGAAGAGTTAATGACACGCTTAGCTAATGCCAAATATTTTTCTAAATTGGATTTAGCCAGAGGTTACTGGCAAATACCTTTAACTCAAGAAGTAAAGCCCTTGACGGCATTTATCACTTCATTTGGTTTATTCCAATGGAACTTTATGAGTTTCCGGTTGGTCAATGCATCGGCCACATTCAACAGAATGATGGCCAAGTTATTCTCCCACAGACTTGACACAATTTACTACTTAAATGATATCTGTGTTTTTCATGAAGACTGGGAAAAACATATACAAGGCCTTCGAGAGGTGTTTGACATATTAAAGCGACACAACCTGACTGTCAGACCAACTAAACTAGAAATAGGACTGACAGAGATTACTTTCTTGGGACATAAGGTAGACAACAACTCGATACGACCAGTAGACGAGACGGTGTCAAGAATATTGAACATAGAAGTACCGTCGTCTAAGAAGCAAGTCCGCAGCTTACTAGGTCTGTGCAATTTTTACCGTAAATTTATACCCAACTTTGCACATGTGATGGAACCACTAGCCAATCTAACCAGAAAGGGAGAATCGAATAAAGTTACATGGTCTGACAGGTGTCAACATGCGCTCGATTTAATCAAGATAGCGTTCGCCATACAGCCCATTCTCAAACTACCGGATATCAGTAGGCTCTTCTGTCTGGTTACGGACGCCTCCGGGGTAGCCATAGGTGGGGCTCTGTTACAGGGCCATGGTGGGGTGTTACACCCTGTGTTGTACGTTAGCCGTAAACTGACATTAGCTGAAACTAGGTATGCTACTATAGAGAGGGAGGGACTAGCTATCATATGGTGCATAACCAAGCTGCCCAGGTACCTCCTGGGTGCCCCGTTCACTCTCTTGACCGACCATGCGCCACTTGCTTTCATCAATTCAAAGAAACTAGGGAATCATAGAGTAGCAAGGTGGGCTCTGTTACTACAAGATTTCAATTTTGTCATCCAGACCATTCCGGGTAAGCAAAACGTATTAGCTGACACTTTGTCTCGTTACATTTCAAAACAAATTCAGGAACAAAGCCCAAACTACTAAAGCTGTAAGGGCACCGATAATTGTGTGATATATTTTCATGAGTAACATATACCTCCAATCTGGTTTAGGTAAAGTATCTATTGACATCATATTGCTTTGTGTTGTAAACGTTAATAACCAAGCTATATAATCCGATTTTGTTGATATTGGATGATAACTTACGATCATCATATGACTCATTACACTATCTTCTAAATTACATGTTAAACTTAGCTACAAGTATTTTTTTTTCTTTAGTATAAAGTTACCTATTAATTTAATATTGCTATCTGATTTTTATTCTTGTTGGCTGTGAGTGACCAAGCACTAGAAATTATGGCCATTTGTTGATACACTCTTACCAGTTGTAACAATCAGTTGAGAGGTGTTATCTCTCTCTGTAAATATAGAATTCTTTTATTAATTTTAAAACGTTATGTTGTACCAGTTTTTGGAACATTTTCGAAAAAAAAATGCTCTATTGTCCCCGTTTTGTCTGTCTGTCTGTCTGTCTGTCCGTCATCCCCCTAGATCTCAACAACTATAAGTCCTAGACCCATGATGTATATATCATTTTGTAGGTCTTGGCCTGCCAAGAAATGACTTTTCTGCATTTTGCGATCTGACCTCTGAGGGTCGAAAAAGGGGGCGTATTAAGTACCCTTTTTTACTATATAAGCTATATTAATAAAGGAGCGCCCTATATCTCAGCAACCATAGTCCTAGACCCATGATGTATATATCATTTTGTAGGTCTTGGCCTGCCAAGTGTACATCAAAAGTTCATTTTGCGATCTGACCTCTGAGAGCCGAAAAAGGGGGCGTTTTAAGTACCGTTTTTGCTTATATATTTTTATTATAAATAATAAAAGCTAATCAAAGGGGCGTAATCATTATTTATTTTTGTATCAGATATTGTAGTTGGAACCAAGCTAATTGGTTTGATAGACTGTAGAAAAGGTGACCCTTCTGTTAGAAGGCATAATTTTAGAAATATGTCTCTTGTGTATTTATCAGCATATCACTTTGACAATAATAATTATGTAACTTTCAAATGTATGATTTTTTTTGTTGGGTAGTAGATCACCCCATTTTCCTGGGTCAATTATGATCAATTGTTTACATACACTTGTACTTTTATTATTGTTATATACATTTCATTTTGCATGATTGCATCATGCTTACTGACAAGAAGGGAGATGTTGAGATCGGACCCCCCTCCACCACAGTACCCCATATTACGTTCCTTTCATCCCCACCCCTTAAGCACAGTTTAAAGTGACCGAAATCAAAGCCCTATTGTCAGGCTTTTATGTCCGTAACGCCCCTCCCCCTATTCTTCTCCCGAAATCAAAGCACCACTGGACTCTGGTCAAACCTCCGAGTCAGGCTTTGATGTGCGTAACGCCCCGCCCCCGATCTCCTCCCGAGATCAAAGCCCTACTGTCCGAAACACCCCTCCCCCTATCCCCACCCACAAGGTCGGGGACCAGAAGTTTTAAGTTAGTTTTAGTCAGTGTTGTATTAGAGTTTGTATGAGATAGTCGTGCAGTCACGAGTAGTTTAAATAAAGTTCAGTTATTTTTATGCTGTACATAAATAAGTGTTGACTCATCTGTTGGCTTATCTGTTTATGTGGATGTGTTCTGGAAACCTAGCAATAATTAAGGAATATACTAAAAGAACCCGTAACACTTATAATCAAATGAGGAAAAAAATGTTTCAATAAGCATTTATTGAATACAGTACTTGGTGAAAAAAAAATATACACACACTTGGGAAGGGGCAACATAATAACTTTTTGGGTGCACATGCAAAACTTATTATCACCAACCACATTCCACAAAACGTCATGTTACATCACTTTACATACATATATTACACAATGTTACATTATGTTCTAATGTAATAGTCTCTCAAAATAAAAAAAACAACACTAGAAGTGAACAGTAGAACGTTGTTTTCTTTTATGAAGTTTGTCGTCATCACGTTTCAAACACCAGATGTAGTTACCCATCATAGCTGCATCCCATCTGCACTGGTATCTTTTCTCCACTGTATGGATATCCTGATGAAAACGTTCTCCATGCTCTTCGCTCACATCACCCAAATTTGGTCTGAAAAATTTCAAGTGTGAATGCAGGTAATGCATCTTTAGTGACATTCTGCATTTCATATATGCGTACCGTACAATTAAGTTTTCTACTAGCTCTTTATAGTTATTACTCTTATTGTTGCCTAAAAAACTATGAACAACTTGTCTAAACGCAATCCATGCTTCTTTTTCAACATGTCTGGTCTTGTTGGTTATGAAAATTAGGTGAATCTTTCGGTTCCTTGAAATGATATGCAGCTGCTTCTTTGGATTGAGGTGGGTTAGGAACAGGCAATTCATCACTGTGTGGAACTGGCCCAATAGAAGAGGGTATACTTGGATAAACTAAAGTCAGCCCATCCTTCGGCTTTTTATACTTTGAAATGTCAACCATGCAGAAATAACAGTCATCATGATGATTCGTCGGTTCTCTCCATATTCTCGGAATCGCAAAGGACGTTGACTTTCGATTCCACGCAGCCATCCATCCAGAGTTGATCTGCAGCTGCTACAACTGTAGTGTGGTGCCCATGATTTGTCCTGATCTCCATAGCCATGCCAAAATAAGCATGATATGCAGTAAAGAATTTTGTACCACTGACAATCTTGTGTTAAGTTTGTGTTGGACTAATATATAATATAGTAACCACAAACATAACAAAATGAGTCAAGACAAAGCTTGCAGGATCTACTAGACATATTCATCACTTCATATAACAGTTGTAATTAGTTAAACTGAAAATAAACATAAACATATAGCTAACTAACTCATTCTCTCAGTAGCATTTGTTAAAATAAATTGTACCCAAAATGTGCTAATATCTATAAAAAAAACTGATTTATCTGAATATCTAAAAAAATTAAAATCAGGAAAAGTAATATTAAAAGTGGGCTTATAGAAAAAAAGACACAAAATATGCAAAGCCACTGACAGTGGCTCGCCGGAGAGAAAAACAAATCCACGAGCCACTGTGTTATAAATGCATCACACATAAAGGAAATCTCCGAAATATATTTTACGCTTTTTCTCAGGAAATTTTGATGATAAAGCAAAACCAATGGTACCACTGAAATCAGCATACCAAAATTATGTAACAAACATTCAAAAATTAACATCAACAAAAATGTTGTTACATTGTATAATTTGTCCTGCTACACAATTGTTACATAATAGATACCTGATTTATATTATTATACTGTTGGTTTAACGTACAACCCGGGAAGAACGACAAAGATGCACGAATATAGCTTAGCTATTAGTGTGTTTTTCTTATAAAATATTGAAAACAAAGAACAGATATATCAAAAACAAATTGACCAGTCGCAATTATTCAGTTAAAAATAAAATTAATTCTGCTAAAAAGTAAATTTGCAAATTAAATAACATCACTCAGAAATCACGGAGTTTGTATTTTATTAGTTTATTATACATATGTACAGTGCTCGATTTAAGAAAAAACCGGGGATGAACAAAATTTTCTGCAGAGCCGGGGATAAATGTCATCCCCGGCGGAGATGAAAAAATCTTAAGCAGAGCCGGGGATGAAAAAATCTTAAGCAGAGCCGGGGATGAAAATTCTCAGTGCCGGGGATATCCACAGCATCCCCAGCGGCTGCAAGATGCCAACAATTTTTTTTAGGATCTTCAGTTTACAAACCATGGACAAGTAACTAATTTATTTTCATAGGGTCTTCGATTTGCATCTTAGATAATACCAACAAAAAAAAAAAAAAATAGAAAATTTGTGAATCTTAATTAACATAGTTCACGTTGGTTCAAACAAATTTGAAGCTGCACATTAATAGGACAAGTAATGAATTTATTTTTAACAAAAAATGCAAATTATTCATTTATTCTCTGTTTTTTTAATCAAATATTCCATTATTCATAATAGTCTCAGTTATTTAAACAAATTATGACGCTGTTCCATAACTAATTCTTTTGTTGGTTTGCCAGAAGGTACATCGCAGGCAGAATGCCTTCCGTCTTTTAACCACATTGTGGCATACAACTTTGCATCAAAATATTGAAGTGGTGGACCATTAATTTTAATAAACAGCAAGTGTTTGATGGTTTCGACTTCTAATGCATTGCAAAGAGATGTGTGAGTTAAATTCATTGAACTGAATCCTCTCTCGCATTCTGCGCTAGATATTGGCAGAACATCTAATCGCATATAAAAATCATTAAGTTCTGTGTCAGCGTCAAGGCCATCCTTTGTCATGCGAAATTGGTGTACTATGGCTGAAGTATGACATGCTTCAATTTTAAAACAAGCAATTTAAGTCTTTTCCGTTTCGGACACAGGCCATTTTAGAGCATTTTCGTGTACGCAGTGGCTACGGCTACGCCGGACGAAATCCGTATTTTTTTCCGGGTTACAGCCATAGATTTTGCTCCACGCGTATAGGTTTTGATAAATAGAGAGGGAAGTAATTATGTTGAATAACTGTTACAAAAATAAATAATGATTACGCTCCTTTGATTAGCTTTTATTATTTATAATAAAAATATAAGCAAAAACGGTACTTAAAACGCCCCCTTTTTCGGCCCTCAGAGGTCAGATCGCAAAATGAACTTTTGATGTACACTTGGCAGGCCAAGACCTACAAATTGATATATACATCATGGGTATAAGACTTATGGTTGCTGAGATATAGGGCGCTCCTTTATTAATATAGCTTATATAGTAAAAAAGGTACTTAATACGCCCCCTTTTTCGACCCTCAGAGGTCAGATCGCGAAATGGAGAAAAGTCATTTCTTGGCAGGCCAAGACCTACAAAATGATATATACATCATGGGTCTAGGACTTATAGTTGTTAAGATCTGGGGGGATGACGGACAGACAGACAAAACGGGGACAATAGAGCATTCTTTTTCGAAAATGCTCTAAAAATTGCGAAGTTCTATAATTTTATGATCTCCATACAACATACGTTCTTCAGAATCTTTTTTGCCAGTTTGCTGTACATAAAACTATCTGCAAACAACCGGACGAGTGTTATTTCCAGATATTTTAGCAGAAATAGTGTTGCGTAGCTCAAATCAGCTGATTTTGTCTGTGTTTTTCATCTAATATTTGTAGTACTACTATAAAATTAATTCCCTACTTTAGGCTAACCTTAAGAAAAAATCAGTGCCGGGGAGGAAAAAAATTTTCTGCAGAGCCGGGGATAAATGTCATCCCCGGCAGGGATGAAATTAATTAAAGCAGAGCCGGGAATGACAGTCCTCAGTGCCGGGGATATCCCCGGCATCCCCGGCGGTAAATCGAGCACTGGCCACAGTGATAGTTGTGACATTAATACAAGTTTAAATTAGCTTAATTATTTCTCCGTCATGTTCTCCATGACACTATGATTCAGTATAAGACTTTATTTTAGGCCAAGCCAAGGCTAAGAACGTGAACGTTGTTTCATGTGGTTATAACTTAAATAAGTCATGATATTTATTAAAAAAAAAAGCTATGATATAGTTGTTTAAATTAGCTAAATTATTGTTCCATCATTTAATACTGTGGTCATCATAACTTATATGGTCATTAAGTAAATAGTAATAAGTATCATAAGTTATAAGGCTGAGCACTAAGTGTTAAAGCAAGGCTTAACTTAAACCTAAACATAAATAATAAAGTTATAAAAGCTGTTAAAATTATTTTTTTTATCAATAGTTAAACTTTTTTGTTAGAAAAATATATTTATTATTATAAATAAATGATAATTTTATTGCTGAGAAAAAGCTTTTTTTGCTACATAGACAAAGATAATTATTTTTACAATGCATTGAGAAAAAAAATAAAATTGGTACAAATACTCTTTATTTGATCAATGAACAATTTTCGTCTATTTTACTTAGGCATCTTAGGAACACAAACTAATGCCTTGACTGAAGTGTGCAAAATCTGAACATGCAGAGTGTATAAGGAAGCCTGCAGTGGAACCCCCAAGGCCAGAGAAAAATCGACCGCCCAAAGACCACTTGGAGAAGGTCTTGCGAGCAGGAGATGAAAAGCTGCAAACAGACATAGAGGGAATTGATAAAGGCCCCCCAAAACAGAGTGCTCTAGAGAGTGGTTGCAGAGGTCCTTTGCTTCGCAAGAAGTTCAAGTAAGTCAAGATTGTATAAATGGGGATGGGTGGTTGAATGGTGTAGAACGCTTGACTGTCGACCGGAGGGTCCCGGGTTCGAATCTCACTGAGACCCTTTGGATTTTCAGGTGAAAGACCCCAAATCCACCTAGCTTTATATTGGTACCTAACTTTAAGTTGGGGGAGTAAAGGTGGCTGGGCATTGTGCTAACCACACAATCCCTTTATATGCCAAGGTTACTGAAACACTTCATCTGCCCCAATGAGCCCTTAGGGGCTTAAGGGAACTTCAAGATTGTATAAAGCTGATTTAGTTGACATTTTATAGGGATTTGCTCAGTGTGTTGGAACTAGAAGGGATCTAACTTGTGTTTGTAAGGTTGGTCCTAGTTTTTCATCAGCAGCTGATACTTATATTATTCAGTAACAGTTTTTTCTTATATTAGTCATTGATTCTGTACCAGTACATGAAATATAACTAATTATGCATTGTAAAAAGTTTGTTAGAAACAGAAAATTACATTGGTCTCTGTATACAGATAAAAAATTTAATTAAAAATAATATTAGCTAAATTAAAAGCAATAGAACCATATTTACAGGCAATCTGTTTTTGCTTGGATTCCCAATAGTCAGAATTATAGATTAGTAATGGCTTTGAGCTATGGCGTTAATTATAAACCTTTAGTTTAAAATCATAAATGTGCTGATATTTACTAAAACTAATTCACTTTGATTACATTCTTTTTTCTAGACATACTTTGTTACTGGTGCAAAGCTCAAAAGCTTCATTTCTGCCAAATGGCTATTGTGTCAAGAAGGATCAACCTTTACGATTCGATGTCTTTTTTTGGTAAATGATTGGTATAAAAATATTTATTGAACACAGTGTTGAATATTATACGAATATTCTTTGTAATTGTTTCGATCTTGTTGATTTGGTTTCGGAGACGAAAATCGTTTCATAACATCAATATCAAACAGTTAAGCTACCAGATATACATGTCCTACAGCAGCAATGTGTCTTTTTCACCAGAAAAATCAAATTTCTTTAATAAAACAACGATCAAATGTCATCCAACTCTATATAAGTTATTGAGAAAAAATGTTTGTTTGTACGCCCGACGTGTGCGCATCGAGTTGCGCAGTCATACGCAGTTTAAACAAATCTATTTTTAGTAATCTTTTTTATTTCTACCAAGGTCCATTGGATTTTGTCGAGCACATACTACACTGCTTCATATTCCTCTTCAAGAGTTATGGAGTGCGCAAGAGGGATTGAAGCGAACTGGTTAACGTTGTGGAGGAGCACACACATCAAAGAGCGCTTGCAGCTGTCAATGAAGAGTCGCCAATCTCTCGAATTATATTGAGGACCGCCGAGTTTATCAAGAAGACCGGCGACATCTCGGCAGTACACAAGGTCTCCCTCCTGGCAGAAGTAGCCCATGTAGTCCTCATGCCTTCTATGGAAGAAAGTGATACGCGCGTCCTTGCCAAGCAGATTTTTCTCTTTGAGTCTGGAGGCCAACAGCTTGGAGGAATTATTCGACAAGCTGAGATCCCGAACCAGATCATTAAGCTCACTTTGTGAGAACGGCTGCTTGTGATTCATACTCCTCTTCTGTATCTCCTCCCTCGTCTAAAGTGGTGGCCTCATCGTCTCTGTCAGGAAGATCACTGAACGCTAGTACAGGAATTTCTTCGCAGTGAGCAGCTGGACGACGGGCAGATGGAAGGTCGGGGTATTGGAGGCTGTGCCCAATCAAGTGCTGATGCATTAAATAATCAAGTGAAAATCCAGATTGATGATTTATAAATAAAATATTATTATCTCTATTTTTATAATTGTGATTATTTTGCTGCTAATTTTTATGCAGCTAATTTAGAGAAATGATTGAACTCAAAACCCCTGATACTAGAATACAGATAGCTCGTCAGGTAGTTCTATGACTGTATCTCAAGAAGTTGACCTGACCGAGCAAAATCAATGTGATATTCGGACTCAGAACACCAAAATTAGTCTAAATCAGTTGAAAAACCCCTGACGATTTTTTGTCTGTTGCCCAGTGTTATTATAATCTATGACGCCGTTTCCCGATGGTACAATGTTTTATTTTGCTACTAATAAAGTGCTATCAGAATGGAATGTCGCTATAAATAATTCTGCCCTTGGGACATCCTCTATGACGTCATTTCCCGAAGGTAAAATTTTTTTATTAAATTAAATTTATACTATTTGTAAAAAAAAAAGCGCGACAAGTAATCAGCCAGTTGTAAATATTACATTGCTAACTATATGCGTCTGTTCTTGCTGCCGGTTTGCGTGTTGTTTTTAAACGATTATTCTCATATTAAACATTTTATTGAGATAAAACCTTTAGTTGCGAATGGCGTTTAGTTTGGTTTGGTTTGGTTGGATGGTTTGCTTTGGTTGATTTGGTTGGTTGATTGGTTAGTTCGGTTGGTTTGTTTTGGTTGGTTGCTTGGTGTGGTTTGGTTGGTTAGCGTTGACGGGTAAAACGTAATTTGTGACGTATGAAATGTAGGTCATTTCTGCACATTAGGAAGGTGGCATAAATCAGCACCTAATTAACCTAATTAATCGTATTTAAAAATTCAGTAGTTAAATTGATTAGGAAGGGGTTTCACATTACACCTAGATTTCCCGGGCAACGCCGGGCTTAATATCTAGTAAATAATAAATCCTTGACATAATAATACATTCACTAACGTTATTACTCTAACACTCATGAACTTACGTACACTTATATGTTTTAATTTGTATATAGATTTATTGTTAATACATGTGTTATCCATTTTAATTTATTTCATTGCATTTGATGGGTTTGATGGTGCTTTTTAGAGTTTTGTTGGCTCTTATTTTGAAGATTGTGTATATTGTCGATCACGCTTTTTTAAATTCAATAAAATAAATAGAAATATTTTAAAAGCGTAAGCCCTCTTAATAAATTTCATGATGTAAAATACACAAAGGCTTCCACTAATATTTTGAGCTTCCAGTTCTAACATAATAAAAACTGGTAAATATTTCCAAACAATATAAAATTGGTATAAATTTTTAATAATAGTGCTAAATAACTGACTTTAATTAACTGCCAGCGTGCTACGTCGTTATGCCTGTGTCTAAAACTTTGTCTTGGGTAATTTAAAATCAGTTATCACCAACTTCTAAAAATCCTGTCAATTTGAAATTTTAAAAGCTTGTGTATCCTCGATGACAGTTAACTATTTTAAACGTTCGAGTCAATTATTGAAATTGTTAAGTTAATCACGTTTTGATAGTGTTTATATAAAGAAGAAACAGCGAAAAGAAATTATGTCACAATTATAGCTAAACTTCGGGGTTATGAAAAAAATGATTTTTATTTGTGTACTAAAAGCAATAATATTTTCTCTTACTAGCTGTACCCTGCAAAACCTTTGCATAGAGTTATATCCCCTTATGCTTGATCGGTAGGCTATGTTATTTTTTGGTTTCGGGCAGATCCGATTTTTTTCATGGTTGTATTTTAAACTGGAATACTGTTGTATTAATTCTTTACTTTCGATTTAACGCACACTGGAAATGAGTATTATTATATATGATGCTTAGATTGTACACATTTTATTGAAATTATAGACTAAATAAAGTTGTGAGAAATCACCGTTATACTACATTTACTGATAAACTGTAAGATAAATAAATAAAACTATTTATCCATATTGGCGGTCAAACGTTTTTCGGTTAACGTGATACAAAAATAATCCCAACATTTTGGATACATTTGCTGCACGGTGGGACACTTTAGTCCAACCTAAAAATCAAAAGTAACTCATAACACAAGAGCAGATAATTCATCCCACTCTTTATGGCAGTTCTCCTTTTTTACGGACATACGCTGTGATAAACCTCAGGATGACATAAATACAGGCTTGCGGAGCCGAGCCAAAGCCATGGAGCCGCGGAGCCGCGAATTTTTTGCCGGAGCCAGAGCCAGAGTCGGAGCCGAAAAAATTTGGCGGCTCCGGCTCCCAAATGTTTTTTTTACAGCAGAATTTTTTAGCTTTAAAATTCCAAATTTGTTTGATTGTTTGCCTCCTACTATTTGAAATGTTGTCATGTTTTACGAACTCCACAACAATAACAGCATTTAAATGATAGCGTGCACGCATCACCACAATAAATCTTTAATGGGGATCGTATTGTATTGGTTTTAAATCCTGTTTACCCGCCGACATTTTTTAAATTGCATATTATTTTGTTAAATATAAAGTTAAAACATTTCTATTTCATAGAATAATTGTATCAATCATTTAAAAGTAAATTTTTGCTACAACGACTAATAGAACGCGTCATTTCGTATAATATTTAACCACCATTAGTAATAGACTAAAAACAAAATGGTCAGTTTTTGGTATTTTACAATTTTATTATAAACAGACTAGCTGAAATAGAGTAGATAAATTTATAAGGCTTAATTTAAAGGGTTTCTGGGTGTAAAGATATTGCATTAGCGAACACATTTTTTTTGTTTTTTATGTTTGTTATTTGAATGAAATTGTTTAATAAATGGCTTAGACCAGGGGTCGGCAACCTTTTGAGATGGAAGAGCCAAAAGTTAAAATTTGAATTTTTCTCAGTTTTTAAAGAGCCACTAAAATTTTTGTTTCAATATTATGGTATTCGTTTAGGCCGAAATTCGACATCGAAAGAGACGCAACTTGACATCTAAAGAGCCGCATGCGGCTAGCGAGCCGCAGGTGGCCGACCCCTTGCTTAGACGAATGCATAGATATCTATGGACGGACCTGAACACAAATAATTGCTATTGTCTTGCTGGTGCACATCTATAGACGGACCCCGAAAAAAAATAACGCTGAGTCCGTTTAGTTTAGCCACTGCAAACGATTAAACCATAAAATTCAAATAATTATCATAAAAGAAACAAAAAACAATAATAAAGTTTATATATACTAAGCTAAATGCATATTTGCCACGGGTCCGAATAACAATCGGACTTTATTGAGACCGGATCCGAATAACAATCGGAGTTAATTGAGACCCGGGTCCGATAGTCACTTCGAATTTATAAATAATAAATATAAATACTGAAGTCTTCAAAATATTTTAAAAATTTATCATTTTAATATTAGCTAATTGGATCATTGAAATTACTTTTTATTACTTATGAAAATGGCGACTAGTGAAACCTCAGTCGAAAATAAGGATGTTTCTGGATGCACTGAAATAGTTTGTTTTTAGTAAAACCGACATGCATATATTTTTCAAGTTCCTGACGATGGGGGTGAACGCGGCGAAATTTGCATAACTTTTCACCAGCGGCATGTTTGCGTGACACAATTGCAAAAATTTTGTCTTTTGTGATACTAAAAAAACTCCCTTAATAGGGAGCCGGAGCAGTCAAATATTTGGGAGCCGGAGCCGAGCCGAAAAAATGCCTGGCCATAAACTAACATGCAATGATTTCGTGGCTAATGATGAGATGTTGACATTGTGCTATAAACTTTGATAAAATGTCAAGGCTAATGATGAGATGTTGATATTGTGCTATAAACTTTTATAAAATGTCAAGGCTAATGATGAGATATTAATATTGTGCTATAAACTTTGATTAAATGTCATTGCTAATGATGAGATGATATAGTTATGCCATGAATATGATGAAATATGGCTTTGATGAGATGTTGATATGAATTATGATGATATGATGTTATGGATAAGGATGATGTGATGATATGAACACTGACGAAACGATTTCATGGCTAATGGTGATATGATGCAATAGTGATATGAAGTATGATGGAATGATTTAATGGCTGATAAAGAGATAGTATGAACTATGATGGAATGATGTCAAAGCTCATAAGATGATGTGGTGTTATGAACTTTGATGAAATGATTAAATGATAATGGTATGATATGATGATATGAACTTTGATGAAATGATTAAATGATAATGGTATGATATGATGATATGAACTATGATGAAATGATTAAATGATAATGGTATGATACGATGATATGAACTATGATGAAATGATTAAATGATAATGGTATGATATGATGATATGAACTATGATGAAATGATTAAATGATAATGGTATGATATGATGATATGAACTATGATGAAATGATTAAATGATAATGGTATGATATGATGATATGAACTATGATGAAATGATTAATTGATAATGGTATGATATGATGATATGAACTATGATGAAATGATTAATTGATAATGGTATGGTATGATGATATGAACTATGATGAAATGATTAATTGATAATGGTATGATATGATGATATGAACTATGATGAAATGATTAAATGATAATGGTATGATATGATGATATGAACTATGATGAAATGATTAAATGATAATGGTATGATATAATGATATGAACTATGATGAAATGATTAATTGATAATGGTATGATATGATGATATGAACTATGATGAAATGATTAAATGATAATGGTATGATATGATGATATGAACTATGATGAAATGATTAAATGATAATGGTATGATATAATGATATGAACTATGATGAAATGATTAAATGATAATGGTATGATATGATGATATGAACTATGATGAATGGATGTCCAGGCTAATGTTGAGACTTATTAAGATATGATTATATTCTTCAAACACAATGTCTTATATTTTATTTTTGTACCGGGTATAATGACAACGACGAACTAATCCTCATAGACTAAAAATGTTGGCTAGGTGATTTTTTGGTAAATGAAATTTTATTTGTATTGGACAGGTTAAAAGAGATGCTGAAATATGTATCATACTAATAAACAGACGCTCGGTCCTCGGGCCGCACGCAGTTGGAGTAAAAAAAATGGTGACCTATATTTGTGCACGTTAACAATAAATCTAGATACAAATAAAAACATAACTGTGAAATCGAAGTGGTTCAAAGAACATGAATATATTATTGTAGCCAAAATACATTTAAATATATATATGTATAAATAATACATCAAATAAAGTTCATATCTATATATATATTTCTCCTCTTCGAGACGCAAGACGTAGGTCTATAGATTGTGGAATTCCCGATCACAGGTAACACCAGTGGAAAATGAGGGAGTGTGGAGCAAAAAAAAACACTATAGTGTGCTGCGAGACGAGGGCTGGGTCACAGCTAGCGTGTTGTTTTTCTGATCCCAGTCGACAACTTGCAATAGCGGGGCAAAAAACCCAGTAATTATTACACCAGCCTGCAAGACTATTTACTACAGTGTGTTCAGAAGGGAGGCATGCCCCAGATAAATTTTAATTTTTCTGATTTCTTTTATAAAACCAGATTATGGTAATATCAAAATTTACCATCCAAAATTATTAATGGATTATATTGATGTGAAATCATTAATACTATGATTTGGTAATGTTTATTTAGGTAAAGTATCAATAATAATATCAAAATAATTTCTGCACGTAAAATAAGAGATTACCAGCAGTATTTTATATAGAATATAGAGGACCTTTTTTAAAAATTATTTAATGCATTTAAACACATTTTTTATATTGTTTTCTTATTCTTTTAATAAATAACAATCAATACTATGATTTTGGAATGTTTATAGAGGTAATGTATCAATAATATTTATCAAAATTATTTTAGTAGGTAAAATAAGAGATTACGGATACTAAAAGAAACTTAAGCTGGGTTGAGCAAGTCTAAAAAAAAAATAACACTATAGTGTGCTGGGGGAAGGGATGGATTGAGGCAGACACAAAGTGAATTGTTGCAAACAAGAAAAAAAGCAGTGCAAATTAAAACACCCCCCTCCTCGAAATATGTTTGCTAGAAACTGAATGAAAAAAATAAACAATAAAATAAAAAAAAAATCTGCTGGAAGGTACCAGACAGAGACCATAAAGTCTGCATATGATAGGTCAAAGTTCAACTTTGCATACCATGTATTTTTTCCAAAGATGTCAGCCTGTTATATTGTTTGATTGCTTATTTAAAAATATAATTATAGTAATTATAAGGATTGATATTGCGGCGTATGTTACGCCGCGGGATTGCTAGTTTTATATAATTCATCCCAAAAGTAAGCAATCCTCATTAAGGGTATATAGAATCGCTGTATAGCTTCTATCTGCCCTTCAATTTAAAAAAAAAAACCTAATTACAATCAAATTAAACTTCAGGCATTATTTAATAAGAAAAGTGACGGTCATAAGAAATGTTATATAAAGTGGCGAGATTCAGAAATAAAATTTCTCTTTTGAAAGAATATAGAGTCTCAGATTGATAAAGAAATTGCTACAAACGTGAAATACTAGAGATAATTGCTAAAATTGTTTTATTCTTGGGCGAAAGAGGACTTGCTTTCAGAGGTTCTACCGACAAAATTGATGACCATAATAATGGACATTTTCTTGGACTTATAGAACTGTTAGATCAGTTTGATCCATTTTTACAAGAGCATGTTTCTAAAGTTCAAAAATCTCAAAAACTTGGACAACGCCTTCAGGTCCATTATCTATCAGCAAATTCTCAAAATGACTTTATCAAGCATGCAGCCGAAAAGTTGTTCAAGAAATTCTGGCAGAGAGGGAAAGATCAAAGTATTTTTCAGATATGGTAGATGCTATGCTAAATTGTTCTCATACAGAACAAAGTACTTTTATCCTGATATCTTTTTAAATACATAATCGTCTGACCTATGCGTGTAGTTTTCACATAGTGCAGTGTGCATTTTAATACTGTAATAGAAAATAATATTTGGCTTTTATTGCCATGAACATCCTTAAATACAACGCATACACCGCACGATATGCAAACTTTCCTCGCTCAGGGAATTCCAAAACTTTTCGCATCAATTACAGTATAAGGAGACGACTAATCACTGTATTAGTTAACTCTTCGGGGAATTCCAAAACTGGACATTTTCGCATCAGTCATTCTAAACACAAGAAGGATTTCTTATTATATGTCTTTGTTATTTCTGTTCATATCGTATTCTGTTCTTGGCAATAAAGGCCACCTGCTCTTTTCTATTGCTCTTTTCTATGATTTTAAAGTAAACGTCTTCTATAAACTTATTGATATAGTAATATGTGGTTTAACAGAGCGTTTTCAATTGGCAAGGGATATTAACAATTCTTTCAATTTTCTGTGGTTATTTCCAGAAATCGGAAAAACTGACCTGGAAAAGAAATGTTCTGCAAAGAATATGACAAAAAGATGTAAGCAATGACTTAATTGAAGAAGTAAAACATCTAAAGTTAATTTATTCAGATAGCATACAAAGTGAAAACATTCATCCCATAAAACTGCTGAATAAAATTTACCAGTTGAAGTTGGAATCTATATTACCAAATGTTGCTATTACATCCAACAGACCATAAGGTGTTACCTAGACCAGGTTAGCCAAATGGCTAAGAGCCATTAAAAGCAGCTACTATACTTTGGTCGTCTTAACCAAAAGGCTGAGAAGGTTAAATTTATCTTCCTGAAACATTTTTTACAGTTTACTAAGATTGCTCTATAGATATTAGGGTGGTCCAAAAATTTTTTTTCGATTTTTCTAAATTTAAGGCCTGCATTGTGTTCTGCCAGGGAAAAAAAGTGTTTTCTGAAAAAAGGAATACAATCGTGAAATATTCAGGGGTTGCGCAAAGGCAATGAAAACACTGATTTGGTACTAAATAGTAATTTAATGGTTTATGTTAATTGTTTAGTGTTTAACATGAAATAACAACATCAAAACAAATAAAATAATAGAATACAACAAAGCAAAGTGTTTACTATTTAACGTCATATACACTGACTGCTTTTTGCTAGTCCAGTAACCACTGTGGTCTTCTTTGCATCCGGATATAATCGTCGGTGTTCTTGCACCACCTGAAGTAAGAATTGCTTTTGGTCTTCTTTTCTGCATAAAACTTCACTGAAATCCTGATTCAGTTTCACTCCTCTTTCGGCTGTATCATTAACAACTTTCAAATTGGTTACAACCTTTTCTGCATGTTTGTATTCATTGTTGCTGCTCCATGTTTCTTGGGACATCTCCAGGAATGAATGTGGCAAACCAAGAATGGAGAAAAATGCCTTTGTCATGTTCGTAACAAAGAAGCTGATGGGCTGGTCTGCATAGAATCCATTGGAATCAAGACGCTGAGCTCGATTTGTAGATCCGGGATTTTCTTGCATATTTTTAAGCATCTGAACCTTTTGCTTGGGGTCAATATTTTCATAAAAAAAAGCGCAAAAAAAAAGCGAGGCCCACTGCAATTTCACTTAGATACCATAAATGTCGACTCAAAGCTTTTTTGCTGCTTTTCCAATAACTGAATTAACGGAGTTATATTTTTCTAAATCCTTCAGAAATTGTAGGTCATTTAATGGCGCCCTTGCTGGCTGTGGGGCTTGAAACCACAGTTTCATATAAGTACTGGAAAAAAACAGAGGAACTCAAACAGTCCTTGTTCTTCAGAAGGGTTCAGCTTAAACTGCTTCTTAAACATCCACATCTTGTAGCAATAAATTATTCTTGCCATCCAACGTGCTCGGTGTACAGCTCCTGGAGCATGGAAATGAATCCCACATGGTGGTGTTCCTCCAAGAAATATGACAGCCAGTTCCTAAAATTCTCTGTAATCATCTCGTGGGTGACGAATTTAAAGTTTGCCATTTGCAAACTGCAATGTGCTCTCTTTGAAAAGGTCTACTTCAGTCATCCCATCTGCAGTATCATAGGATCCCTTCTCCATAAAATGCCACTGCTCTTTAAATCGTTTGAAAAGTGAAATATCAGGTCCAGACGAGGGCCCACTTATCTTCAATGCGGTGAACACTTTTTCCAGAACAATTTCCATCATATGGTGGCGGCAAGCAAGATGAATATGACTTATTTCAAGCAGCTTTTCAATTAAAACACATGCCCATTTGGAATCCCCAGTGTTACTTGCTGTTGTGTCAAAACGTAATGATACTACTTGTTCACAAATGTCCCAGTCCTTTAGAATTCAACTACAGCTTGAGCTGTCACCTGTCCCTGAAGCCAATTTTGGTAACCTAGCAATAGGGTGATAACTATTTTCATTTTTTTTCGTAACGAACATGAAACCCCTTACATTCGAGGAACAATTGTATGTAGATGACAGAAGCAACATTAATTTTTTTTTAATTGAAAAAAGTTAATTTTTGTTTTCTCATATCGCGCAGTTTGACGCTCGGTTTCAATTTCACACTGAATTTTTATATGACTTTCTAGACTGCTTTTAAGCACACTCCAGTCAACTGTTTCCATTTGTTTATAAACAAGACATCTACCCTCATCTTCTAAACAGAATAGGGATCCAAGAATTCTATCTGTTGAAAAGCTAATCACTTTTCTTTCAATAGCCAGAAACGGCGACTGGATCGAATCAAAATTATGATTACTGATATAGAATTGCTCTGGAGGGAAATTATAGATTTTCCACTGTTATCCAGCACACTAATCAGAATGAAACAAAACATACAAACACACACAACTGTCTCAAAAACTACACAAACACATACAACTGTCTCAAACCCTACACAAAAAACTTACAACTGTCTCAAAATCTTGGATTCTGAAACCTCTGCTTCTTCACCTGAGTCGCCAACTATTTCTTAAACGTCATCTTCTGAATGCAAACCGAAATACCAAAGAGCAAGCACTAGAACGGCGGGTTTACTAGTAGTGAAAAACATTGCTGAACAGGGTCATGATGTGCCGGTTCCAAGTCAGGCGGGTGTCTGGAAACGAGTAATCTCTGAAGGACGGAAAATGAATAAATTGTTCAAAAACTTCAAAACAAAGATCCCTATTGTCTCTAGTTTGATGGTAAAAGAGTGCAAGGGGAAGAGTATCAAGTAGTTTAGCTGAAAAATATGACAACCGAAATCAAACTCGGTATTCTCAAATGTGAGAGTGGTTCTGCCGCGGCCATTCACAATGAACTACATCAGCTAATAGATGAATATGATGCTTGAGAAAATATTTGTATGTTAATTTGCAACACGACCGCAGAAAACTGACCATTTGCACGGGATTGTAAAGCTCATACAGGATGATGTCTTGAGCAATGGCTTTCAGAAGCCACAATATATTGACTGTCAGCACCATGTATTCGACCTTCTTCTGAAACATGTCATGAATTTTCTTATTCAAGAGCCAACGAGCAAACCAGAACTCAACTATTCCTTCATTGGCAAATTAACACAAATTATGTCACTCTTCAAGCTGATTACCGCTTCTTGCGACAGAAGATGTTAGCACAGGCGAGAACCCACGTTGGCCTCGCATCAGCTGGAATTAATTACCAAATTTACACCAGGCAAGATGGAACTCAAGTGCAATATTTACTGTTATAGCATTATTTCTGATACCAGAGTGACGCAGCATTCTCGCTTCTGCCTGCAATTTCATCTGCTACGAATGGGCAAATGCTTGGTTCGATTCGCAACACTACAATGAAGCGTCATTCAATGAACTGCTTACCTCACTCATCAAGATAAAATGCAAGAAGGCAATTAAGTGTTTAAAAACTCATTGGTCAGTCGAGAAGTCATTAATTGACATTCCCAGATCTAACCAAATTGCTGAACGTGCTGTGAAACTGATGGCGGAACTTCATGCGAAATCGAGAAAAATTGAATTTTTGAATCTGAAGTTCATAGGACACAATATGTTTTCAACATTTCTTGTACATTCTGTACATATTACTAACTGTTCTATGTCTTATTTGTTAATAAAAGTTTATTAGTTATTATTAATACTCTTTTGAATTAAGCTGAAAAAAAAACATGTCCTTTTTTTGAAAAAAAAAATATTTTTTCACTTTTTTTCTTCCAAAAAATGGGGAGGTGGGGGAACTTTTTCAAAAAAAATCAAAAATGCAATTCATATTCTTAAACTACACATAAAGTTTCCTCGATTGCAAGTGGTTTCATAAAAAATTTTTTTGTTATCACCCTACCTAGCAAGCACTCTATTTGCAGTCCTGTTACAATCACTGGCAATCTCTCAACATTCTCCCTGGCTGTGAGATCTGGAATCAATTTTCCATCCCAATGTACAGTTAATGGTACTTGTGGATCAAACAATTCTTTAACTTCATGTGCTGTTTTTTCCTAATCTCAGCTCTCATACGCCGTACAGTACTTCGATTTAATGTCATGTCACTAACATCGTGACCAAGAGAATGAGCTGTAGCAGCTAGTAAATGAACTGCTGTACGATCACTAACTTGTGATCTATCTAATGCTGCAGAAACTTCTTTGGACAGAACAGACTTTATTCAGGTTCATCAATATTCGGGATAAAATGTGGTAAATGGAGAACATACCTAAATTTTCAGAGAGCTTGTGCAACCTCTAAATTTCATCTGAAAATTATGAAATTGTATATTTCTGAGTACTTTTTTTGTGGTAATCAAATGTGGGGTTTAAATCAAAGGAAATAAAAAAAAAAATATTTTTTTCCTCTTTATTTTGGACCACCCTAATTTCGGGCCCCTAGGCAGGGCTGTCACGGGCCCCTGGAATAATCTTCTAAAGTATCTTTAGGTAATGAGAATTAAAACAAGCAATTAAGCCTGTTCCATTCTGGACACAGGACGTGTTAGCGCATTTTCGTACGTTTGTTAGCTTTCAGTAAATATTTGTAAATTTTGGAAATGTTTATAAATTCAATTGTGTAATGCATATATCTGTAAAAAAAAATTATAAAGACGTTTCTTTATATTTGAAAAAAAATTATTGTCTCTTAAATCTAACTACAAGTGGTTTGTGGTTACTGAAATAGGACTCATAATTGAAAACATTCGAAATTGTAGTCATTTAATCGTCCGAAAACTCCGTCAATTGTTGCATAGCTCTGATACTTTCAATTAAACTCAGAACACAAGTTTACTATTTCATTTGATGAGTTTCTTAATAAATCTTGGTGAAACTACGTGCTGCAGTATTTCGCACCAAATGAATGGGTTATTGAACGTACAAGGTGTATATATAATATATAAGCCCCTTAGGAGCCCTGAAGCCCGGCCCTCAGAGGTCCTATCGCAAAATGGACTTTTGATGTACACTTGGCAGGCCAAGATCTACAAAATGATATATACATCATGGGCCTAGGACTTATGGTTGTTGAGATATAGGCGCTCTTTATTAATATAGCTTATATAGCAAAAAACGGTACTAAGCCCCCTCTCCTTGATTTGGCAAAAGCAAAATCGTTAATAACTTCGCCAATTCATTCTCAATGGAAAGAGTTGCAAGGCCGTTCAATAGGGTGGTGCGAAAAAAAAATAATTTCTATTTTAATAGCAACGCATAGTTGTATTTGGAGCTAACTAACATCCTTGCCAAGTTTTAGTAGATTCTATTTATTTTTAGAGGTGACCCAAGCATGGTAAAGATCTTTGGCTTTTTTTTATGAACAAAACCTGCGTCAATTACAGTTCTTTTTTGTTTTAAAGTTATTTTTGCATAATTAAATGTTTATATTTGCAGTCTTATGTAAGTAATTAGTCACTGAGGTACGTTTGAATTACTTCTAACTTAATAGTGCTTTATTTGAAATATACACACAAATTAACAGCAAATATCAAAACAATATTTCTAACCGTATTTATAATGTTTTATTAGCAGAGACTAAATATTAGCATGTAAAATAAGCACCAGAACCTCAGTGAAATGTCTAGTGTTTGGAAACGTTTTGCCAACCTACATATTACAATTTACTCAAGTTTTATATTAAAGAAAAGCAGCAAAAAGAGCCAACATTTAACGAAATTGCACAAATTGTAGCATACGACATCTGCATTATATGGCAAAAAGCATCCATTCCAACAGTTTCATATACAATAATTTTAAAGCTGACCAGATGTGCCCATGACGAATTCAGAAAGCTGATGATTTATGTATTACACACGCATTACATAAACCGTCAAGTTTATTAAATTGGATGTTGGATTACTTGTTGAGATATACAGCCGAAGAATTCTGTTTGCTGTCGTGAGCCAACGCGAGTGAGCCATTTTTCCGGGATTTCTTCGGGCAAGTTCTTCAGAGTAGTTTCCACTACTAACACAGAGACACATTTCATATAAATACCTTTGATCTGTACTTAAACTCGTTACTGTCACTTCTGCGAGTCCACAATTAATTGCAGTAAATCTACAGACAGGCAGAAGCTCACAAGTTGGTAGAACTGAACCTATGAGGCCTGTGAATCCTTTTGGCCCAGTTGTTGGACCATCAAGATGTTTCATGAGATGACGCAGTGGTAATTCATTTGCATGAAGCAAACATGGCAGCCAATGCAACGTTTTTCCAAGCTTCTTTTCAAGCAATGTGATTATTCCACCAGAAGAACCAGTAAACATGGCAGTACCGTCACATCCTATTTCAAGTATCTGATTCATGTTTAGTTTGACTTTTCTGTAAGAGCTACAAATAGATTATGTTATGCCACGCGCTGTTGAGGTATTATCTGGCGCTAAATGTGTGAGGAATTTACCCCCATGTTCGCATACAACAGTGATATGCTCTATGTTTAATGCTTTGCGATACCAACGATTTCCTTTCTTCTCTAGTTTCAAAGTCTTGTCATTGCGCCCATCAAAGTACAGCGTCTAAATTGGACCAGTTGTGTGCGAAAAGTGTTCTCTGGTTAGCTTGCGTTCACGCCGCAATTTATAGCGATCAATAACGTTTGTTGATTTATCTTGGGAAACCAAACCAAAATCTTCCAGCACAGCAGTAGCGATTGCTGCCCCAGCTCTGTCTGACAAACCAAACCGATCACAAAGTTTTGCTAATTTTGGCAACTTTTTTCTCATTTGTTTGTTGTTTACTGCTTTGAATCTTTATATGTTATTTCTTTCATTGTTTTTTTCAACTTCACTTGATCCAACATCATATGTCTGAGGGTCATTGTCTGATTTTTCTGAACTGCTCTCCACATTAAATTGTTGCTCAATGCTTGTGTTTACACTTAGGTCAAGTGTTCTTTGAACTTTTGCATTTTCTTTAAGTTTTCTCTCATGTCACATCATCAAACTTACACAAATAATCTTATCAACGCTGCCTATAACCATGTCTTGTGTTTCACTGGTCTTGTAAAAAAAAATCTTGCTCAATACTTGGAGCTTTATTCTTATGTTCACATTTGCAATGTTCTCGGATACATTTGTAAGCTGCAATGTCAAATAATTTTTGTTTACATGTATCTGCGTATGTTTGTAACTTCATCATGTATTTGTTGTCTGCCTTCCTTCCTTTATAAGGCTTCATCAGCTTTCTGAATTCATCATGGGCACATCTGATCAGCTTTAAAATTCTTGTATATGAAACTGTTGGAATGGATGCTTTTTGCCATCTAATGCAGATGTCGGATGCTACAATTTGTGAAATTCCGTTAAAAGTTGGCTCTATTTGCTGTTTTTCTTAAATATAAAACTTGATTAAGTTGTAATATTCCATATGTCCATTTAGGTCGGCAAAACGTTTGGTGGCAAATTACGAACGTTTCCAAACACTGGACATTTCACTGAGTTTCTGGTGCTTATTTTACATGCTGACATATTTGGTCTCTGCTAACAAAACAATATAAATACGTTAGAAATAATTTGTTGATATTTGCTGTTAATTTATGTGTGTGTATGTTTCAAATAAAGCACTTTTAAGTTAGAAGTACATTCAAACGTACCTCAGTGACTAAATACTTACATAAAAAAATAAAAACAAATAAAAACATTTAATTATGTAAAAATTACTTTAAAAGAAAAAAAGAACTGTAATTGATGCAGGCTTTGTTCTTAAAAAAAAAGCCAAAAATCTTTACCATGCTTGGGGGCACCTTCAAAAATAAATAGAATCTACTAAAACTTGGCAAGGCTGTTAGTTAGCTCCAAATACAACTATGTGTTGCTATTAAAATAGAAAAAATTAAAAAAAATTTTTTTTCGCACAACCCTACCGTTCAATCGTTTTGCTTCATGGTTGATCGCTACACACTTTTTATTTGCTTTAGCTTGCTGAATGTTCCTCCAGCTTCTGCAACTGTCACATGTATTGCACAATGATATTGATAATTTAATATTTATAATAATATGGGGTTTTATCCGCTGGGGGTATTTGTCCGTGGAGGATTTGTTCTACATTCATATATAAAACCGGTTTGTTTCTTTACATTCTCTTTTATTATATAAGGTTTAATACAATATTTTTATTTATAAATGCATTTCTCTTATTCAAAAACACGTCCCAAAACAAACTGGAGTGGCATTTTGGTGACTGGAACGGATATAAATTACATTAAGAATCAATTTAAATAAACACCGATTATTGGATTCAACAATTTTAATGATACAAATGACTTAAAGTCTTTTGAATATAACAATATGTCATCAAAGGGCATAAGTGTGAGCGTAACACAATTTTTACAAAAAGAAAATATTTTCATGTAATTGATATTTAATCAATATTTAAAATAATCTTATATCTTTACAGGTAATTTGCAACGTATATATACATTCCATTTATCCCTTTATCATGAGACCTTCCCAGTCCAATGTGAGTATATTTCTCGTTTAAATCTTGCGTAATATGTGCTGAAACGATAGATTAGTCATATATACTATACATATTTTCCGTTAAATTAAATAATAGTGAATAAAATGAAGATAAAAAAAAGAAAATATTACTGAATTGAAACTAGTGAAAATAAATGACGCGCTTCTCTAAGATTCAGTATATCAGTCACCAAAATAAACAAAATTATAATTGTTTATGATTGTTTAGCCTTAAAAGAGATAGTTCGATTTCAAAAAGACAATGAAAATGTGAAAAGACTAAAATCATTTCAAATAAAAAAGAGAATAAAGCAAACAAAATACATTAGAGGCATCTGTCACAGTCTCTGTGACAGTGTATGAAATCCTCCTCATTCCCCCCCCCCTTTCCTTCAGGAAGTGTCATTAACCCAGAGAAAGGTAACAAGGGATATTAGAAAGAGGGTCTGGTCTACCAGAGATTATCACAGGTGTTCAACATGGTCTTGCGATTTGTAACGACCAGGGGCATCGACCCACTAGGCAGACAGCTGACGCCAACTGGGATCATAGTAGACTGACCCACGCAGTGGGTGGGGCGTCATGCATGTTGGCTACTGACCCACGCTAGGACCGGAAGTCTGCACGTGCATTGAGTCGAGGAGATGAAGCCAAGGTGGTCGCTGAGACTTCAGTAGGAGTTTGAGTTAGTTGGAGTTGAACTGTGACTGCAAGACAGTCAGGTCGATTTGAGCCACTTCCTTGAACCAGGACAGTCATGTGATGACTCATTCAGAGATCTATACTCTCCATCTTGAGTTATTTTTAGAACTGCATGTACCAGGTATAGGCAGAGACCAAACTCATGTGGTCTTTTTATGTTATATATTGTGCTATTAAGAAAGTACCCGATAAAGCAACTTGTCATTTTAAAGGCATAGTGTTTTTTATTCTATGTAAATAAACTATAAATGTTGTTTACATAAGTGTCAATTGTTCTTTTCTTGTTGCTGTGTGCGTCCTGTGGATCACGCGGCTGCGTAAGATATAAATAATCTCCTAAAACTCAGTATTTGATCGAATCCAAGACGAATGACCTCAAAGATCGCCAATGATCATGACAGAATACCGGCAAACAACCCGAACTTATTTCTTGAAATAATTAAAAATTATATGTTAAAATTTAATGTTATCTACATTTTCATGTTCGTTAGGAATATTATCTACACTGTTTTATAAAAACAAAAAATTCCAGCATGTTCTTCAAGCAGTAAAATATTTCTGTGGGCTAGAAATGTATAAATAATCATGTTATTTAATAAAATTAAGCCGCGAGCCAAACTGAGCTCTTAAATGTTTGGATAGTTTAGTGGGATCATAGTTGTGCGATGATGTTTAGTGGGATCATAGTTGTATGATGATGTTTAGTTGTATCATAGTTGTGTGATGATGTTTAGTGCGATCATAGTTGTGTGATGATGTTTAGTGGGATCATAGTTGTGCGATGATGTTTAGTGGGATCATAGTTGTATGATGATGTTTAGTTGTATCATAGTTGTGTGATGATGTTTAGTGCGATCATAGTTGTGTGATGATGTTTAGTGGGATCATAGTTGTGTGATGATGTTTAGTGGGATCATAGTTGTGTGATGATGTTTAGTGGGATTATAGTTGTGTGATGATGTTTAGTTGTATCATAGTTGTGTGATGATGTTTAGTGCGATCATAGTTGTGTGATGATGTTTAGTGGGATCATAGTTGTGTGATGATGTTTAGTGCGATCATAGTTGTGTGATGATGTTTAGTTGTATCATAGTTGTGTGATGATGTTTAGTGGGATCATAGTTGTGCGATGATGTTTAGTGGGATCATAGTTGTGCGATGATATTTAGTGGGATCATAGTTGTGTGATGATGTTTAGTGGGATCATAGTTGTGTGATGATGTTTAGTGGGATCATAGTTGTGTGATGATGTTTAGTGCGATCATAGTTGTGTGATGATGTTTAGTGGGATCATAGTTGTGTGATGATGTTTAGTGGGATCATAGTTGTGTGATGATGTTTAGTGGGATCATAGTTGTGTGATGATGTTTAGTGGGATCATAGTTGTGTGATGATGTTTAGTGGGATCATAGTTGTGTGATGATGTTTAGTGGGATCATAGTTGTATGATGATGTTTAGTGGGATCATAGTTGTGTGATGATGTTTAGTGGGATCATAGTTGTGTGATGATGTTTAGTGGGATCATAGTTGTGTGATGATGTTTAGTGGGATCATAGTTGTGTGATGATGTTTAGTGGGATCATAGTTGTGTGATGATGTTTAGTGGGATCATAGTTGTATGATGATGTTTAGTGGGATCATAGTTATGTGATGATGTTTAGTGGGATCATAGTTGTGTGATGATGTTTAGTGGGATCATAGTTGTGTGATGATGTTTAGTGGGATCATAGTTGTATGATGATGTTTAGTGGGATCATAGTTGTGTGATGATGTTTAGTGGGATCATAGTTGTGTGATGATGTTTAGTGGGATCATAGTTGTATGATGATGTTTAGTGGGATCATAGTTGTGTGATGATGTTTAGTGGGATCATAGTTGTGTGATGATGTTTAGTGGGATCATAGTTGTGTGATGATGTTTAGTGGGATTATAGTTGTATGATGATGTTTAGTGGGATCATAGTTGTGTGATGATGTTTAGTGGGATCATAGTTGTGTGATGATGTTTAGTGGGATCATAGTTGTATGATGATGTTTAGTGGGATCATAGTTGTGTGATGATGTTTAGTGGGACCATAGTTGTGTGATGATGTTTTGGATAAAGAATGTGACAGAAGTATTTAGGTAAGGGGAAGAGTTAAAGTGATCGTGTTTGATATTTATCTAGCTCAAAGAATATTCCCATGGAATATATTATTTGTTTGTTTATTATATGACACAATCTTGTTTATAAATATAAAGATTAATCATTTTATTATTTGTGACCAGTGACAGTATGATTTATATTCAGTGCGATTGAATTAAAATATTATACAACCGCATTTTATAGTGATGTCATACATAGCATTGACACATAACAGCCACGCGATATATATGACAGTATAAACATCATATATGACATTAAGACTTTACAATAATGAAATCATTTTAAGAAAAAAAAAAGTATTAAATGACAATCGATTTCAACATAAGACAGATATAAAAAGACTGTTAAATATTACCAAAAAGTTTAATGTTCACAAAGTTTTTCGTAAAACTAGGTACTTTGATAAATCCATTTCTGATAAGGTTTGTGATTGCCGGAAATGACCTTAAAAATGATGTCCATGATTTAAGCGGCCGAAAGTGGGTGCAATATCGCGATCTAGATTGTGTCTGTTGCTTATCCCCAATATATGTGTCAATAATTAATTTAGTTCAAGAAAAGTTAGATTTGTATGAAAATTAATGTTATTTCAAAATCTGCATTATTTAAGTTCGATTTTTCTACTCGGTAACAACAGGTAGGTTTATAAATTAATTATGTTTAAAATATTTAACTTATCGGAACAAAACTTATATATTCATATTCTTCGTGGTTTCTAGTTTCTAAAAATGTGCACGTTCTTTAAGATATCTACTCTCAGTTTCAAGATATTTTAATTCAAAGTGACCATGTGTCAGCCATGTTTCTCAACAAAGATTATATAAAGGCGAACTACGTTGTTGTTTTTTTCTGTATCCAAAGCTCATCGTAGCTGAAAAAATCTAATACATTCATATGCTTTGACCTTTATACTGTCAAAAAATGTGATCTATTTTTGCAAAACCCTTCTATCAGAAAGATATTTTACTTTAAAGTTAGCATGCTGCTGTATTTTTCGTTCTATTTTTAGAAACATGACCTTACCGGAAGTAAACGTTACACTATTTTAAAGATTATTGGCAGCTTTCTATTTAAAGTCTTTTCCAGTCTTAATAAATCAATAAAATTGAAACACAATCCATAATAAATAAATAACACAATTCTATAACCAGATCAGACAAGATTTAAAAAAAAGGAAAAAAAAAAAACCCGTACACAGAAATTGCCACGTCTACATAACATTACATCAGCGATATGACCTTGAAACAATAGGATTGGCATTTCTTTATTCTAATGTATGACCTTGAATGAAACAATTAGTGAACATCTGTATGTACGTATCTCGTTACTCCCAGTGACACTCGGTGGAATTCCACTTACGATTCTGTTGTAAAAATACATTGCTTACTATCCAATCCAGAATTAGAAGTTAAACTTGATATGTTGTTTGATGACCTTGACATCAAGAGACTGACTCCGAAGCAGAAAATATTCATAGCAGAATACATTGAAGTATTTGCTCCATTGTGTCGTGGACTGGACATTTTGCAAGGAGAAAAAAATATTGGATTTGGCTATTTGCTGCCCAGACTAACCGTTATAAAAGGCCAACTACAGGGAATGATTGTGCGACATAAACACCCGCTCACGGTGTGTGAACCCCTTGCCAGAGCTGTCATTGATGGAATTAATGCGCGATTCGATTATATATTTTCTGACCCAGAGGCAAAACTGGCAGCAGTTGTCAATCCAAAATTTAAGACCGACTGGATTGACAGCTTGGATCACAAGGCTGAAGTTGTACAACATTAAAGCGTTCGTGCAGTGCACTGAGTGCAGTTCCAATTCAACTTACTCGGCAGGATGGTGCAGCTTCAGTACAGTCAGCAGTACCGATATCCGAATCTACAGATTTTTTTGCTTGTTTTACTGCGCGGCGGATGGAGCAGGACGAGTTGCTTAATAGCAACAGTTCTGCTGAAGTACACAGATATCTTGAAGATAAATCACCAAAAGCGCTGTCATTAGCAGCCTACCCAAGTATTAAGAAACTATACCTGCAACTGAACACTGGACTTCCGGCTAGTGCTGCAGTTGAACGCCTGTTTTCTTTGGGTGGGCGTGTTTTTATGCCATTACGTTCAAGGCTAACCAATGATTATTTTGAAATGATGGTCTTCTTACGTACTGCCAAGTGGTGAAGTGATTGGCCTACAAATTGTGCTTGACATTGTATTTTATAGTTTTAACTTTTTTGAAAATTAAAATATTTTGTTGTTCTGAAAAGTATTGGTATTGTATTGGTATCGATTTTGGCAATACATTTTTACTTGAGTATTTGTATTGGTATTGGCGATACTATTTTAATGAAGTATTGGTATCGGTATTGACGATACAATTTAAGAGTATTGTTAACAACCCTGGCTCTTGCACATATAAACTGATAAAATACTTACTACAATACTTACTTTTGATCGTAATTCTAATTCTTTGCAGCATAAAGGCACGATACAGCACCAGCGCGCAAGTTCTATTTGACTTTATTAGTAGGAAAATTTAAAACTGTAAAATGTATCATGACGTCACAGAGGAGTTTTATTTATGGCGCCTTCTAGATTACTTTAATATAGTAAAATACTAAAATAAAAATAATTAATTACAATTAAACTACCCATCGAGATAAAACGAAACCTGTCCTATGACCTTCCCCATGTAATTATGTGTACGTGTACCAAATTTCACGTTATTTGGTTGTCTGGATCTTGAGTTATAAGGGAACAGACAGACAGACAGACAGCAAATGCGTCTTATAAGTATAGAGATATATTAGAGCTGCTGTTCGATTAAAAAATGTAATCGACATTAACGCACAATTAAAAATGTTATCACAAATTAACGCGTCGATTTATATATATGTATATTTAATCAGATTGTACTAAGATTTAGACTTATTCTCTCGCACACACACTTATATATTCTATCTATTATATAGATTTATCTATAAATTGTAATGTAATTTTTTACCAATCCCTTGAACATCTCCAAATATCGTTCTTCTGTTATCTACTGACCACATCTTCACAAGATCTTCACCTATAAAACAAAGACTAATATGCCCATTTTCGTTTTTACAGAGGAATGATATTTGATTAGCTTTAGTGTTGGGATGATTCTTCCGTATCAAGAACTGAAAGAATCGATACATTTTGCTGGAATAGGAATAGAAGCGCAAATTTTCATATAAATCATTATCGATTTTAAACCGATGCCTAACGTCAATGGTACTCACGGTTATACATGTATAGATTCATCTTTTGCCGTGTTGGTGAAATTCACGATGTGTGCATTGTTTTGCACTATCATCATTATACCCAGTAGTTTAGTATTACATGAAAGAATTTACATGTTTTGACACAAAATGACATCAGTGAACATAATTACAGCAGACAACAGATCGTCGGCTATTCCTCAAGTGATATAAGCAAACTAGAAAGGTTGTTGACATTAAACTAACGACATCCCCACAGACTAAGGTGATCAGCAATACCATCCGTAGGTATTTTTTTACATGTCATCTTTTACACATATGGTAGTCATCTGTTATCGTACTGGTGAAATATGTGGTGTAACCCACGCACATTGAGCAGCACTAATATCATTACATACTCTAGGTTAGTATGACATAAATAAATGTATTGACAAACATGAAACAAAAATGCTCAAGCTTTCGAGAAGAACAAGAGAATTCGGTCTTTAAATCTAGTGCAGTTCAGAAAAGGCATTAAATCACAAAAGCATGGTACTGTTAACAGTCTTGATCAAATGAGAAAAATTCCAATGGATATACATATCGTGAACAAATATAAAACAGCTTCTGATGTAAATAGCAGAAAAGACAGGATCAAACTGATTGCGGGTGAAGTACAACAGTTCTGGAAAAAAAATGACATTGCCCATTCAACAAGGTAAATCAACAGTTGAGAAAAAAAAATGACAATGTTGTTAGGAAGTTTGAAAGATAATAATCGAAGACCTATAAACTATGATTTCAAAGCGATGTCTAATGTAACAGTTGAAAAAATAGAGTGGTTGTGCCGAGAAGATAAAGAGTTCTATGCAATTCAGATTTCAACAAGAGGAAAAGCCATGTCATCTCACCAGCACTCATTAAAGTTTACTATAAAAGATCATGTGAGTCATATGGATACCACACTGATGTCATTTCATGTCATAATATATTGATGTCATACAAAACTAGTCCATGTTATGTTAGTCTACCATAATGTGCACTGGTGATAGCATACATTTCACCTTGTTATTTCTATTATCATGACGTGCACTGATGCTAAGACCGTTCTAACTAGAATAGAATTTCAGTAAGGCCGTCCTAACTATAATACAACGTTCAGTGAGGCCGTCCTAACTATAATACAACGTTCAGTGAGGCCGTCCTAACTAGAATACAACGTTCAGTGAGACAGACCTAACTAGAATAGAATGTTCAATGAGACAGACCTAACTAAAATACAACGTTCAGTGAGACAGACCTAACTATAGTACAACGTTCAGTGAGGCCGTCCTAACTAGAATACAACGTTCAGTGAGACAGACCTAACTAGAACACAACTTTCAGTGATACAGACCTAACTAGAATAGAATGTTCAGTGAGGCAGACCTAACTAAAATAGAACGTTCAGTGAGGCCGTCCTAACTATAATACAACGTTCAGTGAGGCCGTCCTAACTATAGTACAACGTTCAGTGAGGCCGTCCTAACTAGAATAGAACGTTCAGTGAGGCCGTCCTAACTATAATACAACGTTCAGTGAGGCAGACCTAGCTATGATAGAACGTTCAGTGAGGCAGACCTAGCTAGAACAGAATGTTCAGTGTTGCCGTCCTAACTAGAATAGAACGTTCATTGAGGCCATCCAAACTAGAATAGAATGTTCAGTGAGGCAGACTTTACTAGAATAGAATGTTCAGTGAGGCCGTCCAAACTAGAATAGAATGTTCAGTGAGGCCGTCCTAACTAACATAGAATGTTCACTGAGGCCGTCCTAACTAGAATAGAATTTTCAGTGAGGCCATCAAAACTAGAATATAATTTTCAGTGAGGCCGTCCTAACTAGAAAAGAACGTTAATTTAAGACGCCGTGATTATAAAGGTTGTGCACATCTGATTAGGCGTATTTGAATTGTCGCTCTATATTTATAAATAACTGCACCCCTTGTCACGTTAATGTGAGCTGTGACTTATTTCATTGTAACTAAATCTTTAGCTAAAGCTTAATATTTTTACCTAATCGTATAGCTAGCTACAAAACACTGGTCTTTAAATAAAATGTTATACTATTTTAATGGATTGATGACGTCAGAAATGGGAATCGGAATCGAGAATCGATGTTGTAGGGAATAATCGGTATCGAATCGGTATCGTTAAAATTCTGGCATCGTTCCCTCACCGTATTTTATTTTATTTATTTATTTGTGTTATTTATTTATTCATTTTTCAATTTAACTTTTAAAGCAACCAAAACAAGTAAACGTTAATAAATCTTTGTAACTGACCACTGATGATATTACATTGTCCTGCCAGATTTTCTGTCGCCCCTATTCTAGGATCTTGTGGCCTATGTACAAATATTTTGTTGTCAGCTAAATAGTCTGCCCAAACCTGGGCTAATTTGGTTAACTCATCACTGTAAAAAAATATAAACAAAATAGGGTGAAAAAAAACAGCAAATATTTTATGTTATACATTTATAATAAATACTGTCTCATATAAAATATAGTTATTTAAAAAAAGATTTAAAACAACTTAATAAAATATACTTCTCAAATAATTTCAAATCATGCGCTATATTAAATTTAATAATTCTAATAATTGAAAAAAAAACATTTGCATAAAAAATATTTTGGTCATTTGTGCCAGGGCCTTTTTTGGTAAAACAACCCTATGTAACAGAATCTCTATTATAACATTATGTAACAAATCTCTGTAATAACATTATGTAACAAATCTCAGTAATAACACTATATATACAATCTCTGTTCCTGTTTCTAAGTGTTATATTTTAACTGCTTATGTCTGAAAACTATCGAAAAACGAAAACATTCAGCACAACCTTTGTTTTTATAACCACAGCCATGAAAAATGTTGTATTTATTGTGACAAAACAAGGAAATTTATTTATTTTCGTTCTTGCGGTAAAATAAAAAAAAAACACTACCATGATAAATTGACAAAGAAAGTCGAAAATCACTTTAAAATGCTCAGAAATTATTAGGTTTTCTAGGTTTTCTTCGAATCGCTTTCTCAAAGAATAACCCAAAATGTAGTCCACCATCATGTTTTCGTTATGCTGTTTTTGGTAACGACGTTCAAAGTCCAGTATATCATGACATTTCGTGAAACTACCTTGAAGGCCCAACAGGAATGACACCATTTTGAAGACTCCAATTACCTCCCATCCATAGTCGTCTTACTCCAAGGTAGTCAGCAACATCTTTGCACTGGTGTAGTCCTCTTTGAGATGCACAGAGTGAAGCACCACAGTTTTGAGGCTCCGGGATGAGCTGTCTATTTATAGGCGCCAATCACTCGGGTTACACGTGACACATAAAGCCTCGAATAGACCTGTCTCTTTGTTGCACAAGCACAGTTCATCTCGCCAACTGAAGAAGGCACTGGATTAAGTCCGACGAGTCAAAGAAAAGGCTGAGTTTGGTTCTGAAAATCGAGACACGTTCAGAGCCCCATTCTCTGCCAATGAATTGGCATACGCAATCAGGAAGTGTCGTATGAGAAAGGCCCCAGGCAGTGACCAGGCAGTGACCAAATCAGAAATGAGATGATCACACAACTTGGGGCAGCGGGACAAGCAAAGCTTCTCCAGTTTGTCAATCGCACGTGGTTGACTGGGGAACTTCCCTCAGAGGTGGAGGGAGGCTGTCATAGTGCCGGTACTTAAAAAAGAGAAAAAGACTGACCAAGCAGAAAGCTACCGTCCTATTTCCCTCACTTCGTGTGTTGGGAAAGTAGCCGAACGCATGGTCCACCGAAGGTTGATGTGGTTCCTAGAGGAAAAAGGGATCATTACCCCAAAGCAAGGAGGCTTTCGGCGGGGTAAGAGTGCGATGGACATGGTCACGCTCCTCGTCCAAGAAATAGCCGATGGCTTTCAGAGAGCTGAGTCAACGGCGGTAGTTTTCCTATATCTCAAGCAGGCTTACGATCGAGTCTGGCGTCCAGGACTATTGTTGAAGCTACAGCGGTTGGGTGTCACCGCTGAGATGTACATTTGGTTACGCAGTTTCCTCAGTAATCGTACTATCACGACACGTGTTGGAGATAGCGTGTCAAGGAAATGGACCCTCGATCAGGGTCTCCCACAGGGCTCCGCCCTCAGTTGTACATTATTCCTAGCTTTCATCAATGACCTGCCTGAGTTTCTGGGTGTAAAAGCCTACTATATGCCGACGATCTAGCGGTCTGGAAGACCGGAAAGAGTGCCTCAGTCCTTGAGAGAGCACTCCAGAAGGACCTGATTACGGTCGGCTGTTATACTAGGATGTGGCGGCTAGATATTAACGTCTCAAAGACTGTCTACTCGCTGTTTACCATGGGCACGAGTATCCTCAAAGAGCCATTTAGACTGGAGGTAGACGGTGCGGTTCTTGCTCTGGAACCGAAGCCCAAGTACCTGGGAGTTACACTTGACAGAAAGCTTACTCTCTGCACACATCTTTCGGAGGTTGCCCGCTGAGCCTCCGATCGGCTGAGTATCGTCAAGAAGTTGGCGAGCACGTCCTGGGGGGCTCGAGCAGATGTCCTGAGGTCACTGTACACGGGTGCAGTAAGGATAGATTACAGCCAATTAGTGCAAGTCTATGGGTCTCGGTCCTCTTTAGAGGTCCTCGACGTTGTACAAAACCAGGCTCTCCGACTGATCACAGGCACTTTCCGAACGGCACCCACAGCAGCGGTGGAAATCATGGCCAATGTGTCACCTCTGGGCATGCGTAGAGAGCAGGCCGTTATAACTGCGTATGAGCGGTATAAACGGCAGGAAGAGACCTCTGTCTTAAAGGAGATGGTCGATGGCTGGGTGGAAAGAAAGCGGCTCTGGATGCAGTCTTTTATACACTACGCAGTGAGACTTGCCTCCGAGATCAAGCTGCCAACTGACCGCCTAATGCTAGAGACAGTCTCCAGGGTCCCTCCTGGCGAGGCTTTCTACATGCCTGAGGTACGCACGACCCTGGTCGAAACAAATGCTGGGAACGCAATGGATCGCCGAACAATCACTGATGTGGCTATGGAGACGATTGGATCCTACCCGGGGGACGCTATACTGGCCTATACTGATGCTTCTGTAACCAGTATTGACGGTCGGTCAAGCTCCTCGTTTGGGGTCCACATCACTCTCCTCAAACTGGCTTTGTGAAAGACCATGCTGGCCTATGTGGGTCGCTCTGTGCTTACGAGGCAGAGATGACAGCCATTACTGAGGTAGTGGACCACATAGGAGAGCTTATTCGGGAAGGGACTTTGCCTGCTACAAGCATTGTCATCCTGACCGATGCGCTCTCTGTTCTTCAAGCTGTAAAAGGGACGGGAGAATGGCCGCTTCTGCTGGAAGCCATGCTGATGGCAATACAGGGTCTTGCGTCCCAACATCATATGCATGTGACCCTTTAATGGGTTCCCGGGCATGTGGACGTGCCTGGAAATGAACGGGCGGACTGCATTGCCAAGTCAATCCAACAGTCGACAGATCCCAAAGTGCAGCCCATGAGTGCAAGAAAGAGCTCATTTGAGGCAGTGCGTGCCTCTGTCTCTTTGGACAATCGAAGTGGTTCTCGAGCTGGGACAATGGGGTGAACGGAAAAAATGTCCGTAAGTTTCTGGAGCGGCCGTCCAAAACTGAACCATGGTGGAAGCTTAGGAGAGTCGAGCAGGCGCTAATTGCCCAGTTCCGCACTGGACACTGTCCTATTGGCGCGTACTTTGGGAGGTTGAGGCCCAATGTCGACATCCTTTGCAGACACTGCAGGGAGGTAAAGGAAACCGTAGATCATTTGCTTTTCGAGTGCCCCGGACTGGCAGCCCACAGGGTGGACCAGTCCGGAAGCTTGCTGGCCATCGGGCTCTATGGCAGTCTCCATATGTTGAGAGACACAGCAAGTCTGATCTCACGGGCTCTAAGAGACTAAGTCTCAGCCCGCAGATTACTGAGAGAGTTCAAAGAGCAGTTCAAGAATATTCTAGAAGACTACCAAATATAGAATGCGAATAAAGAATTTTCAGGAAAAAACGAATTTCAAAATATCATAATCCTGATTACAGAAAACAAGTTTATGTGGAACAATGACTTCTTCTGTTTGTTTTAGGCATAATGATTAGGAAAACACACTTTGTACCCAGGAACAAAAAATAATGTGTTACAAAGTGTAATTTCAGTAATTATAACTATTTTATGAGGTACTTTAAATCCCGAAATAAACCAACAGTTTATCAAGAGTCTGGAAGTTACACTCAGTGAAAGAAAGTTAGCAGTTGACACCATCGACTCTAGGTGGTCGCGTCTGCGCGATGTCATATATAACTCCGCCATCACCACCTATGGAAAGATAGAGCGGAAAAACGCCGATTGGTACGAGGCCCACTGGGAGGAAATGTAACACGTTACCGAGGTAAAAAGGAAAGCCCTACTGGCCTACAAGGCCAGGCCCAGTCGCAACACACTAAAAGCCCTACGGACAGCCAGGAACAAAGCCCAGAATACCGCCCGCAGATGCGCCAACTCCTACTGGTTGAACCTCTGTAGCAGCATCCAGGCAGCTGCCGATACAGGAAACGCAAGAGGGATGTACGAGGGCATCAAAAAGGCAATAGGCCCAACTCCCTCCAAAACCGCCCCCCTTATATCCAAAACAGGAGAGGTCATCAAGGACCAGGAAAAACAGATGCAGAGGTGGACCGAACACTACTTGGAGCTATATGCAACCCAGAACACTGTGATTGATGCCGCTCTTGGCGCTATCCCAGATCTGCCTGTCATGGAGGAGCTAGACACCACACCCACCGTGGATGAACTAAGCAAAGCCATCGACTGTCTTGCAAACGGAAAGGCACCCGGTAGCGATGGAATCCCACCAGAAGTTCTGAAGAGCGGAAAACCAACACTGCTAAAGCCATTGCACGACCTCCTAAGTCGATGCTGGGAACAGGGCTATATCCCCCAAGACATGAGGGATGCCAAAATTATCACACTATACAAGAACAAAGGGGACCGGAGCGACTGTAATAACTACCGGGGCTTCTCCCTCCTCAGCATCGTCGGCAAAGCTTTCGCCCGCGTCGCTCTAAACCGCCTGCAGGCCCTCGCCTCCCAAGTCTACCCAGAGTAACAGTGTGGCTTCAGAGCTGGCCGATCAACAGTAGACATGATCTTCTCACTACGTCAACTTCAAGAGAAGTGTCAGGAACAGCAGGTTCCACTCTACATCGCCTTCGTCGACCTCACAAAGGCGTTTGATCTAGTAAGTCGAAGCGGACTTTTCAGCTTGTTGCAAAAGATTGGCAATGCCCCCTCACACCTGCTTGCAGTGGTCAGTGTCCTTCCACGACAACATGCATAGCACGGTTTTTGCTACAATGGCGCAATCTCCTGGAGGCCTTCAGTCAGCAGCGAGTAAAACAGGGCTGCGTCCTTGCACCTACACTCTTCGGCATTTTCTTTCCATGCTCCTCCAATACGCCTTCAAGGATTGCAGCGAGGGTGTTTACATCCATACAAGGTCCGATAGCAAGCTTTATAACATAGCCCGCCTCCGTGCAAAGACCAAAGTCACAAAGGTCCTAATCCGCACTGAAGACGGACTGCAGCAGCTTGTCACCCGCCTCTCCCATGCATGTAAGGAGTTTGGACTATCAGGCCTGCAAAAGACGAATGTCATGGCACAGGGTACAGATACACCCCTGAAGCATTGACATCGATTGGACACACCCTAGAGGTCGTTGAGAACTTCACTTACTCCGGGTCCACCATCTCCAGCTCGCTATCCATAGACCCGGGAGATCGATTGCAGAATCGCTAGGGCAGCCAAGCAGTTATGGCGAGACTAAAGCAACGTGTGTGGGAAAACCCCAGCCTCACCGAAAACACTGTAGATTGCGCGTCTACCAGGCCTGCATACTTAGTACCCTCCTTATGGATGCGAGACGTGGACCACTTACGCGAGGCACGAAAGGAAGCCAAACAATTTCCATATGAGGTGCCTGCGACGTATACTGCAGATAAAGTGGCAAGACAAGATCCCCAACACTGGGGTGCTGGAGAGGGCCAACATGAGCAGCTTGTTTGCAGTTCTCAGCGAGAGACGCCTCAGATGGCTTGGTCATGTCAAAAGAATGGACGCAGGCCGCATCCCGAAGGACCTACTCTATGGCGAGCTAGTTACCGGCCAGAGGAAAACAGGGCGACCTAAAATGCGCTACAAAGACACCTGCAAAAAGGATATGAAACAGTGTTCCATTAACCCCAACTCTTGGGAGAGCCAAGCAGCCGACCGCCAGTCCTGGAAGCTCGCTGTCCGGCAGGGTTCATTGCGCGCAGAGGCTGAGCGACAGGATAATGCTGCCCTGAAAAGGACAAGACGGAAGCGGAAAAAAGAACAGCTACAACAACAACTACAACAACCATTTTCAAGTGTGACAAGTGCGGCAGGGATTGCCACTCCCGAGTCGGACTGCACAGCCACTCCCGGCGGTGTTTTATAGACTCAATTTAGCTACACCATCGTCTCTCGAGACGGACGGATGCCGACGACGACGACTTTAAATCAGTTATTTGAGATATGTATTTTGTTAAGAAACAAAGACCAAATATTTTCGGATCATTCTTGTAAATTGCGTCCTATTTTGTGAGAAAACAAAAGACAAAAATGTTTACCTCATTTGTACTGGGGGTGATTTTAGTTGAGATCTCAAAGTATTGTGAGCCCTTAAAGCGTCATTTCTAAATGCATTCAGGGTAAAATAATGTGAATCTCTCTGTGGAAAAATATTGCTCTCATTGTGAATGAAAATAAAGTATTGATACTGGTGAATACTGTCAAGTTTAGTAGAAAAAGAGTAGTAAAAAAAAAGACAAAACAGCCAACTAAAAAGAGACTCTTTCAAAATAAATATAAATATATTATATGATATGCAGAAGAGGTTAAATAAAATTAGTTTACCTGCCTCATTTATTATTTATGGTTTTTAGAGCATTTTCTAAAAAAAATGCTCTATTGTCCCCGTTTTGTCTGTCTGTCTGTCCGTCCGTCCGTCCGTCATCACCATAGATCTCAACAACCATAAGTCCTAGACCCATGATGTATATATCATTTTGTAGGTCTTGGCCTGCCAAGAAATGACTTTTGTCCGTTTCGCGATCTGACCTCTGAGGGCCGTAAAAGGGGGCTTGTAAAGTACCGTTTTTTACTATATAAGCTATATTAATAAAGGAGCGCCCTATATCTCAGCAACCATAAGTCCTAGACCCATGATGTATATATAATTTTTTAGCGTTATAGTGTGTTGACTTACTTAGGACTTTGTCTATATTTGTGTCTTGATACTAGCGTTTCACGAGGCGATCAAAACGTACATACTTACGTGAAAAGAAGAAGTACTAACCACGAGGTCAGTGTAGTAAAGTTGTTGAGGACCCCTTTGAGGGGGCATCCTTAAGGCTCTTCGTCTAAGGCGTATGAGTGATGACATTAACATTGGGACTTGTACTTATATGGTGTGTTGTGCCGTCACAGAGTTTCACAGGCAATCAAACGAACAGTACATGAAGAAAATAAACGCACAGGTCTTGGGTAACAACACTCAGATATTCTTTTATTTACATAAAGGCACCAGTCCTAAACAGGATCAGGTGGCTTGCCAAGATACAGCAATAATAATCCAACAAAATGAATAAAATGAAAAGGAAATTATCTCTCTCTCTCTCACACACTCACAGGTCGACCGTTCTCCAGGTAATACCTGAGTCGAATAACTATTTTCCGTTTCTCTCGTACTTACACTCTTACACACGTGACCCTCCCCCCGTAAATCATGCATCCACGCTCTTTACCCTGTCAATCAGTGGTCACTAATTTCCCACCTTAAAGGAGAGGGGGGTAAAGGTACATCATACCGACAAAAGCAATAGTAGCCGGACATCTTAGCGGACATCTATTATTTGTCGACAGCCAAACAGTGGCCGAGTGGTCAGAGAAAAACCCGGAGTGCTATGTCACATCTTCCCGATAAATTCCTGACCTCTCGCTCTACTCGGAATGTAGGCCTTTCATCTAAGCTTCGCTGGCCACCTACTGTATGACGTAATTACGGGGGTGGGGTAGGAATGGGTGGGAATAATGGAACATATACTAATAGAGGGTTGCCGTGCAAATCAAGGGTTGGAATAAAGCGGGAATGTTTTCGCCAAATTACTCACAACCCGTGACAGTAACATTAATTATATTTTATTTAAATAAAGGCACCAGTGGCTTGCGAAGATACAGGAAAAATAATCTAACAAAATGAACAAAGTGAATAGGACGTTCTCTCTCTCTCTCTCTCTCTCTCTCTCTCTCTCTCTCTCTCTCTCTCTCTCTCTCTCATACGTCGACTGTTCTTCTCGAGAAACCTAAGTCGAATAATCTATTTCCCGCTTTCTCTCACTCTTCCAGACTTGCACACGTGACCCTTCCTGACCAGTCATCCATCCACGCTCTTTACCCCACCAATTGGCGGTCACTAATTTCCCGCCCTAAAAGGGGGGGGGGGTGAAGGTACCCCAATAAACATGCACCGAGAGGACTCCCGTTGTCAAGCACCTATCGGGCATCGGTAGGCAGTTTCCCCTTCGCCGGACCCTCGGCTGGATCGGAAGAGGAATACGGCCCACAATTGTCTACCCTGACCGGATGGCGCGATGCGCTCCTAAGCCTCTTTAACAGACTCGAGAAGCGGCCATCTTTACAGTTCGATCGCGCTGATATTATTTCTTTGAAAAGATTCATTTCAAATTCATTTGATTTGCGTTGCATTTCTTTGAAAGGTCGGTTGATTTTAATTAAATATTACTTTAAAAACATTCTAATTTCAAGTTGTTACAAAATGCTCCTATAATGGAAATATGTATAAAGTGGTATCAATCTATGTACTGTACTATATTATAGTATAATATAAATGTATAAATATCATATGGATTTTTACCCAAATACTTCTAAGAATTTCTAATTAAGATTATATTAATATTAAAATTACTTATATGTAATTATGTATATTACTTAATATAATATGATTATTTTATCCATTTTACTATGTATATAATATCATGTTATCTGTCATTGTAACTGTTTTTATCCAAAATTAAGATTTAAAAAAAAGGGTGATAGTAAATATAGTTTTTGCCTACCAATGAAATTTTCCATTGTGTAATTGGTGTAGGCATATTAACTTTATCTTGTCGTTAACCCTAAATAATTATTTTTATTTTATTTGCGTTTTATTTTATTTAAAATTTCACTAAAAGTCAAACGTAAATTATACACAAACTTTGTAGGTAGGCAGAACCATTTACTTTTACCACAGGACCCACAATGTAAATCATCTTAGGGTTAAGGATATGATTATTGTAAGAGGTTTGGGTTAGTTAGGGTTAGTATTAGGAGTTAGGTTTAGTTTTAGTTGGAGTTAATGTTAGGGGTTAGTATTAGATTAGGGTTAGTGTTTTTATACGTATCCATTGTCATCAGAGAAAATTGGAATAGTAAAATGTGGTCTCTCTCGGTCGAACTCTGAACTACTGCAGAAGAGGTGACATGCAGAGGAAATATTTTGTAATTCAGTACAAGAGTTCAAACATTGGTTTTTCTATCATACATACTTCCTTATAACAAGGTGAAATTTCTGCATATTACATTTATATTAATAATATTGGATTAATGGAACCTGATATTGTATTACTAATGCCTGCCATAGTGTCTAAATTCCATTCCTCCTGTGTTTCTCAAACATTGACAACTCTCTTATTATGTTGTATTTGGTATTTGCGATTTTTAATTAACAATTTTCAATTAATTTTCAATGAACATAAATTTAATGAATCTGTTGTTTCTTTAGAATGCCAGGACTGTTTGCAGTGGTTGTATTCATTGGCGATGGTGGAGAAAGACCTGAAAGTGTTGCAGTTGTAGCAGGAAATTGGTTAGATGGTGATGAATCAAATTGGGCACCATATACTAACTGTCAGGATGACAGATTGGACACCACACCAGCTTCATCTGGATAATCAGATGACCTGGAAATGCAAAGTCAGCTCCAAGATCTGATGTTGCAGGAAATGCAATCGCAACCAGTTTAGAAGTTATTGGTAAGGCTGTTTTTATTACATTTCTGCCTCTAAATTCATGCCAATGCCAGATGTAGTTAGAATTACCAGGCTGACTTGATTCTGACATTTATTCGTGACAAACTGACACAAAAAAATGTATTAAAATTGCTGTAAATGGATTTTTTTTTCCTTTTTCATTCATAGCAAGTGATAAAAAAATTGAAATTCTGCTTTCCCTCATGCTGGAACTGAAATCAGAAATGAGGGTACTACATAATCAAATTAATGAGGTAAAGGAGACGATCCAAGACATGCAACAGAGTTCATCATCTGCCACATCTGGAGAAAATATATCGGTTGATTTGGGAATAAACATATGACTATGGCATTACTGCTGATAGACCTCTCTAAGCGATTTGACACTTCCAGCTAGGGCACCAGATCTTCATCTTCTCGATGATGATTGACAAGAAACAAGACAATGTTATCTTGAATTTCTTATGCCAGGTAACAATCATCTTATAAATTAAATAGCCTACTAATAAATAGTTAATAAATTACTAATAAATTCATTGGTGCGTATGTATTCTATATTATGGAAGAAAGGTAACTTTTACTAATTTGTTAAGTTTTATATCATTAGAATTTTGACTATTACATGTATGGAGATTATGTAATACAAACTATATTGTACTTTTACATATATGAAAAAAAAATCCCACTCAAAATTTTATAATGAGCTTACTTATGAGCTTTTTATCAAGTCAAAGTTCTTCTCTGGAGATATGGTACGAATAGGGAAATATACAAACAGCAATGCACAACAGAGAGTATCTGGAAAAGCTCCCTGTCGGAGTACTGGAACAAGTGACACCTAATGAGCTTTACATATTTATTTGTTTTGTGCATGGCATTTCACAAACACCAATTTAATGTTCATATTTCTCCACACATTCATATTTCTCCACCGATGTACCATTCCATGGACTTTGGACGAGATCATCTATATCTAAGCTCATAGATTCGAGCTTCAATTCATGATTTGGCAAATACAAAATTTCGAGCCAAGGTGCAAATATGCATTATTTTTTCAGAAGAAAAAAAGTGTATGAAATACTGCCAGGCTTGTGAAAAAATCTTAATATAGATGAAAGAATATACATTGGTAAATATAGTTTTAGACAATACATTAAAGCCAACTAAATGGGGGATGAATATTTGGGTTTTAGCTGATACATGTTGAAGAAATGAGCACAATGTTAAATTGTCTTTCACTTAATTTCAGGAAAATAATCTTTATTTTCTTCGATAAAGAAATGTTCATGCATGTTTCACTGATTTTTTTAATATATCTGTATATAAATATTTATGAATCCTTAGTATATTGTGTATTTTTAGTGTAGATTTAATATGATCATAAGAATTACAGGCATTGTTATAAAAAAATTATTTCTACCTTTCTTTTTTTTTAATTGTGAATAAAATTAAACATTGTCTTTTTTCTACATTTTACATAGCCTACCACAAAATCATTATAAAAAAGTTGTCTAAAGTAATCTAGCAGATGATAAAACATTCTGCATTTTTGCTGTCACTAATATATAGTATGTGGCATTTTATTCATTTTGATTTTTTTTTTTTGTTTCTTTTGGTTATCTGATAATTTTGGCTCATAAAATGTGTATTTTATATAAAATGTCATAACTATTTTATTTATTGTTAGATTTCATTAAATTTGCTGTTGTAATATGTAATGTTGACTGAGGTTTAATATAAGAATAAAATTAATAGTATATCTCAAAAAGATTGTTTTTTCCTTCTTTGTGTGTGACGTTTGTTTGTAAATTGTAAAAAAAAAATATAACTTAATGCAAAATGTCAACCAAAGTGGCACATTTTTAATGTTTGTACTTTCTGAATGAGTTGGTATATTATAAGGGGTGAGCAATATTATCTAAGGAAGGGCCAAAAAATTTCTCTAGGTCACAATATGACCATTAGAGGTCACCTAGACAACTGCCGATCGGCATCCCCTAGGTGCCGCTAACAATTCCAGGGTGCAAATAAATAGGGGTCACCTAGTGGCTGCCTTTAGGGTTCCCCTATTTATGCCCCTAGGTGACCTCTATCTGTCCGTGGGGGTATTGTTTATTGGGACGTCCAACCGACAAAGACAGTAGTAGCTGGACATCTGTTCGGTAGCCGAACAGTGGCCGAGTGGTCAGAGAAAATCCCCAAGGTGCGAAATGGCATCTTCCTGACAATCCGGACCCTCTTTCCAGTCGTCGGAATATAGGCTTTTCATCCGCACTCGCGGAGCACCTGCTGTATGACGTAATTACGGGGGTATGGATAGGAACTGGGGGGGGGGGGGAATGGAACATAAACATTAGGGGGTAGCCGTGCAAATCAAGGGTTGGAGGAGTAAAGTGGGAATGTTTCTCTCAATTACTCACAACCCGTGACATCCGGTTATTTCATTTAGTTTTGTCCCTGTCGCTCAGTAGAGAACTACTTAAACGGGAGAAGAGAAAATAAATCCAAATAGACCTGTTAGTCAGTTTTAGCACCCATTGATTCCCAGCTATTACTCCAGTTTAACATTTGTTGAAAGGGTGTGATGAACATATACAACGTCGATGTTTGGGAAATGAGCTCTATGATTACTTTAAAAGCGTATATTAAAAGTTCGAAGCAAATATAACGAACTTAATCGCCATTTTTCGATACATGAAATTAAATCATTGTGTCTAAAATATTAACATGGCGTTTTTATATGAATTTAAGTATATATTGTAAATACATGGTATATAAATTAACTAGATAATTAGCCACTACGATTTGGAAACAAGAACACATACAATTTTGGAATTCCCTAATATCAGTCCGAGTATTCTGTCAGATATTTCTGTTGGCAGAGCACTCATTAAGCAATCTAAAACTGTTACAATATGTTTTAAGATGTTAAATGTCACACATTTTGTTGTGGATTTAGCAAGGCTGATATGATCTAGCAAAACAATTCCTTTTGTTAACCCTGGACAACGCATTTCTTAAATTGATTTTATTTTCCCCTTTTTGAGCTTATAATTAATGTGTAAATCTAACAAAATAATATTTTATTTTAAACGATTCATTACTTCGGACTATCCGACCTAATGTTGCGATATGACATTCAAACGTCCCCGATACTGCCACAGCCGAATATGCCAAAAATCTATACATAATAACTAAATGACTTACTTTTACTGATAAAATACTTTTTACTACTGAATTTGTATTCCAATTTCCTATTTTATATTTCTAATTATTATTACAACATCTTATATCTATGATTAAAACTAAAATCATTCTTTTTATTGCAGATAAATAATGTTCACCATGGCGCTAAACAGTCCTCGGTTTTGTGTTTAAAACTCTCGCGCCATTGTTGTTGTTACTCGCTTTTGTTTCCAATGACGCTTTCGATTCATAAAAACAAGCAGACCTATTTACACCTCATTGTTGTTTGTTTTTTCAAGACATGAAATATGAATGAAAAAGCTTTCAATTTGCTTTATAAATATAAAAAAGTGATAATATATGAATTTTGTGCTTTTATAATAAACCATTCTATTCTATGGATGGACTGATAAGTGTAAATATCATTAAAGGCGGCGATGAAAATATTGTTTCAAAACGAGGCTTCAGCCAATCTATTGTGGTAATACCTAATAGCAAGTATTTTTAGCCTGTCGAACGACGGGTGGTATTTTCTACTTTTTTATAAATTTTTTTGAAATAATGTGCAGGCAAAAACAAAATAACCTTCCCAATATATCTTAATGCATAATCACAATAGATAACAGACGTCCATATTTTGAACAGCAAGGCTAGTCCATTTTTCAATACAATTAAAATAAGCTGTCAACAACCACAAAACAATAGTTGTGAGCGAGTGATGATTGGCAACTCAAACTACAGTCTGCTTACTGATAGAATCACTAACGTTTAAGTAAAGTTTTTTGTTCCCTCATTTTGTTCAATATTTACTTTGTGCAGAAATGACCTACATTTCATACGTCACAAATTACGTTTTACCCGTCAACGCTAACCAACCAAACCAAACCAAACAACCAACCAAACAATCCAACCGAACCAACCAATCAAATCAAACAACCAACCAAACCGACTAACCAAACCAGCGAACCAATCAACCAAACAAACCAACCAAGCCAACCAATCCAAGCAACAAAACCAACCAGGCCAAAACCGTCTCTGCAACATCGTTCACAAATTACGTTTTGCCCGTCAACACTAACCAACCAAACCAACCAATCAACCAACCAAACCAACCGATCTACCAACCAAATCAACCAAAGCCAACCAACCAACCAAACCAAACCAAACATCATTAGATAAAGATATGGGTGCTAATTAATGTCACCCGTTACGTTTTACCCTTAATTCTCACAATATTAAAATCAAAACAAAGCATTAAAAAAAAAGCTTTTATAAAAATGAACTGAAAACTTTATTATGCCATTCTGCAGCACAAAGGCAAGTTGGTGTGGCACGATACAGCACCCACGCGCAAGTACAATTCGGCTTAATTAGTAGTAAATAAAAAAAAATTAACCTTCGAGAAATGACGTTCATAGAGGATTTTTATTTTTAGCGACGGCGTTCCCGTTCTGCAAAAAAAAAAATTGTAACATCGGGAAATGACGTCATAGAATATTTATAGTGACGGCTTTTCCATACGTGATTACTTTATCAAATACTATTGGTGGAACAGATAACACACACTTGCCTTTTATTATAAATGATGATGTGGTCAATAGTGTAAAAATAAAACTCATTGAAGAGTCGTATACTGTTTTAAAAATTTGAGGCTTAGAATGGGTTCAAGTTATATGGAAGGAGACTCGTTCATTTTGTCAGTCAAATTAGATTTCAGTTGTTACAGTAAGGAGACAAAGTTTAAAATTTTGTTATTTGATATTATATTTTAAGAGTTTGTTTTATACTTTTTTTCGTTTTTAATAAGTGTGTCATTTTAGGGGTTAAAAGTGACTTCATGTCACTTGTGATGGGGTAGGGGGCAAGATATATCCCGCCGATGTGCGAGGAAGAAAGGACCGAGAAAGTTTAGAAGAAATGAAAATAGTAAGTTTGTATTTAATGTAATCAGAAGCTTAGCCCGGCGTTGCCAGAGAAATGTAGGTGTAATGTGAAAGCCCTTCATAATCAATTTAACTACTGAAATTTTAAACATAACTTAATTAGGTTAATTAGGTGCTGATTTATGCCACCTTCCTAATGTGCAGAAATGACCCACATTTTATATGTCACAAATTACGTTTTACCCGTCAACGCTAATGAACAAGTATTGAAACTTATCCCATCTGACGAAGTAATCTTACACCAGTGAAGACTCCACGTCACAGACGATCCCGCAGATCAACTTTAATTCCCCGAAGAATTCTTTCAAGTCTTACATACTGGCATGCCTCCGCAAAAACTCGTAATTTAAATTGGTTCAGTCGTCATGCTTCTTAGAAACCTCATGCCAGCAAGAGGTCTCTGTAATGGCACTAGACTGAATGTTATCAGCATTCACAGCAAAGTGCTGGAGTGTAAAACTATCGCAGCTGCTACCTCACAAACTGTCCTCATTCCTTGGATATCCCCTGACCTTACGTCATATTCAATTTTGCCTTTACCTTTACGCGCAGACAATTCCCCGTTAGATTAGCCTTTGTCAGCATACAATTAATAAGTTAACAGGGCCAAACGTTCAAAAAGATATAGTGTGTATCTTCCAAAACTCCGTTTTCATTTATGGACATTGTGTATGTTGCTCTCTCCAGAGTTCCTTCTTTCATTCATTCACAGTCGTTTGTCCAAACACCACCATTGACGAACTGTGTCTTTCTCAGGAAGTCCTTACTCCGTCACTAAATAGCGGAGTATGCTAACACTTTGGGTCGGATATAGATGTTTAAAATGTTTCAAAATAAATTTTCAGCTTTACAGAAAACATACTTCGCTTGTCATTGTGTCTGTATCAAAGATTGTGTCAGAATTAGAGCTGCTGTTCGATTAAAAAAAATGATCGAAATTAACGCATGATTAAAAATTGCATTGCTAATTAACGTACATTCCAATCGACACAATATAATACATTTGCTTGTATTCAAACTTGATGTCATAATATCATTGTATAAAATTGGCATATTAAACAAGTTAGATTAATCTACGAAAGAGGTATTATTAACTGTAACGAATTATTGACCATTATCATAGTGTCTATTGAATTAGTGATTGAGATAGTTTATTGGACATGTATCAATCATGTCAAGAGATGCGAATTGTTTTCTTTTTAATCAACAACATTGCCATACATGTGTTTTTCTCTTACCGTAGTTTCCGAACTAATGACGTATGTCAACCCCTGTTTCCCCTTCCCATTCATATTTTGCTACACTTAACCTCTTGTTTACCCTACCCTCCACTATAGTACTTACCCCTCCACTTCCCATCCCAAAAAAATACACACGTCCTTTATACCCTCATATGTGCCTTTTCTTTCATAAAATAATAATATAGCCAGAAAGTAGTTGCTCACTTATTATTAACGCATTTTTCACCGCCCCCCTTTCCCAACCCAGTTACATTTTAGACACAGCAGCCTAAAGATGACGTTACTTATGGCTTACTACAACCACCGTACCTCTCTGTCCCCAAAAGTTTACACAAGTTGCATTGTTTCAAACCAGGGCACTTGTCAATCAACCTAGTAGCACGCGTCTGCAGATGTTCACTAATTGTATCTTCAGGGTCCTACATTAGAATTAAGAAATGACAATCCTATTGTTTCAAGGTCATATTGTTGCTATGATTTTATGTAAACGTTACAGTTTCTGTGTTCGGGTATTTTTTTCTTGCTTTTTTAAAAAATCTTGTCTGATCTGGTTATAGAATTTGGGTTATTTACTGATTTTTTTCTGCAACTCTGGAATAGCAGCATTTAGGTAAAATTTAACACATTTAGGTGTTTGTGTTAAAAATGTAACGCATTAATTACGCTTTGATTGCAGTAAATCAACAGCCCTATATAAAATATTAAATTAATTTAGTGTCACAATAATTCTGAAAAATACAACCACTGTCTCGTGTACAGATATGTGCATCAGCCTAGTCTAGACACTGATTACACTGTGCAACACAATTTTATAGTTGTAGTTGCAATTTCCCACTTTAGATGGCTCTGAATTTATTCTCACAACACATTCTGTTTTATATTAGTATCAGAATCTGCTGACGTCATTGGCTAATGATGTAAGTCTATGAGCTGATATCAGCAGCAGTTGGCTGCATAAGAAGGCAGTTTTGTATTTAATAAGGTTTCATTAAATGTTTTTTCAGTGAAGTTCGAATTTTATAAGTCAATAGTTAAAACTTACTCTGACTAAAAATTTATTATACGTATTTAGTTAAAGTAATAAGTATACTTTAAAAAAAAAAAGATGGCTGAGAGACGCACATGTGTAAACCATCCTAACAGCTTTTGTTATGTTTATGGATTATTCACTACGAAGTCACAGAAATGGGCCCCACACATTATTTGTGTGTCATGCTACTCGAATTAGACGCAGTGGTTGAAGGGCAAAAGAAGTTTGTCATTTGCAATTCCTATGGTTTGGAGAGAACCACGAGACCATATCAACGATTGTTACTTTTGCATGACAAAGACAGCAGGATTTTCTGGTAAAAACAAAGAAAAGATTGAATATCCTAATGTACCTTCTGCGATTAACCATGTGTCTTATGACGACACCTTGCTGATTCCTGTGCCTCCTAATGACATTGACATTGTTGAAAGTGATGAATCAGCGTCTATTCTTTCCGTTTATGAAAGTGATGACAGCTTTGATGCACCTAAAGACGGAAATCTCATCTGATCAAACAAACTGAACTCAACGATTTAGTACGAGATCTGAATTTACCGAAGGATAAAGCAGAGTTACTTGCGTCTCCTCTTCAACAGTGGAATCTCTTGTCAAAAGGCACTAAGGTAACAGTTTACAGAAAACGAAGTGCAAATCTTTCACAATTCTTTGAAGAACAGGACAAGTGCTCTTACTGCAAAGATATAGAAGGTCCTATGAATGAGCTTGGCTGTAATCACAAAGCTCATGAATGGCGTCTGTTCATAGATGCCTCGAAGAGAAGCCTTAAGGCAATTCTTCTTCACAATGGCAACTCAATGCTTTTAGTGCCAATATTCTATGCTGCAGATATGAAAGAATCGTATGAGAGCATGGAAACAATTTTTGAGTTAATCAACTATAGGAAATTTAGCTGGAATATTTGTGCTGACTTTAAAGTTATTGGGCTAGTAATGGGCATGGTTTCTTGGAAACAGAAAATCTGACGACTACAGAGAATTGGTCAAGAAACTTATAAAGGATTACGAGGCCATTAGAGCAAATGTATCTCTTAAAATGCATTTCCTGCATTCTTATATTGATTTCTTTCCTGACAATTTAGGTGAAGTAAGCGACGAGCACGTAGAACGGTTTCACCAGGACTTTTCAGTGATGGAACAGCGATATCAAGGAAAATATAGTCCAGCTATGATGGGTGATTTCTGTTGGTTTTTGCAGAGGGAAAGCAGTTCAAGAACTAGTCACCATTGTCCTACTTCTGCAAGAAAACATCAGGACAGTGACTGGCTAATTCAGCGAAAAACATTAACTTTCTAAGTATAGCTTTTATATTTAAATATTACATAGTATGACTAAATTTTCAAAATGGATTAACTTCACTTGTGGACGTTCTAGAAACATTCCATAGGTATCACTGTAATCAGAAAATTGCATATAATAAAATACACATTATGTTGTTCAAGTTATAGAATTTTTTTTATATTTTGTTGCACAGTGTTACAGGTGTCATGTATATGAAACTATTAGTGCAGCCGTTGCAGACGTGCCCAGCAAGATGCTGTAATATCAAAATGCGATACAAAATTATGCGCAATAAAATGATGATTCAAAATTTCTAGCATCTCGTTATTTTGATCTAATTATAAACGGGTTCATTATACACTTGTTGCTTTTTTACCTTCAACAATACACTATGGTACCTCCATCAATACACTACAGTATATAATGTAAATTAGTGAATGAAATTTTTCTCGTTTTACATGGACCGGGAAGGGAGCAGGAGGTTTACTTGTCGAAGGGCTATATAACAAAAACATCTTTATTTTATATTTCATGTGGGGCTTTAGTTGACATACAATGGGTTGAGGGTGTGTGCGAAATGCGACAGGTTGGGGTTGGTACATCTACTTAATACATGAACGGACCCTATCTTCAATTTTGAGTGAAATTCAGTTATTTATCGCTTTGGTAAACTTTCCGCATTTCGGTCAAATGCACGATAATATTGCGTTGCGTTAAGAATTTTAATCGCAAATTTTTTTGACGCGTTAATCGCAAATTAACGGAGTTTGATCAGCAACCCTTATATATATATATATATATATATATATATATATATATATATATATATATATATATATATATATATATACTAGTTGCAAGTACCCGGCTTTGCCCGGGTTTAAAATAAGGTTTTCTGTTTTACCTTCTTTTTCTCCCTACCCCCTCTCCCTCCTCCCTCTCCCCTTACTCTCCCTTTCCCTCCCTCCCTTTCTCCCTCCCTCTCCCTCCCTCTCTCCCATCTCTCTCTCCCTCCACCCTCTCCCCATCTCCCTCTCCCCCTCTCCCCCTTCTCTCCCCCTGTCCATCCCCCTTCCTCCCTCTCTCCCCCTTCCTCCTTCCCTCTCTCCCTCCCTGCCCCCTCTCTTTCTTTATCTTTTCCTCCCAATTCTCCCATCTTCTCTCACCCTCTCTCCCTCCCTAACCCCTCTCTTCCTCCCTCCTTTCTCACTCCCTCCCCTCTCCACCTCTCTCCCTTCCTCCCTCCCTCATTGCCTCTCTCTCTCCCTCTCCCTCCTCATCTCTCCCTCCCTCTCTCCCATCCTCTCACTCCCTCCCTAACCCCTCTCTCCCTCCGTTCCTTTCTCTTTCCTTCCCTCCCTTTCTCTCTCATCTCCCTCCCTTCCTCTCCCTCTCTCCCCTCCTTCTCTCCCCCTGTCCATCCCCCTCCCTCTCCCTCCCTCCTACTCTCCTTTCCTCTTTCTCCCCCCTGCCCCCCTCTCTGTCTATTTATCTCTCCCTCCCTCCCTCTCTCCCTCTCTCTCCCTCTCTCTCTCTCTCTCTCTCTCTATATATATATATATATATATATATATATATATATATATATATATACTTATTATTATGGCTTCACACTTCTTCTAAGATCCTTCTTCATTCCTTTACCTTCCTCAAACTTTACAAATCAGTGAGCATGAAAAAACAACAATTCTTTGCAGCACAAAGACACGATACAGCACCAGCGCTGTCTGTCTGTCTGTCTATTCCCTTATAACTCAAGATCCAGACAACCAAATAACGTGAAATTTGTTACACGTACACATAATTACATGGGGAAGGTTATAGGACAGGTTTCATTTCATCTCGATGGGTAGTTTAATTGTAATTAATTATTTTTATTTTAGTATTTTACTATATTAAAGTAATCTCGACGGCGCCATAAATAGAATTCCTCTGTGACGTCATTTCCCGAAGATAATTTTTAAATTTTCCTACTAATAAAGTCGAATAGAACTTGCGCGCTGGTACTGTGTCGTGCCTTTGTGCTGCAAAGAATTGTTAGTGTTTTTTCATGCTCCCTGATTTGTACAGTTTGAGGAAGGTAAAGGAATGAAGAAGGATTTTAGAAGTGTGAAGCCATAATAATAAGTATATATATAGATACGGTGGTGACTATAGATATATCTACGGTGGTGACTAGAGATATATCTATGGTGGTGACGAGAGATATATTTATGGTGGTGACTAGAGATATATCTATAGTGGCGACTATCCTGAACTATCGAATGATCTGATGATGTAGGCCTACACATTTTATTTCATGGTAGATGTCACGTGTCATCTTAATCGTAAACTACAGCGGAAAGGAAACAATATATTTTTTCAATGTTTAATGAGGTCAATTCAATCGAAAACAAGTCGTATCCTTTTGTTCAAAATTTAGACACAAACATTACAACACAGCGCACAAATGTTTGGGCTTCAACTGTACCCAATCAACTATTTAAAACAACAAAAAGTGCTATTGTTATGGTGGCATTATTGCCAGACATGCACTGATTTTTAAATGTCAGTTTAATAATTCATATAATATTAAATAGAATCCTAAATGGTCCCAGCATGAAACAAAACCAATTAATAATTCAAAGATTTATGTATTGTTTTTTACAATAAATTATACTTACTTTAAAAAAAAAATTCAATGAAGACATGTGGGTATGTTACATATAAAAAACATTTTGAACTATAGATTGTTGTACTTGTTTATTTGTGTCAATATCCAAAAAGAAGAAAAGAGCAGAAACTTTGTCATTTTCATTTATTTTTTAAAATGATTTAATATTGTGTTGTACTTGTTTACTTGCTCTTCATTTTCTGTTATGAAATTGTGTTGAGAATTAACATACTTTATTTATTGTTTTGTTTTTTTGGTGTGTAAAAATCAAAACAGACACAGAACTTTCATTTAAATTTGTCTATGAAAAGTAAACAATGTTGACAACGTTGCATTACTCTTCGTATTCTTGAAGCACACTGTGCCTAAAATGGCTCGCGTTGCTGTCCATTCTTGCCTAAATAGTTCTCTCTGCCGCAAAGTCATCGGAAAGTGCTGCTGTCTAAACAATGTATTCACAAAAAAGAATTCAAAATTCAATTGTTCTGTGTACAATCCGTTTCAATTTTAGGAGTCTGTAAATGATCGATAATCTACGTGTTGATATTAAGAAAATATTGAATTACAAAGTTTGAGTGTTAACCAAAACATTATTGTGGTTGGAAGATCACAAAATGAACAGAAAAGCTCTACTTTTCCAATAGATAATTTTTTTATGAAAATCTCGCAAGTTGACGATTGAAGGAAATAATTGGCTATTTATCCTTGAAGCTATAGCTTACTTGTTGATTCTTGCAATTAAGTATGTGGAAAATATATTGGTCTTTGCATAGCTAACTTTAATTGTGTTTCTGCCAAACACAGTCTCACCAGTAATTAGACGTACAACACGGGACGATAATCAATTTGACAAGTCGTGTGTAACAACAACAAGATATATTTATTGGCATAAAGGCACCAGTCCGTAACAGAAGCTGGTGGCTAGTAAAAGTGCAGCAAAGGTAATCCAACCAAAAACAGTAAAAATAATAATCCAATATAAATGAATAAAGTGTAGGGCGTTTTCTCTCTTTTATCGACTCTCTTCTCAAAGACCCCTCAGTCGAATCCCAACCGGTCACTACTAGGACCCTCAGTCGAATGTCTCAAAAACTATCTTACATTACTCACATACCCTTTCACGCGTGACCCCCTGACCAATCATTCATCTACGCTCCTTTCCCTGTCAATCAGGGGGTGGAGCCTAGATGGGGGGTTACGTAATACCGACAAAGGACAAACGTATCCTTTGTCGGCGTCCGACCGGCAGCCGATTGGTCAGAGAGAATCCCAAGTGGAATGTAACATCTTTCTGTGACATTCTTCAGCGTTTGCTCAGTTCGTCGGCGTAGGGGCTCTTCATCTCTCTCCGCTGGCCACTGCCGATATGACGCAATTACGGGGGTGGAGTAGGAGGGGTGGTAGGTAGGAGAAATGGAACATATACTATTGTACATTAATATGATTTGGGGGTGGCCGTGCGAGTCAAGGGTTGAAATAAAGTGGGAATGTTTTCGCCAAATTACTCACAACCCGTGACAGTCTCCCATGGCCATTACTGCCCCGGGATGAAAGAAGGACACTCCAAAAAAATTTCCCATTTTGTTAGCGAATTATTTAGTCCCTGCTTTGAATCCGGTGAGGACCAATATATATTTCAGGTCATGGTTTAAGTCCCTGCTATATCTGCCGTGTTGCCTCCAAGGCCATTGCACTATCGGCTATAATGAAGATGACAAAAGTGCACTTCTAACACTATCCCATAACTGATTTATATGATCTAAGAAATTTTATCTCATCCTTACAGGGACTTCACACACCCCTTCTCTCAACTTCCAACACAAATGTGTACGGGAAAAAATGGTTTTCACCACCAACCTCACAAAACTTTTATTCTTCAGCGGTGCGTAAACTGAAATTTTTGTGTTTTAATAGCTGTCTCGCGAGTGTGTGTTGTGTTTTACACGTGTGTCTACCAGGGTTGTTAACAATACTCTTAAATTGTATCGTCAATACCGATACCAATACTTCATTAAAATAGTATCGCCAATACCAATACAAATACTCAAGTAAAAATGTATTGCCAAAATCGATACCAATACAATACCAATACTTTTCAGAACAACAAAATATTTTAATTTTCAAAAAAGTTAAAACTATAAAATACAATGTCAAAGCACAATTTGTAGGCCAATCACTTCACCACTTGGCAGTACGTAAGAAGACCATCATTTCAAAATAATCATTGGTTAGCCTTGAACGTAATGGCATAAAAACACGCCCACCCAAAGAAAACAGGCGTTCAACTGCAGCACTAGCCGGAAGTCCAGTGTTCAGTTGCAGGTATAGTTTCTTAATACTTGGGTAGGCTGCTAATGACAGCGCTTTTGGTGATTTATCTTCAAGATATCTGTGTACTTCAGCAGAACTGTTGCTATTAAGCAACTCGTCCTGCTCCATCCGCCGCGCAGTAAAACAAGCAAAAAAATCTGTAGATTCGGATATCGGTACTGCTGACTGTACTGAAGCTGCACCATCCTGCCGAGTAAGTTGAATTGGAACTGCACTCAGTGCACTGCACGAACGCTTTAATGTTGTACAACTTCAGCCTTGTGATCCAAGCTGTCAATCCAGTCGGTCTTAAATTTTGGATTGACAACTGCTGCCAGTTTTGCCTCTGGGTCAGAAAATATATAATCGAATCGCGCATTAATTCCATCAATGACAGCTCTGGCAAGGGGTTCACACACCGTGAGCGGGTGTTTATGTCGCACAATCATTCCCTGTAGTTGGCCTTTTATAACGGTTAGTCTGGGCAGCAAATAGCCAAATCCAATATTTTTTTCTCCTTGCAAAATGTCCAGTCCACGACACAATGGAGCAAATACTTCAATGTATTCTGCTATGAATATTTTCTGCTTCGGAGTCAGTCTCTTGATGTCAAGGTCATCAAACAACATATCAAGTTTAACTTCTAATTCTGGATTGGATAGTAAGCAATGTATTTTTACAACAGAATCGTAAGTGGAATTCCACCGAGTGTCACTGGGAGTAACGAGATACGTGCCAATTGCCGCTTTGATTGCATCTGCAGCCAAAGGTGAGCGATTTTGTTTGTTCCAGATAGCTACTAACTTTGCAAATGTTGACACTGACAACCGTTTGGTTACTTCTTGTAGTACTTTAGCATCACGCGTAACAACAAGATTTAACAAGTGGCATGCACATTTACGATGTGGTGGCAGCTGGTAAATAATCTGTTCATGTTCGTCATCATTAACACATGGTGGATTCAGTAAATCATCAATTTGTACAAATTCCATATCCACATCTTCATCATCCTGTTGCTCCTGAATGTGATCTTCATTTAAATCCACATTGTTTATACTTAAGTTCATCATTTCATCTTTATTCAGTCCAAAACAGCGAAAAGCTTTTAAAAAATTTGATCCGCTGTCTGTTACAGTGAAAGAAATTTTGTCACTTATTTCATATTCTCTGTTGATTGCTTCTAGTGTTTTGGCAATTAAATCATAGGTATGTCGGCCAACTATTCTACCTCTATATGCTTCTTCAAATTTTGTCTTGACTGGTTATGGCATGATAAAGACTTGTTAGTCAATCCGGGCGGGCAGTGTAAGGATTTATACAGTGAATTGCCCCTTTTTTCAGCTGGTCCCAGGTATTTGAAAAAAATCGGTAGGAATATTAATTATTTCTTCTGCCATGACTACTTACAGATGACTGAGTGCAACGACTAGTGCGTACTTCAATGTTTTAAATGCAATGAAAATATACAACTAGGGAGCGACCGATATGCCTTTTTACCAATAGTCCGATACCGATATTTTCTTTTTAATCAACAAAAATGCCAAACACGTGCTATTCTCGTGCTGTATAGTTCCCACTATAATGACGTATGTCAACCCATGTTCACCCCTTCTCTGTCATATTTTTGTAACACTTCGCCCACACATAAGTCTTGTTTACCCCTCCCCCCCCCGCCCGCAACTTCCCATCCCAAAAAAAATACACACAGATGTTCACTAATTGTTTCATTCAAGGTCATACATTAGAATTAAGAAATGCCAATCCTATTGTTTCAAGGTCATATCGCTGATGTAATGTTATGTAGACGTGGCAATTTCTGTGTACGGGTTTTTTTTTTTTTTCCTTTTTTTTAAATCTTGTCTGATCTGGTTATAGAATTGTGTTATTTACTGATTTTTTTTCTGCAACTCTGTAAAAACTGTTACTATAACCAAATATAATTCAAAGAAAGAATGTATAATGTTGACACATGAAAGAACAACAGAAGATGAAACTATGAAAAATGAAAGCCGACCGATCAATAAAATAATTTTACTTTGAACGTTTGAAAATTGCCATGCGGTTGCATCAAAGAGTTTCATTTTACAAGATATTTTTTTTTATTAATTTGTTAATTTTCATGTATTTATATTCAATTAATTGTTATTAACCACCCATAATTTTATTGTTTGTTGAACTCAGCATATAATTTAATAATATAATATGTGTTAATTAAATGATATTGTTTTATTACACAGTTTTCAATTTTAATTACATCATGCAGTTTTAGAATTTAATACCATTCAATTAATTATTTTTAATGAAATGTAGTAAACACTAAAATAATGAATTAATAAATAAAAACAATATATAAATAAATTACTGATAGGTCGATAAAAAAGAAATAAAGTTTTATTTTCTGTCGTTCATTGAAACATTGAACAAATAGTTGATAGAAAGAAAGTAAATGAATGAAAGAGTACAAGAATAACATTTATAGACATAGGCGCGCAAAGAAAGAACTTCAAAAGAAAATTTATTTTTTCCCTCAACTCGCCGACCGTGGTTGTATTGGTGGGGAGGTGGGTGGTGTTAGTATTGGTGGGGGTTGTTGGCTATGATGACTAGTAGTGATTTAATGTATGTAGCCTAGATTACTCTTAAAACAAGGCATTAAAATCGCTATTGTTTTTCTGCAAATAGCTAATAGTGGCAATAGAAAAGTATTGGTATCGAGTATCGAAAATTTTTCGTTTAAAATGTATCGGCGATACAAAAATCAATACATGTTACAAAAAGGATCGGCAATACAGCAACCAATACTAAAAAAGTATCGCCGATACTGTATTGGCTGATACCGATACTTCGATACTAACAACCCTGGTGTCTACTCTTTGAGCACAGTAGTAAAGATCCCTGATAAGTCATTCCACTTTTCTATGTACTCTGCTCCACGATATATTACAGTTGCACTGTCAAGTGGCGTAGCGAGAGCGGGGCATCATGACCCGGCGATACTCATACTCATAAGATAGTTTTCGAATGGTGCGGGGTGCTAAAAAGGTATTGTGCCCCGGGCGCAAGGTAAGATCGCTACGCCACTGGCACTGTCGCACTTGTTTGTTGATGTCTTACGTAGCGAACTGACGACTTTCTCCAACTCTTTCTTGTTTTAAACGATAAGTATGTGTCCCTGCGTACCCCTTAGGGTAAGCTTGAGACCTCTTGAGAACCGTGGACCTAAGTTAAATAATACGTCTTCTTTCCGATCTCTTATCAAACAAAGTTTATCCAACGTGGTGTAAATGTTTATACTATCTTCGCTAATTTTTTTCTTCGAAAAAAATATATTACAATCTGTCTTATCATTAAATGTATCTTCTGGTAAAACTAAAAATACATCACAAAACGTTAAATACATTTTATAAAGACAGGCATGTAAACAAATTATGCCAATTTTAGCATAATAGACATTAAATGAAAAATACAAAATATCTACTTGGCTCCACACGCCGAAACAAACATGTCTCTACAATAATTGAAATGAATTTTTAAATATGGGCCCAGAGTACAAATTTAAGTGTAAAAGAAAAATGTATTTAAAATATTGTAAATATATGTATATCTGTGTGCATTTAATTTGGGAATATATCTTACTTTGATGATTATTATGAATAAAATGTCTAGTTTTTTTTTTTAATTATTCCTGTGATTTTTTTTATCTAATCATAATATTTCATATGACTGTGAGTTTTCCAAAAAAATGTTAACTAATAAAACACGTGACCCCATTTGTATAGTGTAAAATGTGATATTAAACAGACTTCATTTATAATATACAACATTAAATTACTTACTTTCTCATTTTCTGTTGATTTTGTCTATTCGGTCCAATCGTGGGATGATTATTAAATGAAAAGAAAATAATACAGTTGTAAAGCAGTAGAATTAGATTACAATATAGAACAGTTTATATACGTGTTCATGCCAGAACATACTTTACCTACTTATCTCAGCGGCACTACGACGCTCAGTAAAAACATTTTGTTGATCAGTGTCTGAATTTTGAGCTTAATAGGCAACCAGGTATATTTTAATTATAACGCTTGTACTATGCTTAGGTTTAATTAGAGACGCTGTTATATTTAAAAATGATTAAAATTAACGTATAATTAAAAACTTTATCGCAAATTAACGCACATTTTAATTGATGCAATATAATGCATTTAATTTTTTTCAAACTAGTATATCATTATATTCTATAACATTGGCATAATAAACAAGTCAGTTTAATTAACGAAAGGAGTAACATATCTATTAAGCATTAGTATATATGTCTATTGAATGAGTTATTTAGACCAGTTTATTGACATGTACCAATCAAGTCAAGTGATTCGAGTTGTTTTATTTTATCGACAACAATGCTAAACATGTATTTTTTCCCGGACTGTAGGCTCCAAACTTATGACACTTCAATTGTTAACAATTTTTTAATAGAACATTAGCTTTAATTAAAATTAGGGCTGCTGATAAAACTGCGTTAACGCAGGATAAAAGCGTCAAAAAAAAAAAAAGTTCTTTTAAATTATGATTGAAATAAAAAAATAATTTCTTCAATCAGCAATGACTCATCAATTGTTACTCTATCAACAATTTAAACAATTTTTTTTTTATTTGTTTGTCCTAGAAATAGTTTCAGACTACTTGCTGATCTTTTCAATGAATTGAATACTTTCCAATTTAGTAGGCAAGTAGAGAAGGTGTACTCAGATGGCTTCAATAGCCCTCCTCTGTTGACATTGTTAAAAAAACATCCAGCTTTTTCAATCTTAATTCGTCAATGTCTTTAAAATTTTTATCGACTAATATTTCTCTAAAGCTTTTATTTTAAAAATTATGTTATTATAGTATATATATATGAAAATGTAGTAAATTGAAAGGGCTTTTTAACAATATATGTTTCAAAGTGATATTATTATGCAAGTATTTTATTTTCTTTTAAAAGTTTAGATGAAAAAAATAAACAAAAATAAATTAATTAAACAATTCACAAACACAAAGAAGAAAAAAAATTCATTATGATTCATTTCAATAAAAGTTACTTTTTATTAAACTACATTCAATTCTCTGTGTGTAGGATATTTTTGAAGACATTATATTCAGGAAAAAAATATAAAAAATTAAACAATCCACAAACACAAAGAAGAAAAAAATCCTTGCGTCAGCCTAAACCGTACACAGCTAGAATGGAATTTTGTTTGGTTGTCTATCCTGGTATCTAGATATCCATGTTTTTGTTATATAGCCCTTCATCACCCTGATCCCTTCCCGGTCGATGTAAAAAAAAGTTTCATTCACTAGTTTGCATTATATTCTGTAGTGTATTGGTGGAGATAAAAGAAGGACAAGTGTTTAGTGAAACTGGTAATAATTAGGTCAAAATAACGAGATGCTAGAAATTTTGTATCATCATTTTTTGCGCATAGTTTTTATCGCATTTGATAATACAGTTACTTGCATGACAAGCCTGCAACATGACACCTGTCAATAGTGTCTAAACTTGGCTGATGCACACATCTGTAAAGGAGACAGTAGTTGTATTTTTTATAGTTATGTGATACTGAGCTAAATTTAATATTTTATATAGGGCTGTTGATTAACTGCAATTAATGCGTAATTAATGCGTTAGAAAATTATGTGATTACATTTTTAACGCAAACACTTTTACCCTAATGTTGTTATTTCAGAGTTGCGGTAAAAAAAATCAGTAAATAACCCGATTCTATAACCAGAAATAGATCAGACGAGATTTTAAGAAACAGCTAGAAAAAATACCCAAACACAGAAACTGTCATGTTTACATAAAATCATACAGCTATATGACCTTGAAACAATAGGATTGTCATTTCTTAATTCAAATTTATTACCCTCAAGGATACCATTAGTGAACATCTGCAGACGCATGCTCCTAGTTTGATTGACAGGTGCCATGGTTTTGAAACAATGTAACGTGTGTCAACTTATTTTGGGAGAGAGGGGCTACGGTGGTTGGTTAAGTCATAAGTAACGTTATCTTTGTGGGGGGAGAGGCTGCTAAGTGTGTCAAAAATGTGACCGGATTGGGAAAGAGGGTAAATTAAGTAAAAAACGCCTTAATAGTAAGTGAGAAACTACTTTCTGGCTATACTTATACTATTATTTTATGAAGGAAAAACACATGTGAGAGGGGGTAGGTACGGTAGTGGAGGGTAAGGTAAACAAAACTTACGTGGGGGGGGGGGCGAAGTGTAGCAAAATATGACATGGAAGGAATGAACAGGGGTTGACATACTTCATTAGTTCGGAAACTACGGTACGAGAAAAACCTGTTTGGCATTGTTGTTGAATGCTAAAAAAAACTACTCGCATCACTTGACGTGATTTATACTTGTCCATAAACTGGTCTCAATAACTGATTCAATAGACATATATAATCTAATGCTTAATAAATCTGTTACAATTAATTATACATTAGGTATATGACTTCAGAACAAAACTTGTATGGCATACCATTAACAGATGAATGTTTATTGCAGAAACACAAAACCATATCAAATTTATTTAAAAAGTTGAAAAATGTCACCCACCAAACATTTTGAAGTTTTAGAAAAATTGACATTTGTTAATAATTTCAAGTATTGTTTCATAAACTTTTATTTGTAAAAATAAAACGTAAATTCAGTTTTTCTGGTGAGTGGCAAAGGGGAATAATATATTGCAGAACTTTTATTGATCCTTCTGCACACACATTGCTACGTGGAGTGAGTATTATAGATTGACATTAAGACCAATGAGTTCGAAGACAGCGCAACCCCTTTGGATAATAATTAACAGCATGCAAAAGAAGTTCATATTGTTCAGGTTTGTAATGATGATCACTAAACTAGGCATCACTTCATTGTCCAGAGATAAATTCACACAATTTCTGAAGGTTCTTTCGTTCATCAGGCAGTTGTATGAAAGTCAACAATGCAAAAATTGCTCGAGAGTTCCATCGGGCATTGCTGAGGCCAGGCAGTGCACTAAAATTAACTTTTGGCATTTGTTGAGAATTCTTAAAATGCTTAAAAACGCAAATTAGATGGTGCAAAAATTTCACATCATCTCTCCAACCTATTTCCTGTTTTTCTAAAATTGGAGCACATTTCTTTGTTTTACTTTCAAAATCTTTTTTAAACATTTCATAATCTTTAAGTATCTTATTTACAAATGGATAACACTGGTAAACAGTGAATTCATTGCCAGTGATATTTGAATCATTTTATACAAAGTCAACGATGCTGATTTAGAATATGTAAGTGCTTTTGCTAGATTGGCTCTATTTTACGAGATAATTAAAATTAATTAAATAATGTATGCACCGTGTTTGGAATTGCATGAAGTATAATAGTATACTAACAAATAGTAGTGAAAATGTTAATAGTCATGCAGAAATTTGTTCAAAAATATGTGTAATAATGTTATAGAAGAAAACATTTTCATTTGAAAAAACTAATTATGTTTAATTCATTAATTAATATGTTAATTGTCTATGGTAATGCATTAGCAAATCGCAGTTTGCTCGACTTCCTTTTGTATGTGTCGTTGGTGCAATTGAGCTGGAGGCTCCAACAGTAGTCAGCCATCATATGTATGTCCCATCTTCCTTGATATCTCTCCTCCATCACCCTCATATCCTGATGAAACCTCTAACATTGTTCCTCACTGAAGTCCACAAGGTTACCGGGAAATTTGTCTAAATGACTGTGCAGGTAAAGTACCTTGATGCTCATATTTGTTCCAATGTTTCTGAAGTTAGCGAGCATATCTTGCACCAGTTCTTCGTAATTCTCTGCTCTGTTATTACCTAAGAAGTTCCTGACAACTGAAACAAAACTGTTCCATGAAGAAGTTTCAATGTGATCCATGAAGTTAGTAAAATTTCGATTATTGATGAGTTTTCGAATCTGAGGACCGTCAAAAATCCCAGGTTTCAGCTTCTCCACGCTCAGTCCGGGGAATGATCTGCAAATATACCTGAAGCAATTGCCGGATTTGTCCAAAACCTTAACAAATTGTTTCATTAAACCTCATTTGATATGAAGCGGTGGGAGAATGATCTTATTTTCTTTACCTACCGTCATGGTTTCCCTTGCAGGCCATGTCACTCTTGTCCAAAGATCTTGCCTTGCCCTGCTATCCCAAAGGCACATGAAGCATGGGTATTTTGTGTATCCTGACTGCTGTCCAAGCAAGAAGTTTACTATTTTTAGATCAACAAAAATTGACCACTGATGCTCATAATAACGGACTTTCTGCAATAGTTTTGATATTCTCATACTCTTCTTTAAGTGTTGTTGAGTGAGCAATGGGAAGAGATACATAATGGTTACCATTGTGTAACAGAACACATTTCAAGCTTCTGATGGAACTGTCTATAAAAAGACGCCAGTCTTCGGAATGGTAGTCTTGTAGTCCCATTTGGAGCAGAAGTCCAGGGATGTCATTACAGTAAACAAGATCTTCCTCTTGGCTGAAATAAGGAAGAAGAAACTCTTCTCTTTTCCGATAAAATGTTATTTTAACTTCTGGTTTGAGAAAATTTCTTTCATTGAGCCTGGACGCTAAAAGCTCAGATGCTTGCTTGGACAGATTTAGGTCTCGTATTAGGTCATTGGGTTCTTCTTGGCTGAATGGTTGAGGTGTTGACGAACTTCCTTCATAATCGCTTCCACTGTTTTCACCTGCCAAAAACTCCAGATCTTCCCTTTCGTCGGAGTCTGATGGTGAAAGCTCTAATAATCCAGTAAACACTGGTTCACTGCTATGTGGAATTGGTCTCCTTGCAGATTCAAGATCAGGATAATCCCACTTAGATTTCTTGTGGCGATTGAAGCCTTTAACATTCACAATACAAAATAAAAATCACCAAAATGGTCTTTCGGCTCTCGCCATACCATTGATAGACCCAAACTTAGACTTTTTTTCTCACCATTTGTCCACTGCTGTAGGCTCTCCACACAGTTTTTGCAGACCTTATGGGGAGCCCAAGACTTGTCTTGGTCTCCAAGCTTCACACCGAAATAAGCCAAATATGCCTGCTGCACAAAGTCGGTTATATTTCTTCTTTGCTTTTCAATCAAATATTCTCCACAGATGTAACAGAATACATTCGGATTATTTTTGCAGCATCTTCGTGATGAACTCATGATGTCTTTAGAAAGCAGCAATAAAAGAGAAAAAAATAAACCAATTTATAACTTGGTATATTTAAATTAAACAAAAGACACCAAACATATTGCATTTGTTTTACACAATAGGTACAATCATATTTTTAAGGGTGTCCAATATCTCAGAAACTAGAGCCAATTCAGCAAAAGCAATGACAGTTTTGAAATCAGCACTCATGAATTGCTATAAATTCATTCAAACATTCTTGGCAATTCGCAAAAAAATTTTTTTTGTTGAGCTGTGTAATTTATGTTAGGAGACTCAGTTGAATCACCGAGCAATGCATCACATACGTGTCTAAGAACACGATCAAGTATATGGTGCTGACAACCTATAAAGACTGGTGCAGACTCACCATGTTTAACAAACAGTTTCTGAAGTTTCACCTCAACACCAGACTTCGACCCTGTATTAACATTTGTAGTGTCTGACACTTTAATCTTTATAGCTGACCATAAGTTATATTCATCTAAAACTTTTTGAATGGCAGATACAATCGTAGCAACTTTGCCATCAGGTAAAACTAATACGGCTAGCCTCACTTCTTTTGCTTCATTTTTTAATACAACTACTTGGTGTTCTTTTTTCTTAATAATTTTACCATCAAAATGTAATCTCCATAAGCTATTAGGCAAGGTATTTATTAATGTTTCTTTTAGTTTACTTGCTTCTCTGAATACCGCTCGATAGACACCTGGCTGAGAAGGAGTTGCTATTTTTACGCTGGACTTATGCTAAATTTTGCTTACTAATGCTGCTCTTCGAACTGGTATTTTCCCAGATTGAACTAATGAAACTGCACTAGAAGTAGATTGCTGTGATTGTTTCTTATGTGTGCTTTGATCCAAGCTTTCTGTGGATGACTGCATTGCATCAGCACCATCAGAGCTACTTTGAGAATTTTCTTTATCACTTGAATCACTGGAACTTTCAAAACTGCTTTGTTGTTGTTGTGCCTCATTAATTTTGCAAACAATTTTCCATTTTGATAGATGAATTGTACTTTGACTAGTAATTTTAGTTGTAGCATATCTCGTCTTAAATCCACTTTGAATTTGTATTTCGTAAAGTTTTTTGTCCTCAGCACCAGGCTTGCGGAGCCGCCATATTTTGTCCGGCTCCGGCTCCCACAAAGTTGACGGCTCCGCCTACGGAACGGCTCCGGCACGGTACCGGCACGACTCCGGCTCCCTATTAAGATAGTATCACACGAGACAAAAATTTTTGTAATTGCGCCACGCAAACATGCCGCTGATAAAAAGTTATGCAAATTTTGCCGCGTTCACCCCCATAGTCAGGAACTTGAAAAATATACGCATTGTCGGTTTTACTAAAAACAAACCATTTCAGTGCATCCAGGAATCATATCATTATTTTCGACCGAGATTTCACTAGTCGCCATTTTCATAAGTAATAAAAAGTTATTTCAATGATCAAATTAGCAAATAGTAAAATGATACATTATTTAAAATATTTAAAGACTTCAGTATTTATATTTATTATTTATAAATTCGAAGTGACTATTCGGACCCGGGTACCAATAAACTCCGATTTTTATTCGGACCCCGTCCCAATAAAGTCTAATTGTTATTCGGACCCGTGGAAAATATGCACTTAGCTTAGCTATACACATGGGCGTCACTAGGAATTTTTCCAGAGGGGGGCAAAAAAACACGTTTTTTATGTTCACTGACAATGCCATACAGGTTTATTTCTTAATTAAATCCAAGTTAAGTATATCATTAATTATTTATATTGACATAAATAAATGTATCTGAACATTCAAACATTTCGACTACAAGCACAAGCATGTTCCGATTTTAATTTTTTTTTTTTTTGCATTCTGTAGCTTGATTTGTCCTTCGAAAATGTTTTTTGCATTCAGGTTTTTTTTAATCTGGCAACTCTTGTTTTATACTATTTTCTTGTTATAGTAATGTTTGATACCGAAACCATTCTTTTGAAAAATACAATAATGTAATAAGTTATACTTGCTGATATAATTCTTTTTTATGTTTGATATATGTACATTGTCTTCAATGTAATAAACTTTCAGGACATTTTTCCAAAATGTAGGGAGGGGGGCATTTGCCCCCCCCTTGCCCCCCTTGAATACGCCCATGGCTACACATAAACTTTATTATTGTTTTTTGTTTATTTTTTTTTTTATAATTGTTTGAATTGTATGATTTAATCGTTACTCAGTGTCTAGGGTTTCACTAAGCGGAATCTGTATTATTATTTTTTCGGGTTCCGTCTAATAAAGTTTAAATATAGCTAAGCTTAGTGCATATTTGCAACGGGTCCGAATAACAATCGGATTTTATTGGGACCCGGGTTCGAATAGCCACAGCCTTATAAATTTATCTACTCTATTTCAGATATTATGTTTATAATAAAATTGTTAAATACAGAAAGCGACCATTTTGTTATTGGTCTATTACAAATTCACGGTCAAATGATAATACGAAATGACGCGTTCTATTTGTTGCATAGTAAAAATTTATTTTAAATGATTGATACAATTATTCTATGAAATAAAACTGTTATAACTTTATATATAACAAAATAACATGTCATTAAAAAAATTTCGGAGGGTAAACAAGATTTAAAACGAACACAAAACGATTCCCCATTAAAGATTTCTGTGGTGATGTGCGTGCACGCTATCAAATAAATGCTGTTACTGTTGTGGAAGATTACACAGCAGAAACAGGCCCTCAACCCTACATCCAGCTTCAACTGTGGTCACTGCGGTAGAGTCTGTCGATCCAGGATCGGTCTGCTGAGCCATTCCAAACCCTGCCCTCGAAAACACGACTGATGACTAACCTAGAGCGCTTCCATCATCTTCCGAAATGGACGGATGCCTACTACTACTACTGTGGCGTTCGTAAAAATGACAACATTTCAAATTGTAGGAGACAAACAATCAAACAAATTTGCAATTTTAAAGCTAAAAAAAATTCTACTGTAAAAAAAACATTTGGGAGCGTGGAGCCGCCAGATTTTTTCGGCTCCGGCTCCGGCTTCAGCAAAAAGTAGCGGCTCCCGGCTCCTCGGCTCCGCAAGCCTGCTCAGCACATAACCATTGACCAGTTTTGTTTGTGACATCACAAATAACTTATCAAACTGCTCCCGTATGTCACCCACAGGTTTTTATTCAAATGAACATCATACCTTTTAATTAAAGTTTCAATTTTTCTGCTCACTGATCGCAAAGACAGTATTGGGAAATTCAAAAAGCTCCATAAATCTCTACTTCTTTCCTGATTGCTGCAACTCTTTTCAATCCGGATTTTTCCATAGAGGCCAAGCACATGCAGCGACCAATTATCCTCCACTCTATTAGCATTCCAGAGTGTGAATGCAATGGCTCGATCTCGATTCCAATTTTCTTTTCTTAAGAGTGTTTTGAAAAGTTTTTCAAATTACTCGCCCATTTGTCCTTATTTTTAGCAACGGAAAGTGACGATTTTTTGTAAGACATTTTTAAGAATAAAATTAAGCAAAATTAAAATAATTATTCAAACTCAAGTATAATTGAAAAATCTGACATGGAGAACAGGAAATAGAATTTTAATGGTAAACAAAAGGCGTAAAAATGAACTTCAGTAAAAAAGAAACAAATGGATTATTTGTAAACTAAAAATTGTTTTGGTGGGTGAACTTTTTCAACAAAATTGATGTTTTTTGTTGTATTTATTATTCTTATATAAAAGTTCATCAGAATTTGGCACGCCACTTATAAAATTACAAAATGTTTTTCAATTCATATACCTATAATATACATCTTTCGTAAATTAAATGCCTTATTGATTATGCCAATGTTATACTATGATATTATGACATACTAGTTTGAATACAAAAATATGTATTATAATGTGTCGATTAAAATGTGCGTTAATTTGCGATAAAAATTTTATGTATGCGTTTATTTTGATCAATTTTTTTAATCGAACAGCAGCTCTATTGAAAATATTTATGAAATCTAGCCAAAAGTTCTTAAAGTATGCTCTGGCTCATGAATTAAATGTATATAAAAAATTACATAATAAAAAATTATTCTGATTTTTATAAAAACGAAAAACGTTGGGCGCATGAATCTTACAGTATGTGAATGTTTGTATTATACTTTTAGAATCATCAAATATTAACAATTAAATCCCAAAAGAATTATTACAGAAGGTTTTCGAAATATCACGATATTGCAGATCATTTATTAGAACTTAGTCTAGATAACAAAATGCATATGAGTATGTAAAATTAATTCTAGTGTTGTATAACATGCGCCCAACGTTTTTCTTTTTTATAAAAATCAGAAGCTCTTGTAAAGTTTATTACTATACCCATCTTACCACTTTATTCATAATTTTTTTTCTGCTTTTTAATACGCAAGAAAAATGTTATTTTTATAAAATATTTTTTATAATGTAATTTTTATTTTCTACTTTTTAGTTAAAATATTTTTTTTTTCAATTAATACGAAGAGTTAAAAAATGTTGGTGTAAGACAGACCCGATTAAACTATATATATTTCTGCTCCAACGTACTGGAGAGCTCTGACGTCACAGAAAATCAAAGAAAGTAGTGAAACTTTTTCGAGTATCATGTTTATCGAAAAATACTTATCGAAAATCATAATGAAATAGTAAGAATATTGTTCTCATCGGGTTCTGAGCCATATTGAAAGTATCAGAGCTATACTTTTCGGAAAGTGGTCTACAATTGGTGCCAAATTCCGTTACTGTGTACTATATTTTGTACACGTAGTTTCCCTTGATTTGGACAAGATTGTGACCTATTCGCCATACCTATTTTATTTTATTTATCAAGAAACTCATCAAATCATAATGAAATGGTGAGAATATTGCATTGTCATCGGGTTCTGAGTTATATTGAACGTATCAGAGCTATAACTTATCGGAAAGTGGTCTAAAATTGGATTGCCAAATTCCGCGGACAAAGACACAAACAATCAGACAAGAAGTGAAGTTAAGAAAAACGTTGTAAAAATATAAATTAATGTCTTACAGGTTTACAGCCCATGATCAATACGTCTTCGGCAGAAGAAGAGATCTGTAAAACATTAATGTACATTTATTTATTTTCTATGTGACCATTCACATATTATTACATTATACAACAAATTTCAAAATCTCCCTAACCTAAATCATATAACAATGATCTAATCAGGACTACAGTCTGTCGATTTTTGGACTTATGAATAGATCGCTGTCGGACCAGACATTAGTGTCGGACCAGACATCGGTGTCGAACCAGACATTGGTGTCGGACCAGACATTGGTGTCAGACCAGATATTAGTGTCGGACCAGACATTGGTGTCAGACCAGACATTGGTGGAAGGAAAATAAGTATGTTATTATGTAGTATGCTATTTATGGATATAGTAAATAACCCAACTGTATAACAAGATCAGGCAAGATTTAAAAAAAAAGGAAAAAAAAATCCGTACACAGAAATTGTCACGACTACATCAGAGATATGACCTTGAAACAATAGGATTGGCATTTCTTAATTCTAATGAATGATACAATTAGTGAACATCTGTGTGTATTTTTATTTTGGGATGGGAAGTTGGGGGGGGGGGGACAAGACTTACGTGTGGGCGAAGTGTCACGAAATATGACAAGGAAGGGGTAAGCATGGGTTGACATACGTCATTAGCTGTAGCACGAGGAAAACACGTGTTTGGCATTGTTGTTCATTAAAAAAAAATATCGGTATCTGGGGGGGGGGTGAACAAGACATGCGTGGGCGAAGTGTTACAAAATACGTCATACAACACGAGAATAACACGTGTTTGTCATTGTTGTTGCTTAAGGGGCTGTCCATTAATTACGTCAACAAAATGGGGGGAGGGGGGGGTCAGAAAATTTTTGACAATTGTTGACAAGGGGGAGGGGGGAGGTCAAGAAAAGTTGACGTCAACAATGTTACTTTATTAAATTTAATATAATTACTTAATAAATAGGAAAATTAAGCAGCGTTTGTAGTTATATGTTACACACTCGCTTAACATTCAGTATTTTAATTAAACTAACTATATTCCTACTAATTTTGCCACATAAACATTTTGGAAGCCACCTTTTTTTTTGGGGGGGGGGGTAATCAAATGTTGACGTAATTTTATAGGGGGGTCTCTGGAAGTTTGACAAGTTGTTGACAAGGGGGATGGGGGGGGTAAAAATCGCCAAAAATTTGTTGACATAAATAATGGACAGCCCCTAAAACGATAATATCGGTATCGGTATCGGTAAAAATGCTGGGGGAAAATATCGGTATCGGACTATCGGTAAAAAGGCATATTGGTCGCTCCCTAATAATTGCATATATTACACAAACAAATAGTACGAAATGTGGTAAATTAGAACAGAGTTGGGCAAACATTTTGAGGCATAGGGTTCATAAATTTAACCTGCAGTGTTGACGTAAACTAATATAAATTAAAGTTAAGCGGAATAATATATGACTCAAGTGCTTTGCTTCACCCTGAATCGAATGGTGGGTCGGCATAAACAGTTTGGGTCATTACGGAAGATATTATGACTTTTACCAACACCTGAAAAAAGCCTTGGTCCTCACCTTAGTACAAGCTAGGGACACTGAGGTCTTAAGTCCAGTGATTCAAACCACTTGACCATCCTTACACATGTGTCAATAATTAAAACCAATCATTATTATCCTAAAAAGCCTAATGGTGTAAAGTATAAAAGGACTAGAAATGTTTCGAACGACAATATGACTTCCGAACAACGCCGGTTTAACTGCTTAAATATATTTAAAGTAAACAAAATTCAATTATTCATCTAATAAAAGCAGCTAAATTATAAAAGAGCACGAAAAAAAAAATTATTGTACATATAAAAATTGTAAAAAAAAATGATCAGCAAATTGCAAATATGATAGACTGAAGTTCAATAAATAAATGTAGATGTATCACATACTTTTCAATAATACTATAAAACAGATCAAATTATTTTTTACAAATTTTACCTTATAGAAAAATAAACCAGCCTTAATAAAACATTGCACACTGACAACATAACCTTGTTCTGTAGAACATTTACAGCACACAGATATTTATGGCACACCTTTTCTACCAATTCATTATTTCCACTGTTTGATTTTTTTTTCAAATAAACAAACATAAACAAGACGTCTGTCTATAAAATGTTCCACGTCTTGTACTAGCTGTGTAAACATTTACACACGTCACTGGCTGTTAGCTGGTCTACATTTTTATCTACCACTATTGATCTGATTATTATTTGCATTGCATGAATGAATGGATTTGTTATCAAGGCTGGTTATACATTATCGTATTGGTCTTTCTAAGTGACATTATTTTCCTCCATTATCAATAGAATTGCATACATGCCCTAAAAATACTGAAATGTGACCTTAAACTGTGAAATAATTTCTTTAAAAAAATATTGTTAAATTCTCTAAAGGAAAATCACTAAAGCACATTCATAGGTTCAATAAAAACACAGCATTTAATAATTTATATACAATCAACAATCACAATGGCCATTATACTACACTGCCGACTTCGTCATCACTACTCTGCTGCTCTTAAGTTACCTACCCACTGCTTTAATTCAATAGTAAATATACTGTGCATTGGCCTAAGGCAGGGGTCGGCAACCTTTTGAGACGGAAGAGCAAAAAGTTGTAATTTACTTTTTTCTCACTTTTTAAAGAGCCACTAAAACTGTTGTTTCATTATTAAGGTATTTGATTAGGATTAGGTATATAAATATGATTTTTGATTTAAAATAAATGTCTTTAAATAAGAAATAATATTTATTCATATAAAAAATTTAAACTTTAAATTAATGATTTTAATAGATCGCTACAAAAGTTACATCAATGGGAGCATTGGCCTTGCAGGCTTTTTTTTAAAATTTGATTAAATCTGGCTCATAACTTGTTATTTTCAGTTTCAAGTACGCCTCTATACTTTTGTTTATTAGTTGGCTTCTTACTTGAATTATATTATATTCATACAAGAGAACGCTTGCTTGCACGACTATGTTGACCCAAAGATCTTCAGCATACCAAATGCCAACTTCTTCAGCTCACTGTAGCACTGTGGAAGACTATTCCTTGCGTCAAATATCAGCGCCTCAATTCGCGGTATTTCTGATAGATCTGTCCACTTGTGCAGCGCAACATACTTGCTTTTCTGGACCTCCAACTCTCCTAACTTGCTCTTGAGTTCTGTGAACTTGCCACTCCACAAGTGTTTGGTTTTCAAATCCAACGATTGCATTTGAAGCAAACCGGCATCAATTCCAAATGGTTCAATGTTGATCTCATTTGTATTTGTATTGAAAGAATTGAAAGGATTTAATATGAACGCCAAAGTACTTGCATTTGTTGTGAATTGCTCAAATCTCTCAGCGAATCTATTCTTTATTTTGATTAAAGTCATACGAAAGTAATTCGTTTCAATAGTTTTTTTTAAATAGCATTTCTGCATAATTTATATTCTTTGGTGCTTTATACGATGATATATTATAACGTAAGATTTGTTGAATTCCTTAAAGGTATCCACAAACCAAAGTGAAACTTTCCGCTGCGCTGTTTCTCACGTGAGATTTTTCTAAGCGCGAAAAACCCTCGCTACACCTAGGCGAGGCGAAAATGGGCGTCAGCCGACCGGATATGATGATTTTTTTAAATTTTCTTTTTTTTTTTTGTTTGAAGACGTCGGCAGACATTTTCTTCTTATTATACATTTTCTACAGTTATTGTATTTTACAAGTAAAAAGTGAAAAAAACACTCACTTTTTGGTATAATCTGATATAATTCATGTTTCTATATATAAATGTAAGACTTATTTGTTAAATTTTGACATTTATACCAATTTTAACCTTGATTTTCATTTGAGTCGATGTTTCTAGGCAGCCATTTTGGATTGTTTACACTCGCAAAACGCGGAAAAACTCTGCAAGAAGCGATGCCGCGAAATTTCTCTCCACCGCCGTGGAAATTCTCCGCGGTTTGAGCATCTCCATATAAATACAATGCTGCGAAAGAGGGGCGAATTTCGCGAGTTACCTAGATACGCGAAATTCGCTTTGGTTTGTGGTTACCTTAATTATCTCGGTGAATATGATTACTGGACCAGTCTTCTGCACCACTAATTGCCTCAGATTTTCGAAGTGATTTAATTTCCGGTTCTATGGGTCTTCTATAAAAAGAAATAATTTATTTTCGAAACAAACAATTTCTTCAACAAGACATAGGTTGGGTTTCCTTTTCCTTACAGTTTTACATTTAGCTCATTTAGTTTTTTTGTGATATCCACCATGAAGTTGAACTTTTGCAGCCATTTGTTTTCTTCCAGCTCAGGATGGACAATGCCTTTTTTCCATTTAGTATTTTTTTATTTTTCTCAAGTAAAAAGCAAAACGTTGCAATACGTTATCCCTGGAAAGCCATCGCACTGTGTGGAAGGCATCAATTCGATATAGAAAGAGCCGCAATTTGACATCGAAAGAGCCGCATGCCGCAGGTTGCCGACCCCTGGCCTAAGGGAATTAATTCCCTATTCATAGCTCACCACCGAGGGCAAGGAGAGAGTTATAAAAATATTATCACTTTATATATTTCAAGATTTTAACGAAATAGACTCTTTTATCAAAGCGTTAATAATTAATCAATGAATGAACACTTCCATGCTATCTTTAAGAAAAAGGTATAAAAAAAGTGAAATATTTTATACTTTTTTTTTGAATTACTCTTTTTTTTTAAATAAAAACGTGAATTGTAATTATATCATCCAATTCATAAATCGAAAAATAAATTTAAAAAGTATCCATCGGCTGATATGACAATAAAAGAAAAATACTGAATGCATGTATATTTATTTTGAATTGCATTATGAGAATTTATTTTTCTAGCAGTGTACCCGGCGTTGCCCGTTAAGTTGGGAGTTCAAACGTGACACTTGAAACATTTCTAACAAACTATTAGGTAAAGATATGGGTGCTAATTTATGCCACCAACCTAATATGCAGAAATGACCTACATTGCATACGTAACAAATTATGTTTTAACCGTCAACGCTAACCAATCAAACAAACAACTAACCAGCTAACCAAACCAAACAACGCTAACAAACCAAACCAAGCCAAACAACCAACCATCCAAACTTAACAACCAGCCTAACCAGCTAACCAAACCAACCAAACCAAAAGAATCAACCAATCAAACCAACCAACCAAATAACCAAACTAAACCAAAGACCATTAGGTAAAGATATGGATGCCAATTTATGCCATCTACCTAATATGCCAGTGGGTCGGATGGCCGAGTGGTGTAGATACTCGACTATCGATCTGAGAGTCCTGGGTTCGATCCTCAGTGAGAACCATGGGAATTTCTCCAGGTGAAAAATTGTTTCAAAGTCGTCCCACAAGTCCAGCCAGCTTTAAATGGATACCTCACTTTTAAGTTGGGGAAGTAAAGGCGGTTGGGCGTTGTGCTAAACACACAATCTCTTTATATGCCGAGGTTATAGAAACAGATGAATTCTACACTTCATCTGCCCCAATGGCCCGTTTTTTTATTACTGACTTTAAAAAATGGTTATTTGCTGAAATAAAAAGAGCGTGTTCATTAATTAGGTCAAAGACTTAAGCAAACAAAAAATTTTATATGGACATTGTTACCGTCAGTTTTGTAAGGCAATTGGAAGTAAACTAAATGGCAAAAACAATTTTTCCGATCACTAAAATAAACAAGCAATTAAGCCTATTCGATTCTGGACACAGGACGTGTTAGCGCATTTTCTTGTTATGTATCAGTACGTTTGTTAGCTTTCAGTAAATATTTGTAAATTTTGGAAATGTTTATAAATTCAATTGTGTAAAAAAATATTATAAAGACGTTTCTTTATATTTGAAAAAAAATTATTTTCTCTTAAATCTAACTACAAGTGGTTTGTGGTTACTGAAATAGGACTCATAATTGAAAACATTCGAAATTGTAGTCATTTAATCGTCCGAAAACTCCGTCAATTGTTGCATAGCTCTGATACTTTCAATTTAACTCAGAACACAAGCTTACTATTTCATTTGATGAGTTTCTTAATAAATCTTGGTGAAACTACGTGCTGTAGTATTTCGCACCAAATGAATGGTTTATTGAACGTACAAGGTGTAGAATGGGGCTATGGGCTATATATATATATATATATATATATATATATATATATAATATAATATAAGCCCCTTCGGAGCCCTGAAGCCCGGCCCTCAGAGGTCCTATCGCGAAATGAACTTTTGATGTACACATGGCAGGCCAAGACCTACAAAATGATATATACATCATGGGTCTAGGACTTATGGTTGCTGAGATATAGGGCGCTCCATTATTAATATAGCTTATATAGTAAAAAAACGGTATTTTATAAGGCCCCTTTTACGGCCCTCAGAGGTCAGATCGCGAAATGGAAAAAAGTCATTTCTTGGCAGGCCAAGACCTACAAAATGATAAATACATCATGGGTCTAGGACTTATGGTTGTTGAGATCTAGGGTGATGACGGACAGACAGACAGACAGACAGACAGACAAAACGGGGACAAAAAAATTAATATGGCGTATTTTAAATGAATTTTAGTAAAGAGTTTACTTGTAGGCCTGTGTATAAATTAATTCCAAATGAATTACGGTATCTTTACAATTACAATTTGGAAAAATAAATTAAATTATTTCGAAATTGCCTAATATGTTAACCAGCCTTCGTATTCTGTCAGATATTCATGCCGGCATTCTAAAAATGTTATAACCGTTAATTGTGGACTAGGGTGGAGTGAAAAAAAATTGTTTTTAATTTTTTATTCTAATAGTTCAAAATGGTTGCCAAATGGTCTAAATAGTTACGGCCTAAAATATCTTTTATGTAGTGTAACGTTTACCAGTGCCCCAAAGGCCTTCAAATTTTAAAGGATTCAAACGGTTTTGTTTTAATGTCAAACCAAACAGGGCCATAAACCCTCACAATATAAGTTGAAAGTTCTTGTAGCCCAAATGACTGAGACATCGTTACAATATACAAACGGAGTATCATGTTCGCCTTTGTCAACCAGCTTGCATGAGACAATTTGCCAGTATAGTTGCGAGCAAGATCATTGGAATAGTTGCCTCTAATTACAGTTTGACAGAAATGTGTCCTAGCCAATTCCCACTGCAGCATAAAGTTCCATTGGAAGAAAAAGACTTTTTTGCTGACCAAAGAACCTTAAAAATGAAGTACATCGGTAAAATAGATGTACAAACATCCAGGAAGAGGGGAAAATGCATTGCAAGGATAGAAGCAATAGGAGCCAGACATATGCGCCATTGAAGTGAACAATCGGCTGCATGTACTTCAAAGGGATAGTTGTAATCAGATGTTTTTTCGACAGCATCCGATTCTATGGTGTAAAATGAAGAATATGATTATACCCGCTCTAGCACTAACCCAGTGCAATCAACTTCAATCACTCCCACAAAAAAGAAACAAATGCGTATAATGCTATCAAATGTTGCACAGACTTGCGACAGATATGAAATTTCATACAGAGCAGTTGCCGCAATAGCTACAGCTAGTTTAGAAGATTTTAACTTTGTTACAGAACAAATTGCAACAAGTATAATAGATGTACAAGCTGAGAAGAGAAAGAAAAAGAATTGAACTTACCAAAACACTGGATAACCTGCAGGGATTATTTTTCGATGGATGAAAAGACAAAACGATTGTAACAAATTAAGTGGAATCAAAGAATTATCGTAATACAGTTTTGGAATAACTTATTGCACAAATTCACGAGCCAGGATCAGAGTATGTTGGACACATTTCACATTCTTCTAGTACTGCTGCAGCTGTTGTTAAAAGTATGATTGAATTTTTTGTGCAAAACACAATCAGCACAGACACGTTTCTGGTTATTGGTTGCATGGTTCAGCAAGCAATACAAGTTCCAAAGGTGACATGATAAGCCTTATAGAAGAAAAATTGAATAAACCTGTTTAATGGCTAGTATGTCAGTTGCGAATGAGTTGCCACTTCGGCATTTAATCAAATACCTCGATGGTCCAACAACTGGTCCTTGCAGATTTTTAGTTTCTATTGGAGTTGCAATTCAGAGTTGTCAAACTCTCCCACCTGTTGCTTTCAAGAGGATATATGCTGACTTCCCGGAAATTGCGTACGATGATTTAAGCACAGATGAAGCTTATCTTCTGGAAATCTGTCAAACTGTAATTAGAGGCAACTGTTCCAATGATCTTGCTAGCCGCGATCTTGGCAAATTGCTACATGCACGCTGGTTGACGAAGGCGAAAAGGATACTTCGTTTGTATATTGCACAGTGATGGGCAAAAGTTACAAAATTTCAACTAAAATGTAACTAACATTTAGTTAAACTCTTTTTAAAAAGTTAAATAGAAAGTTTAACTTTTTTTTAAATTTAGTTAAATCATCAGTTTAACTACATTTTTTTAGTTATAACTAAAAAAGTTTAGCTAAAATATTGTAACTAAAAATATTTCCTTTCAATTTATTGAATATTTCGGAAAATTTCAAATTATCACGTGAAAATTTTGTCTTTGGCTTTTTCTTATTCATAAAATTTCTTTATTTAACATCTTTGGTTTTTGTATTTCCTTCTACACTTTGGGCGCGTTGTTTCGATCAACCGGTGCACCACAACCGCAATTGTTATGAAACAGTGTGTTTTTTCATGATGTATCAGGATTTTTACAACGACTTAGTTGATTTCAAAATGACCGACATAATGAACAAATTTTCACACTTTAAACAAAAAGTTCTATTATCAATGTTGTTGGAAGACATGATGCCTTTAGCTACTGTAGAGCGCAGCGGATTTAATAAATTTTGTGCAAAAATAGTCCCAGGATATGTTTTACCTAGTCGACGTACGCTTGCTAGAAGAGTTACAGAACTTTATGAAAAACAAAAAAAAATATTTTATACCACAAATTAAAAAAAATTATTTCATGTACAGCAGATTTATGGAACAGCCATAACAGAGGTTTCCTTAGTATGACAGTTCATTAGAGAGCGAGTGTCAGGCACGCTTGTATGCAGACGTTTTGAAAGTAAACACACAGGAGCGAGAATTGCACAAAAGGTTGTGGGCATGTTGAATGAATTTGGTAACACTGAGAAAGTTGTAAACTTAATTAGTGATGCTTCAAATATGATAAAAGCATTTAAACTACTGCCTGAAATATGTTTGGATTATGAAATCTCACAAACTGTTGCTGAGGAAAATAATGTTGCTATATTGGATGTATATACCCTTATTCAGGCTGCAGATAATAATAATGTTTTGATGGAAGATGAAGATGAGTTACCTAAATCTGTTTTAAATAAATTGCTACAACACAAGAGATGTGCCTACCACACTCTTAACCTTGTATTAGCAGTTGATAGCTTAAAGCTCGAGAAAATATAAAAGAATGTATGATGCAGCAATGAGTAAAGTGCAAGCTATTTCTAATGATGTGCACCACTGCACAAAGTATGCTGATATACCAGAAGAGGAAGCTGGTGTAACGATTCTGAACCCAACCTGTACACGTTGGATTTCGAGCTACCTTTCGGTGCAACGTATTGTTGATATTGGAATTGAAAAAGTTCGTCAGTGTCAACACAAAATGCTTTTAGAACCAATTTCAGAAGATGATATGATCTTTTTGGAAGCATATGTGCGAGTTATGAAGCCAGTGGCAAATGGCAATGGATATGCTGCAAAGTGGAAATGACAGTTTTATTGGTATGGTTATTCCAACTATTAAGGGTGTTATATACAAGTTGGTGCCATTAATTAATGTGCTTATAAATGGTTTAGAAACACGTTTCCAAGAAGTTTTTAAATCTGATGATTACAATTTGGCAACTATGCTCCTACCAAAGTTTAAATTAAATTATTTAGACCCAAATGAGAGATTCTCAAAGAAAGAACTACTCATACAGAATGTACAGCACATGACAACTTCCGAACTAGAGCCAATGGAAGCTCAAGGTGGAACACACGCTATTTTGTCATCAGATGTACAAGATGATTTATACAGTTACATGCATGAAGATCGACAGCCAGCAAATACAGTTGAAATTGTTAGTGAATTCAAACTTTTTTAAAGAAACCCCTCCTCAGAAAATCCTTCATTGCTTTCATATCCACGATTGGCTGCTGCATTTTGTAGATACAATGCAACACTTCCCAGTAGTGCAGCCGTTGAACGACTTTTTAGTGTTGCGGGCCAAATTTTAACATCTAGAAGGTGTAAAATGTCCGATGTTCTTTTTGATGAATCAGTTTTTCTTAGATATAAATCAAAAAAACTAGTTTGAATGTTGTTATTGTTATAAATCTTTTGAAAATGTTAACATTATAAACAAAAAGATTAATGTGAATAATATTGATATTTTCATTAATTTACATATATCTTGTTTATTAAACCTTTAAAATTTTCTATCAAAAATATGTTTGTTAAAATTCACTTAAATTAAAAAATTAGTTAAAAAAAGTTAAACTAAAAAATAAAAGTTTTAGTTAAAAGTTTACCTTTTGATAGAAAGTTAGTTAACTGATAGTTTAACTACTTTTTTAAAAAAGTAGTTACAACAAAAGTTTAACTATTAATGTTTAGTTACTGCCCATCACTGATATTGCAACGATTTCTCAGCCATTTGAGCTACAAGAACTTTCAACATATATTGTGAGGGTTTATGGCCCTGTTTGGTTTGACATTAAAACAAAACCGTCGTGAAAAGTTGATGACAGGCACTTGTGGAAGACCATCTTCCTGTCACGTTGTCTCCTGCCTTAAAAAAAATCGACGATTCTGACTTATTGTAAATTGTTAAATTTTTAATTCATAAACATAATTTAGTTCAGCAGTTTATATTTGCACATCAATATTACGAATATCACTATTGAGATGTTGATTTCATTCAAAATTGTTATAATACTTTAAAGTTTGCATCCTTTAAAATTAGAAGGCCTTTGGGTCACCGGTAAACGTTACACTACATAAAAGATATTTTAGGCCATAACTACTTAGACCATTTGGCAACCATTTTGAGCTATTAGAATAAAAAATTAAATTTTTTTTTTTCACTCCACCCTATTTTAGTCTAGCAACGTTAATATGAATTAGCAAAACCAGAGTTAGATTTAAAGATAGACTCAGTGTGCACACCCGGGGCCCCAGCTTTTTAAAGGCAGGCCCGTAGCCAGAGGGGGGCTTGGGGGGCTGAGCCCCCACCCCCCGAACATTTCTTCAACCCCACCAGGGACGTATTTAGGGGGAGGGGCGGGGGGCCATGCCCCCCCCGTTATCGCAAGTTTAAGTAATACATCATTAATCTATCGAAATAATCCTGGCTACGGGCCTGCTTAAAGGGGCTCTCAAAACCTGTTATACACATATATTGTTATATTTAAAAAAAAAAAACACCACATTTTTCTGGCCCAGTCCAATAATTAGTTGAGTAAGTTAATTTGACCCCAGTCTGTAGTTGTTATGTCATCAGTCGAAACAAAGCCAGTCACGTACCAGACTTTTAAAAAAGTATGGGCAATTGAATGTGTCAATTATGAGATTTATAATTATTATTTTTAATTGCACCTGAGGGATATTGTCTCATAGACATAGTTTTAATGAAACGATTGTGTCGCATTCAGCTACAACAGTAAAGGAAAAATGATCAATGATCATTCATCCACACAAAGCGTAGTGGGTAGCAAGAACAAAATTATCAAAATAGTGTAATAAACTGGCAATTAACAATTAGTTATTGCATTTTGCAAAAAATTAAAATTTCAATTAGAATTATTAATTAAAATCTGTGACGTAAGGTGCGCCAACTACTGGTACGTACCTTACGTTACCTGTCACTTCGAACACTAGCTCCAACTTTATTAATACGTCACAGCAAGCAAGACACAGTCAACCACGTTCGACAACTCGTATTGTTTACCAGTCTGAAAGACTATTTATAGATTTGTGGAATTCCCAAAACCCTCACAGCAACCGGATATTTTATTTCTGCTATAAAACCAGGTTTTTGGGGCCCCTAAATTATCTGGGGCCCTAGGCGCGCGCCTAGTGCGCCTAGGCCTAAATTCACCACTGGGCAACAGCCAAAAAATCCTCAGGATTTAGACTAACTTTGGTGTTCTGAGTCCGAATATCACATTGATTTTGCTCGGTCAGGTTAACTTCTTGAGATACAGCCATAGACCTACCTGACGAGCTATACGTATTCTAATATCAGGGGTTTTGAGTTAAATCATTACTCTAAATTAGCTGCATAAAAATTAGCAGCAAAATAATCACATTTATAAAAACATAGATAATTATATTTTATTTATAAATCATCAATCTGGATTATCACTTGATTATTTAATGCATAAGCACTTGATTGGGTAAAATAAGCCAATCCAATTGATTCTAAATTTCACTTGTTTGCACTCAGTTGCATCATGCTATTGCTTTCAGTTTATTGATATGGCTTCAGCGCGAAGGTCATGCAGGAATAATCCTGACGTTTTCTGCTACATCTTCGGAGATACACGCTGTCAGCGGACAGAAAGAACATCACAAGAAATGTGAAGCACGCCTACCAGAATAAGTCCTGGGCACCGCACACGGTGTGCAAGACGTGCTAGGAATACCTCCGATGGTTTGGAGGGAGCCGTTTGACCATGCATCGGATTGTTACTTCTGTGCCATCAATACTACTGGCATCAACCGGAAGAATAGGCACAGCCTCCAGTACCCCGACCTTCCATCTGCCCGTCGTCCAGTTGCTCACTGGGAAGAATGTCCTGTACCAGCGTCTTGAGAGCTTCCTGACAGCGACGATGAGGCCACCACTTCAGACGAGGGAGGAGATACAGAAGAGGAGTATGAATCACAAGATGGTCCGAGACGTTCTCAAAATGCGAGCTTAATGATCTGGTTCGGGATCTCAGCTTGTCGAAGACTTCCTCCGAGCTGTTGGCCTTCAGACTCAAAGAGAAAAATCTACTTGGCAAGGACGCGCGTATCACTTTCTTCCGTAGAAGGCATGAGGACTACATGGGCTACTTCTGCCAGGAGGGAGACCTTGTGTACTGCCGAGATGTCGCCGGTCTTCTTGATAAACTCGGCAGTCCTTAATACGATCCTAGAGATTGGCGACTCTTCATTGACAGCTGCAAGCGCTCTTTGAATTGTGTGCTCCTCCACAACGGGAACCAGTTCGCCTCAATCCCTCTTGCGCACTCCACAACTCTTGAAGAGAAATATGAAGCAGTGAAGAATGTGCTCGACAAAATCCAATATGAGCAGCACCAATGGATCATCTGCGTCGACTTGAAGATGGTGAACTTTCTACTTGGTCAGCAGTCCGGGATCACGAAGTACCCATGCTTTATATGTATGTGGGACAGTCGTGACAGAGCCCAGCACTGTGTAAAAAAAGAGTGTCCGGCTCGAGAGCATCTAGTACCTGGAGCGAGAAACATCATAAACGAACCTCTTGTTGACCGGGAGAAGATATTGATCCCATCGCAACACATGAAGCTTGGGTTAATGAAACAGTTTACGCGCGCTCTTGACAAAGATGGGAGGTGCTTCAACTACATGTGCCGAGCATTTCCTCAACTGACCATTGAGAAACTGAAGGCCGGCATTTTCGACGGCCCACAGATATGGCAGCTCATAAAGGACACAAAGTTCCAAAACTCCATGAACACTCTTGAGTGCCCCGAATAGAAATCGTTTTCGCAGGTGGTGAACAACTTCCTGGGGAACACGAAGGCACCAAACCACGCCAGACTCATCAGCAGCATGATAGAGGACTTCCAAAAACTTGGATGTTGATTAGTATAAAGATGCACTTCCTGTTCTCACAAATGGAGAAGTTTCCTGAAAACTTTGAGGCGATGAGCAGGGAGAAAGGTTCCGTCAGGACATACGCCAAATGGAGGAAAGGTACCATGGACTGTGGGACGCAGTCATGCTGGCGGACTACAGCTTATCGCTGAAGAGAGACAACCCAGCAGCTGCTCACACACGGGAATCGAAGAAACGCCAATTCATGCCTTGAACTCTGAACTTTTGTTTCACGTAACGCTCATTCTTATACTAATATTATGATAATTATGCTTATCAAATTTGGTGGATAAATAAAAACTGAATGAATTTGAATACGTTGACATTTATTTCTTGAGTTAAACGGAAAAAATCGTCAGCTGATGATCCGCAAAAAATGTGTTGTTTTTTTTTTTACAAAAAACCGATTTTTTTAAATTTCTGTAGCAAAAAAACCCTGAACTGATTGAGCAAAACCAAGGTCATTTTCTAATTCATTAGTCTAATTCACTGGAAAACCATGGACGATTTAAAACAAAAATTTTTTGTTGCCAAGTGTAATATGTTATTAGAAGGAAATATGTCAGGGTGCACATCTTCTGAAGCATTTTTTATTGAAGTAGTATGAGTCCATAGCTTCAGATTAGCCTACGATTTATTTAAGAAATTAAAGCTTTTAGCAGCACTTTTTGAGCACTTTTATGCCATATTTTACTGCAAAAATTGTAGAAAATACTTTCTCATTTTAATTTCCCACTATATTAATACGGCGTATCGCTGTTGCATTTTTAAAATATTGCAAGATTGAACAAGTTACAATATTACATCCTTTAGGCCAGTGATGGCGAACGTTTTGGGGGCCGCATGCCCAAAATTCAACCAATAAACCACTTATTTATAACAAAGTGCCAACACCCTAGTTAAATCTGAAAACAGGGGTTTGGTTTAGCAAAACAACACACAACTGTCTTAAGACTTAACAACCTATGTTTAAACAAGAAGAAAGTTTTCAACGTTACAAAAAAATGTACAGGAAATAGATTGGTTTTGCGTAATTAATGGGATTTTTGCTGTTGAATAAATACTGATAATTCGTCAAACCTTGGTTCATACTTCTTTAATTTGAACGCAGCACATGCAGCACTCAGGTTATCCGTCAGTCTGTTTCGTGTTTTACGTTTGATATAATTCAAAGTTGAAAACATTAGTTCACACGCAAACAAAGTAAGAATAGCACTGCCAATGTTTTCATTGATTTAAACTTATTTGGCAGAGAATTCCAAGCTTTTAGATTTTCCATAACTATCAATTGTGCAGTTATGTGTAATTTCTTTACACTTTTATTTTTCAACTGTTGCAGGCAGATCAGAGAATTCTTTTCCATGTAGAGCTTTGTTGAAATTCCAATAGTTCCATTTGTAGATTTTCAAGATCTAACCATTGTAAGCAAGAAAGATCAAATTCTTCAATCTTAGATTTATCTGGAGAAGTGAGAAAACACATGGTTGTTTCCATCTAACGGAAAAGTAGAAATTTTTATTAAAAATCTCCTTTTGCGGCTGCTACGATGTTCGAAAATTCCCTGTAGATTTCTTCATGACTTAAAGGATTGTGTGCGAATTTCTTAGAATGCAATTTTCCTTTAAATATTTTTATATCACAAAACATCATTTCTGCCGTTTTCCCAAGCCATGCAGTTGCTTGTTCAGTCCATTGAAGTGTTGATACAATCTTTTTTAAAAAATTGACGCAGTTAAGCCAGACCTTAATGTACTTAATATTTAATGTAAAAAAATGTTTGGGGGCCTGGTGGGGCATTCGAGTTTGGAACCCCCACTCTCTCCCTCCTGGTTATGCCCCTATATATATATATATATCATATATGACAACCTGCCTTAAGGAAACCGTCCTAACGTCTACAAGCACCTGGTCTGCCGAATTCCATCTAATCGATATGAGGTCCGCATACCCGTAGAGCACGACCTCTTGTCTGTTCAAGGGCTGATTTCGTTGCCTCTAGCTCATGTAACTCACACCCTAAGTCCACCCCAGCTCTGTCTGGCTGAGCCCAGGCTCAAGTCGATCCGACTGGCTCGCAGTCCGAGCTCAACTCTCACTCCAACTCAACTATCCCTGTCTCAGCGACGCGCATGGCTGTTGACCACAGTGCGAAATCTGGGAAGTCGCTATCGGACCAGCACCTTTGTCTTCCCCCTTTGATATATTCCCATAGGTTGATGACGCAACAGGTGGTGGAGGTTGAAAGATTAGGATTTGGGAGATTTTATTTTTAAAAAGCACAGAAACTGTGACAATGCCTTTCATTATGGTAGCTTTTTGAGCTTTCACATAACATCAACAGTTGTCTGGGTACATTACAAATGTTGAAGCCATTTTGGAAAGTTATGTGATTATTTTATCTTTATTGTCTTCACATACAACAACAAGAAACCTACTATCATCTTATTCATTACTTTTCATGAGTTCTGTAGCAAAATTAGCTGGAGGACAGTGTATTATATCCTGTATTGCCATATGTGTCATACACAATACTGCCTGAAATATTTTAATTGCATTCAACGATTTCATTGAGAAATAGCACATAGTAATCTAGCCTTGACTGTGATAGCTTGACAAAGTGATCCCCTGCCCTTTTCACCAGATACATGTCTCCTACAGTTCTTGATGAATGGAGTAGGGTCTACTATTAGTTTGTGTGTGAAGTCCCTGTAAGGATGAGATGAAATCTCTTAGATCCTATAAACCACTAATGGGACGGTTTTTATGGTACCCTTCATTCACCCCCACCATAGCCGATAGTGCAATAGCCATGGAGGCACCACGGGAGATATAGCTGGGACTTTAGCCATGACCTGAAATATCCACTGGTCTTCACCGGAGATCGAACCAAGGACTTTCAGGTCGGCTGTCGAGCGCTTTACCACACGATCACCCGTCCCCTAAAAAAATCGCTTGCCTAAATGGGACAATTTTTAGGTTTTTGTAGTGCCCTTCTTTCATTTCCACCACTGCCGGGAGTGTAATGGCCATGGAGGCACCACGGAGGACATAGTAAGAGTACGAAATATCGTACGTATGTTATAAAAAATACACATTTTAAAAACAAAAAATCTATAAATACACAAATAAGCAAAACAAAGGGTTGAATTTATAATATATTTGTCAGATTACTATACTACCAGCCTATATTTTTATAGATCTATATTTACTATATCTGTAGTGTAGTCAAACAAAAAACTTTTTTTTAAAATTGTTATTCACTATAACCATTATATAGACCTATATTTAAACATTTCTGTATGTAATATATTGTAATTAGACACTCCCATTCAGATTTTATTATTTACGTTTTTAATTCGCGAAAAAAAATTGGGTTATTGTTGAAAGGATGAAGAGGTGATTAGATCAGGCCCGTAGGGTGCGGGGGGCAGGGGGCTGGGCCCCCCTGCGTTTTGTCTGGCCCCCTCTGCTTATTTGCTCTACTTAGTAAAATGTATTACCTGCCCCCCCCCTGCTATTGCCCGGCCCCTGCTGTAGAATGCATGGCCCCTGCTGTAGAATTTTCACGCTACGAGGCTGATTATATGTAACACAATAATCCACAACATTTGTATGTGACACAATAATCCACAACATTTTTTGTAACATAATGAAGCACATAATTTTAATGTGACAAAATACTGCACAATATTTCCATGTAACACAATAAAGCATATCATTCTATGTAAGACAATAAGCCACAACATTTGTATGTAAAACAATAAGCCAAACAATCTTATGTAACTCAATAAAGCACAACATATTTATATAACCTAAACACCTCTCTCCTGACCATGGGCGTATTCAAGAGGGGGGGCAAGGGGGGGCATTAGCCCCGCCCCCCCTACATTTTGAAAAAATGTCATTTAAGAGGGGGGCATTTGCCCCCCCCCCTCCTGCATTTAAAAAAATGTTATAAAGTTGTTACAATAAAACTGAAGTAAATTTCCTGAAAGTTTTTTACATTAAAGTATAATAACTAAACAAACAACAAATGTAGCCCAAACCTAACCTCTAACAGCAGAAAGTAATTAATGTGCAACTTGCTTGCTTTTTCCAGATTGTTCTAAATATTCCAGTTGTTTAACAATTTCTGTCACATTTTCAGCGAAAATCCGCAACCTTTTATATTTATGTGTCCATCTAGTTTCACATAGCAAAGGAACATTTGAAATTAGTTTTCTTCGCTGTTTAATTTCTCAGAAAATAACTATAATTGACTTAATTTTTCCTATTGTGTTTCGCACAGCATTCACATTAAATCGTTCACGACAAGATTTAATTTATGTGAACTGCAATGTACAATTGCTGCTTTTTGGTCTTTTTTTTCGAATTATTGCTTGGACTGCAAGGGGAGCCTTGCCCTCCCTGCGTTTTGTCTGGCCCCTTTTCTTGTTTGCTCTACTTAATAAAATTTATTTCCTGCCCCCCCCCCTGCTATAGCTTGGCCCCTGCTGTAGAATGACTGCCCCCTGCTGTAGAAATTTACGCTACGGGTTTGTATCTAATTTAAATTCTAATGAATTTGTAATTATGGTGTTCTTTGACAAATCTAACACCAAGTGACATCTACTCAATGTCTGAAATTATCTCATCGGCAAGTATAGAAATTGCAACTGAACTATTTGCTTCACGAACGATGTCTTCACACAAGACAGACCCACAAATTTCGATCATAGTGTTTTGTGTAGTTTCCGACAGGCCCACCGACAGAAAAATCGGGCCCCTGGGCAGGGCTGTCTCGGGCCTCTCGTGCTGATAATTATATTTTCAAAAGTTGATTGGCAAGCTCAGTCCGGGCCCCTAAAACTCGCCGAGTCCCTGGGCATTTGCCCTCTGCCCCCCTCTCGGCGGCACTGGTAACCGAGATATACATTGCACTACAAAAACCAATTAACAAATGATTACCTAGAACTTCATCTCCAGATTCAACACGAAACTCTAACAGGTCGTAAAAAATACCAGAATGTGATTCTTTTCCAGGAAGTGCCAGATCATGCATGCCGCAAAACAAAAAGATTGTAGAAATGGAGGGAACCAGTTTGTTGCAATTTTCTAGACTTTGTCTTCTAAATGATGAGTTCACTGCTTATCTATAGAAACTGATTTGGCTACCAATAGTGCATCAAAATAGCTTGAATCCTTAATAAGGGTCTTTGTGCCATGTGCTTTGCATGTGACTACGTGCATCTTCGTTGAAATCTTTTACTTTTGTGCATGGTTTGATAACAAATGCTCCATGAACTACTGGAATTACTTTTTGCAAAAACAACACGCACAATTTGCAAAAGCCACCTTTTAACATTTGCAAGTATAAAACCCATGATGAATAGTTTGATAACCAAGCATATCTAAGGCCTCTGTTTCCACTAATGTCAGCTCTAAAAATCATATTTTTATCAGGGGTCGAACAATCAAGGATCAGCAGCAATTTCAACTCATTTGAAAGGTCGTATGTCAAGACATACCATCCAATATCCAATTTAGGAAATGAAGAAGTGACAGCGACAATCAAATTAGAAATAGTTTCTTCAGTTGTGTCTGGCTGTTGAACTTATACTGTTGTCCTCAATGCATGTGATAATTCAGATACTCCAAACGCCCTAAAATCTTCTAGTAACGGCTTTTCGGAATCCCGCGATTGCTCTACTTTTCCTTTATTGAGCATGTACATTTATTTTCCGATATCCATCTTTTCATATTAATTTAGGTTAAATTTAAAAATTCACTCAGTGGCAGACGATTATAAACTAACAAGAGTTGCCAGATTATAAAAAAAACCTGAATGCCAAAAACATTTTCGAAGGACAAATCAACCTATAGAAGGCCAAATTAAACAAAAAAAAAAAAAAATTTAAATCGGAACATGCTTGTGCTTGTAGTCAAAATGTGTGAATGCACAAATAC